>OX243859.2:3610000-4097500 GCA_945859575.2 Herminia tarsipennalis
AGGATTAACCTTCCGTTCCGTATAAGTACAATTACAAGTATCAAAAATGTCACTATCAAACTTCCTACTATTCCAGTTGAATTGTAAACTAGCTGTGCCCCGCGGTGTTACCTATGTGTCAGCTAACTCCATACCAAATTTTATTAAAATCGCTCCAGCCGTTTAGACGTGAAGAAGTAACAAACATACACACTCACATACTCACAAACTTTCGCCTTTATAATGTTAGTGTGATTCGAAAGTTTGGATGGATTGATTATTTTTGCTCTTTCACTTAATAACTACTGAACGGATTTTGATGAAATTTTAAAGTAACATCAAAACATCTATACTATATTAATATTACTAGCTGTCCCGCGCAACTTCGTATGCGTAAATTTTCCCCGTTTTTGCAACATTTCACGTCGCTACTCCGCTCCTATTAGTCGTAGCGCGATGTTATGTAGCCTATAGCCTTCCTCGATAAATGGGCTATCCAACAAAAAAAGATTTTTTCAAATCGGACCAGTAGTTCCTGAGATTAGCGCGTTTAAATAAACAAACAAACAAACAAAGCAAACAAACAAACTCTTCCGCTTTATAATATTAGTATAGATAAAGCTAAAGAGTTTGTTTGTTTGTTTGAACGCGGTAATCTCAGGATCTACTGATCCGAATTGAAAAATTCTTTCACTGTTGGATAGTCCATTTATCGAGGAAGGCTATAGGCTATATAACATCACGCTACAACCAATAGGAGCGGAGCAACAACGAAAAATGTTGCAAAAACGGGGAAATTTTACACATACGAAGTTGCGCGGGACAGCTAGTATATTATAAACGAACTGACCCGCGCAACATTGTTTGCGTTTGCAACATTTTTAATTCATGCTCCGCTCCTATTAGTCGTAGTGTGATGTTATATAGTCTATAGCCTCCATGATAAACGGGCTATTCAACAGTAAATTAACTTTTCGATTCGGACCAGTAGTTTCTTAGATTATCGCGTTCAAACTAACAAAGAAACTCTTCAACTTTAATATATTAGTATAGACTAGCTATCCCGCGCAACTTCGTTTGCGTCATTTTCCCCGTTTTTGCAAGATTTTTCATTAATGCTCCGCTCCTATTGGTCGTAGCGTGATGTTACATAGCCTATGACACTCACAAATAACGTGGCTTTCTATTAGTAAAAGTATTTTCAAAATCGAGACAACGTTTAAAAACAAAAAACATTTAGATACTTTTATGTTTTTTGGGCAGTTCTTTATTTATAGGCGGCCATTACACGTTCAGATCGTGATCTGATCAAGGTCGCCGATCGCAATATTGTCGTTAGGTACATTTCTATAGCGTATACAGCGATAATCGCCGGATTGTGTCACATAGCCTTTAGATTAAAGTGTCTAACGCGCCTCTACGTGTTAACTTCGGCTACATGCACGCCTCCCAAATGACCGGGACTCCATAGTCCCGTGATATGGAAACGATATACAAATAAAAATAATAATATAATAATAATAAATTTTATTACAAAAATATTTTTTACAAAAAAATATACATAAATTAGGCAGTAGATACATAATAACGTCTATTAATAAACATAGATTAATATTTATATTGATTTGGCTGGTTGTATCATCAGATAAAAACGTGTTCTCTGCTCTGTGGATTAGGTGCGGATCTAGAACTTTGTGATCTGGGGGGGGGGCACCATTTGACTCAATCAGTCAAGTGTGAGTTGCTCGCATGCTCGCATGAGGGGGGGGGGGGGGTACATGACTCACCATCACCAGCGAGGGTGTTTTTCAAACTCCGATCAGGGTCAAAATTCCCAAAAAAAAGTTTATTCAGTCGAGACTGGGGGGGGGGCAATTTCTTATGATGCCCCCCCCCTGTATCCGCGCCTGCCGGGGATTTCGATTTAGGATGATGGCTTTAACGTTAATTGACAATATTTCACATTAGACATTCAATCTGGACTGCGATCAACAGATCGAAATCGGAAAAAAAAAAAATAAAACAATATAAAAGCAACAGTTAACCAACTTTAAACTATTTTGTTACCTATTACTATAACACTATTTTTTGTTCAAACAGTCAACACAAACATTACACTTTTTGGGTGATTTCGTAATCGGTTAAGCTAGGGATAATTACAGTATCAAAAAAGAATAAAAAAAGAATCGAATATAAATATATATTGCTCTCGGTAAAGTAAGGAAAGTAAATAGGTTGAGTTAGGAAAAAATGTGTCTGTTTGTAATCTGCCCTGCCCGCGGCCTTCCGTGGAGGCGCGGCACCCTGCGTGTATCCAGGTGCCGCGTAGGTGTGAAATGCCCGGAATGCAATAACATCGCTTCCGGGTATTGCCACTGGGCGGGCCGCCGACTGTATAACAAATTCCGGCGGCCCGTTCGCGAAGGTGGCGGGCGATACACGGTGGGTTTTTTAGTGGGTGCAAACCCCACACTACTCCCCGGACGGTGGGGGTGTTCGTAAGGATTTTTTCCCGCCACATCAAAAAAAGAAAAAAAAGGAAAAAATGTGTAGGATGAAGCCGGAACAACCCCTAATGGGTTGGTTAAACCGCCAATTTAGCTGCTTTTGTAGGTCCCTTGTCGAAATAAACATAATTCTTTCTTTCTGTCACATTTGTCTGTGTCACATATTTATTAGATATATTTCGGGACTTAATCGCGTGAATTATTTAAAGGTACGAAGTCCCGAAGTATCTAATATGTATAAAAATCGCGAAAGTTTAATAACAATAATTCACATATTTATTTATTAGATACCTGATTAGTTATATTTCGGGACTCAATCACGTGAATAATTTAAAGGTACGTACCTTTTATTTACCCGACGTTTCGATCGAATTGCACGGTCACGGGTCGACTGATACCTGATGATAGATACCTGATGGATGAGATGGTCACCGTTATCGAAATCCCATAAGAGTTACTCTTATTATACAAGAGTAAATCCGTTGTAATATAACCGACACTTACTTAAAGAAAAATACTTACTTAATGTTAGTATCCAACCTAAAAAACATTTATCATTTAACACATTAGGAATCACTCACACATTAATTTTAAAACAATCAATAACTGTAAACAAATTAAATATTCAATTTGCCTCACAAAGACATTTAAAACTACTATTAAAAAAAAAGACTTGAGTCTTCATTTATTCAAATAAACATTATAATTACAAAAACACTGGTCCATTGTTTCTAATATATAAAATAGAACGTACGAATTAACTATTATAAAATGACTATAAACACGTCGGGATTACAAAACCACTAATCGGTAACTGGCGTTTATATAAACTGTACTAAAGCGTGTCTGCAGTCTATAATGTTACCTTAGGTTTTTAATCCTCTCGCCGGCAAATTATTAAAAACATAACCGGTCAGTTTTATAAATAACTATTGTTATAGCGAATTATTTTTCTTACTCAAAACCAGACTATTATACAAGGTTATTTTTGGTATAGTGCAAAGCTCAGACACCTCAACAAGATTTTTACTTTAGAAAATCATTTCAAAAGAAAATGAAAATATTGAAAACTTGCTGAGTTATAAGCCATTCAAGTTGTCTTGTGTTCTTCGCGCTATCGTGCTCATTGCGTCCCGTAGTACGTAATATATGGTTATTATTGTAAAATAAGTGATGATTACATTTTACATCACACTGTGAACAGGAAGTGGACTGTTAGAATTATTAATGAATTAATTAATGATTGATTAATTAATTAATTGAAAAATATAACATGGTCCGAAAACTACCCCATTGGATTGCGTTACTGATTCTGAGCAAGAGCTCAGGTTTGCACTATATCAAGAATAACGTTGTATAAAACTCGCATGCAAGCAAATCAATCCAATAGGATAGACGCATATATTAAAACAATGTATTTTTATTAAAATATATATATTACGGGTCTTAATCGCGTGAATAATTTAAGGTAAAATACCTTGTTTATTGCCCGACGTTTCGACCGTATTGCAACGGCCGTGGTCACGGGAAGACTGTTGACTTCTACGGTCGAAACGTCGGGCAATAAACAAGGTATTTTACCTTAAATTATTCACGCGATTAAGACCCGTAGTATATATAATTTTATAATGTGTGCAAATCGCGAAAGTTTATCAACAATGTATTTTTGAAGTGAGAACAGGGGCGTTGTGCACTTTTTTGGTATGGGTAAAAAATGTTAAACTCGAGTCAGGGTCACGTGACCCTGATCGAAAATTCGTAAGACGGAGGGAGAGCATTGAAAAACTACTACAATGTAATTAGAATATGAAGGTAAATTTCGCTACAATGTTATTATCATTCATCAGTCATATTTACGCTCAGGGTCCCTATTCACTATGTTTTTTTTCGTTTCCGCGGCAAGCCTGCGCGAACAGGCGCATGCGCGGTGCGCTCAAAGATGTCCGCGCGCATGTGCTATGCATTTCTAAGCGCAGTTCTCTATATACCATTAAGACATGATTTTGACAGTTAAAAGCGCGGGCTTGATGCGAAAACGAAAAAAAAAGATAGTGAATAAGGACCCTGTGGGAAAGCGGTCCAGACACCAGTAAATCCCAGTTCGAGTCCTTATAGTGATTACTTTTTCCCTTTGTTATTTTGGTTTTTGATTTGTGATTTCTTATTTAATTTTTTTAATTATTATTATAGTAGTAGAAAAATATTATTTAAATTTCATCAGTATGTATTTTTTTCTGAGATGAACTTTATAATTTATTGTAATGTCGTTGTCATTTTCAATTTTTTAAATTCTCATAATTATGTACGATAGCGCAATAGATAAATATTGTACTTAACCACATACCTAAATGATAGTCCTTTTATACTGATTAAATACAGAATTATACCTGGTACAAAATTCGATTGAATTATTATAGCATAGAACTTTTTAAGTCATACTTTTTTTAATTAATAACTTTTTCACCCATATATAAACGAATGAAAAAATAATAACCCTTGAATATGACCACACCTTTCTGTTACACCCTGTATATGTATGACGGAGAGACTAGCCGACAGATCATCAGGAACGTGAAGGGGCCTGTGCGTGATGGTGACATCCTGACCCTCCTGGAGTCTGAACGTGAAGCCAGGAGACTGCGATAAGGGGTCTAAACTCAAGTACATTAGGTTAAGGCTCGTTATGTACCAACTATACTGTCTGTATTAACTTCAAGAAACCGTCAAAGATGATGTACTCACACATAATAAACAGCTTATCTGTGTATATATATATATATCCCCTAACCATTCCAAAATATTCAAAAATGCACAACGTTAACGTTCAAGTTTTCACTTCTGCCGGCACTCCCGAAGTTCAAACCGTTTCACGTTTCACCGTGGTTTTGGCTGCCATTTATTTATCCACGTGGTTTACGGATTAAACACGCCGATTAAACACACGTATTTTAGCACCGTGGTGGCAGTGGTTTCCGGAGTGCAAGTCGTTATTTTTTTCAAAGCAACGGTAGCCTAATTTCTATAGCATCGGACTCGTAATCGTGTTCGTATGGGTCGCCAATTCGAATCCTACCCATCATATTACTGACGTGAACCCACTCCTAACATAAGCCATGGAGCTTAGCTGGAGTGGTTAACAGGATTGCTAGTATCGGTCCCAAAATTCCACAATGCTAAAAAAAAAAATATTACCAACGCCTGGCCTCAATAAATTATCTACCGTTATCTGTCTGTTTGGATAACTATCAAAATCTTGTCGTAATGATAAATGGAGAGCTGCGCTTAGAAATGCACCAACGCGCATCCGCGGCAGACATATTTGACCGGGCATGCGCCTTGATGCATTAGTGAGAACACCTCCCAATTTACCATTATGGTAGAAATTTGACAGTTTGCACGGGCTTGCCGTAGACACGGAATATCGTCGTGATTAAGGACCCTGGACGGTCATGGTGGCGGCGAAAATGAGAATGGAATTCCGGAATGGGCGATCGTGGAAATCCAGGGCCTTGTTCAAACGAAGAAAGATGGCGTTACAGGCGCTACTACTGTTGGTGACTTGCACTTTTACTCGAGAAATCGCCATCCAGTCCTAGTACTCGGCCAACACATTCTAAACGGGAAAGAAATGAAGCTGCAACAACCTATGGCTGTTATTCAAAAAGTAGTTGAAAATGACAAATTAAACTACAAAGTTAAGGCTGTCGTTAAAAAGAAATTGTTATTCAAATCTAGACCTAAACCAATTATTTCCAATGTTGCCGACAAAGTTTAAAATCAATAAAAGCATAATATCAATATTTATTGATTTATTCATGCATTTATTCATGAAATTCCTGAAACTTCATTGTTAAATAAAAGACATTTCATAGTACTTAATTAGTTATAATTTTATTACACATCGTTGCAGAGCGTCCAGAACCGCTCAAGCCTCGATGGAGTCACAGGCTTTCTCGTAATCCACAAAAGCGATACACATACGCAATTAGACAATTAGTTACATAATTTTACATATTCTTGGCATATAATAACCGCACTTCACGTCCTAATTGGGTCATTGTGCTTGTGTACTTATCTGTCTGTCATTCCAACCAACTCAGGCACTCAAAGAACGCCAGCTTTCTACCCAGACTGCTGCAAACTTTAGGGAAGCGAAATCGGTGGTGCTATGATTCTAATGAAGTGTCATCGAACATATTTCTAGACTGAAGAATCGTTTTGGCTTTTTACAGTACGATACTTAATTTTTGAAGATCTAAAACTTTTAGTAAGCGCCTACCCCAAATAGAGGATTTTTCAGGGGGATGATAATCTTGCGAGAAGCCGAAGATAGAACAAAGTGGCGTGCAATTGGAGAGGTCTATGTCCAGCAGTGGACTGCGATAGGCTTATAATAATGATGATGATAGTCTAAAATAAGCTAAAAATATAATAAATATTTTATATTTAATAATTCGTTTCCAATATTTAAGCTCATATAGTTTTTACCTTTGTTGTAAGTAGATGCTCCTACTATATTGTACCCACTAAGGCTGATTTCATTTTATCTCATGTTCCAACTTTTTAATATTATAATTTGCATCAGTCCTTAGTGGCAGCACCTTACCCCCATATCAAGTTTATAAACATTCAAACATTGTAAAATTGACCATTTGAAAAGAGTGTTTTTATTGCCAGGTTTTCTCCGGCTTTACCTACTGTTTGCGAACTTGGCATAACAATTACATGTAGAATCCCAAAGTATCATAAATGTTGTTTTGCATCCTAAGTGAATAAATAATTTTGATTTTTTTAAATTATGAAATTTTAGTAGGGGCCAACCCCAAATAGGGAATGGACCAGGGGACTGATGATCTAAAACTTTAAATGCCACATGTTGAGGTTTAAAAACAAAACAGCAACATAATCTATTTCCTAATAATCTACCTTTAACCTAAATATACAACGTTATTATTTAAATAGTGCAAACCTGAAAGTAGTTTGCTCAGAATCAGTAACACAATCCAATGGAATAGATTTTGGACCATGTTATATTTTATAATCAATTAATAAATAATTAATTATCATTAATTAATCATTCTTACAGTACAAATGTTGTTTACAATGTGATGAGAAATGTAATCGGGCACTTATTTTTAATAATAACCATGGATTACATACTACGCAAAGTGCATGATACTGCGACGAACATAAGACAACTATAATGATTTATAACTCTGCAAATGTATATAATATCTTGATAAATAACTTGATAAACATACTGGCGCGATGGGAGTGTATCCGACTGCTACGCAAGATGTCGTGGGTTCGATTCCCACACGGGACACCACTTTGTGTGATCCTCAAATTGTTGTTCCGAGTCTGGGTGTAATTTGTGTCCGGAGTCGGTCTTTTATTAACTGAAACTTGTATGTTTTTAAACTTCGTTTCGCCAATTTTCCCTGTTTTTGCAACATTATTCATAGCTGATCTGCTCCTATTGAGTCCTACCTCTTCGATAACTGGGCTATCCAACAGTAAAATATTTTTTTCAATTCGAACCAGAATGAGATTGTCGCGTTCAAACAGAAAAACAAACAAACTCTTGGGCTTTATAATATTAGTATAGATACATACTTACTTAATACAGAGCAAGCCATGTCTAATCAAGCAATCTCATAATTTGTAGTCTAAAAGATTGAAGTCTGGGCTAGATGCAGACAATTAAGTCTTCACAGTCGTTATACTAAGCCCAGACACAAAATTAATAGTCGTGCTCTTACACAAAGATATATCCTGGGTGGGAATCGCACTCACGAACCACTAGACCAATATCATCAAGTCAAGATATTTTTTCATTTAAATTAACCGTGTATTACTAGTAAGTAAGTAGATCATTTTAGACAGTAGTCGCGATTACCAATTCAATCATCAAGTCAAGATATTTTTTCATTTAAATTAACCGTGTATTACTAGTAAGTAAGTAGATCATTTTAGACAGTAGTCGCGATTACCAATTCAATGTGCCGTTGATTGTGCCTCTCACTCAGTGCTTCGTGATATGAAAGAGACAGACATACAAAAGGTCATTGACAGTTTATCATAATAACCTCTCTTGATCTCAGATAGTCGTTAAATTATTAAATTTGTCGAAATTCAGCCCCAGCTTTGCATGACAAATAATAGATAATAATAATATCTTGGGACAACTCACACAAAGCTATCTGATCCCAAACTAAGCAGAGCTTGTACTATGGAAACCAGACAACCGATAAACATACTTATATATTTTTAAATACATACATATTTTAGATTAATAACACCCAGACACAGAATAAACCATCGTGCTCATCACACAAAGTTTTATCCTGGGTGGGAATCGAACCCGACCTCTTGCGTAGCAGTCGGATACACTCCCACCGCGCGACACAGGCATCATGTTAATGATTTTATAAATATTTGACATTTTATTTATTCCAATTTTTAAACAATTAATTACAATGATTATAGGCATTTATTCACAATTTTTAATAAATTTGATATTATTATTATTATTACATGATTTATATTATTATTTTGCTTATCAATGTCTGATCAAATTATGTTTTATGAAGCACGCTGTAATAATTAAAGTGTTTGTACACCTTTAAGGTGAAACATAGTGATACTTTACTATTTGTAACAACTTTATTGTACCAAAGTTTAAACAAATCGATATGATTATTATGATTATGACTGTAATTTACTAATTGACAAACTGTCCATCAGATTTTCTTTTTTTTTACAACCGCGTTCAAAAAACGTTTTTCTTGTGAGGCGTTTTTCTCAAAAGCTAGTGATCCGCTTTAGATGAAGTTTTCGCTATTCGATTGCATCTTTTTCAGGGAAGGTTTTAGTGTATAAAACGTTGCCCTAGCTTATATAACACCCGAGATATAGACTAAAACATAGGAGTGAGTCAGCGAAATTTGCATTTGGTGAATTGCTTAATCATTTAAAATCGCATTCAATAAATGTGATTCTCTGTTGGACCCGTATGTATGTATGTATATTCGCGATTTTCTCGAAAGTTAGTGATCCGATTTCGATAGGGATTTCGGTAATCGACTGCATATTTTTCTGGGAAGGTTTTAGTGTATAAAATGTTGTTCTAGCATAAATAACACCCGAGATATAGACTAAAACATAGGAGTGAGTCAGCGAAAGTTCCATTCGATGTGATATTTTTTTTTCTTCAAATACATTTGTAGCCGGTTCATGTTTCTTTAAAAAGTTAGTTAGATATATAAAACTATTCTATGTCCTTCCCCGGGACTCAAACTATCCCCATACCAAATTTCATCTAAATCGGTTTAGCTGTTTGACCGTGAAAGCGTAACAGACAGACAGAGTTACTTTCACATTCATCATATTAATATGTATTTTGATATGCCTTTGCTCTGTATTCAAGTTCTGTTTACTCATGTATTTCCGTATTTTTTTTTCAGAGTTGGTGGGGAGGGACTTAAATCCTCTTCCCCTCTTGTATGCCTATAACTGTTACCACAAAACATTCAACATTTAAACAGACCATGATTTGTAGTCTAAAAGGTTGAGGTCTGGGCTAAATGCTAAATAAATTAAAAATAAATTCTGTGTCTGGGCTTAGTATAAGAGCAGAAGACGGGCCAGTCTTCTGCTCTTATACTAAGCCCAGACACAGAAATAATAGTCGTGCTCTTACAAAGATATATCCTGGGTAGGAATCGAACCCACGAACCAATAGACCAATATCATCAAGTCAAGATATTTTTTCATTTAAATTAACCGTGTATTACTAGTAAGTAAGTAGATAATTTTAGACAGTCGCGATTACCAATTCAATAGTGCCGTTGATTGTGCATCTCACTCAGTCCTTCGTGATATGAAAGAGACAGACATACAGTTGGTGGGGAGGGACTTAAATCCTCTTCCCCTCTTGTATGCCTATAACTGTTACCACAAAACATTCAACATTTAAACAGAAATTCCAGTTTCTTACTGTTATTAGAATACGGTTAAGTTAAGACGTTACATAACAGCGTAACTTTAATATGCTGTTACAAGATAATTGCACAATTAGACGAGTTTTTATTACATTGGGTAACTGGTTATAACACTAAGGAATTGGTTTTTTGTAATCATTGGCTTCTGAAGTCATCAAATTGATTATTAATGAGGGAACCCACGACCCACTCTTGATCTGATCACCATGATTGAAGAAGTAATGTGCACCTACAATCGAAATATATTGAAAGACCAAACACTCTCAAAAAGAGAGACCTGCATAACCCTAATATACCATATTAGGGTTTAGTAGCCAAAATGGCAAAAACGGAACCCTTATTGTTTCGTCATGTCCGTCTGTCTGTCTGTCTGTCCGTCTGTCTGTCTGTCTGTCCATTCATATGTCACATGCATTTTATTCATAGACTACTCTATGAATCTTGAAGAAATTTGGTGAATAGGTGTCTTCTAGTAGCCGCTACTTAGTTTGATGGCTAAATAATAAAAATAAATATTTTTAGGGGGGGCACTCCATACATGTAACAAAAGCTGTTTTTTTTCCAGCAAACATCAACGTGTGGCACATCATTGGACAGGTCTTTCAAAAATGTTTAAAGATTTCTAATAAACTTTTTTGAGTGAATATTTTTGGAAATAATCACTCCGAAAGTTGGAAAAATTCACAAAAATAGCGCTTAATAAATACTTTAAACTTAAATTCTTTCGGATAAGATCGGATATACCGTCATTGAGTTATTGCCAAAAAACTATGTTTCTCAACAAAAGGGCGTAAGTGCCATTAACATACGCTTTTCTACTTATGCAATTGTTCAAGGCTGCGGAACCCTACACTGAGCATCTGACATGCTCTTGCCCGGTTTTTTTGGTATTCTTAAAAAATAATTTAGTTATTTTTTAAATTTGTTGACGTGACATGTATATCCATGTCAAACTGTGGCTTTCTAGCTCTAAGAGACTCTGAGCTAAGCTGCAGACGTACGGACGGACTATAAGAATTCCTAGTTTACTACGGAACCCTAAAAATAATAATAAAAGACTCTTCAAAAGTAAAACATTTTATTTACATCATTTTACATCACATAAAAGGAACTGGCAATTTAATATCAAAATAAAAAATCATACTTAATAAAAGTTGTCAATTATTTTCGACAGATGGCGCTGTTCGATCTGAATCGCGATATAGTTTGATAACGATTTACATAAAATATTTTAAACTAAAACTTCTTCTTCCTTGGTAGTATTTTTCTGGGTTTTCTTACAGCATCCTTATGTAACAGATTGTTTATAGGCCATTGTACATAATAGAATATAATCATTAACCCATAAACTGATAACAAAGCCAATGGGAGGTATATAGTGCCGTAAAGTTGCCCAAATATGGGGTACAGCCAAATTCCTCGTTGAATAAAGGTGTATATCATGCTAAAAGAAAAAAAACTCTGTTAGAAGACTAGCTTTTACCACGGCTTTACCGCCGTTATATTTGATTTTTATAACGTGTATGCTATTTTAATGTGTAAACTACATTACTGTAAAGTTTTATCAAAATCTGTTCAGCAGTTTTTTCGTGAAGGGGCAACGAACATCCACAGATCCATCGTCTCAAATTATCGTTTTTTTTATAACACTATTAATAGGATGTAAGTAATCTGATCACATGACAACACGTGACACGACTAACTACAGCAGTTAAGGACATATAATTCAAGAAAAACCCCGTTCCCGTTTTAACGGTACAAAAATACAGTAAGAAGACTCAAATTGTAAAAAAAACACAAATCAAAAAACTCGATTGCAAAAAATTTACAAGTCATAGCAAACCCCCACTCCCTCCCCCCTTTTCACTCATTAAAAATAACTGAATTTATGTAAAAGACAAAATTTTATAAAAAAAACTGCATTTTTGGAAGATAAAAAAATTTGAAGTCCAGACCCAGGAATCGAACCCGAGACTTCCGTAAGCCAAACCCGGGCCGGAATCGAACTACCTATCTGGATTATGTTACTAGATCTCCATTTTTTCTATCCTTTCATGCTCGCGAGTTAGGTCCTTGCATGCGCCATCTAGCCGGTAGTTAAAGAACTAATATGGCTTTTGTTATTGCTTCGTTATAGAGAGTATTTTAACAAATTATGATGTATTTATAATATATATTTATAAAGTAATTGGCAAGAAATGTCTATAAAAATTACTAAAAGACAAAATTTCGCAAATATTCAAAAATTAAATTACAGAATTTTATAAAAGATGTTAAAAAAAACATCACTGTTTTTCTTATCGATACTAAAAGTAACACAAAAATAAATAATACTTACACACTCAAATAAACACTCATATACAAAGTAATCAATGCTAAATTCTTCACATGGGAAGTAGGTTCAGTTCTCGGACGAGACAACACTTCAAACAGCACTACTGCTACAATCGCAGAATGTAGTATGTGGTTGGATACTGTCGGTAATATCGCATCGAGATGCTCCGGGAATATCAATGATCTATCGTATTTAAATAGGCTCCAGAAAAATGTTGAAACGGTCTGAAAATTTATGAAAAACATTATACAGGGTCATTTTTAATATTCTAATAACCTCCCGCTCTTGGCTTCTTTATATTTTACCAAATAACTCCGTTATATAGTTTTTGAGAAAAAAAATACAAATTAACCCTTCACCACCTACCTACTTTTAATTTTATCACACAACCATTTACCACGCATCTGATAGACCCCGGAGTAAAATCGATGTTTCTTTGTCAGGCCTAAACCTCACAGAAAATAATGATTTTACTCGAGTAAAATAGTCTATAGGTGGTAAAGGTTTAAATTCCAAAAACAAGTCGCAGGTGACTAATCATTCTGTATGTTCTCATAATATAAAGTAGCTTAAAAAGTGAGCTAAAGTATGCTATAATAAGCCCCATCTATTCAGACCTTGCGGAGATATCCAAATCTCTCGGACAGACACGCATATATTATAAAAGAAAGAGAAAAATGATATACGAGTATCTATACATTATATATACAATAATTGCATTTTTGAAAGATAGAAAAATTTTAAGTCCAGACTCAGGAATCGAACCCGAGACTTCCGTAGCCAAACCAGGGCCAGAAGCGAACCACCTATCCCATGTTACTAGACCTCAAATTTTTCTATCCCTTGAAAATTACTTCTATATTCGGCCCTCGTCATCATAATTTGCTACAATGCTCTTTGTAACGAAGCAATAACAAAAGCCGTGATAGTTCTTTAACTACCAACTAGATGGCGCTGCGAGGGCCCAACTCGCGAGCATCAAGGGATAGAAAAAATTGAGGTCTAGTAACATAGTCTAGATAGGTGGTTCGCTTCTGGCCCCGGTTTGGCTACGGAAGTCTCGGGTTCGATTCCTGAGTCTGGACTTAAAATTTTTCTATCTTTCAAAAATGCAATTGTTGTATTTGTAAAGTAATTGGCAAGAAATGCCTATAAAAATTACTTCAATACATTATACACACAACTAAAAATGATAAAAATCAAAAACCCGCCTGTGTCAAAAAGATTGAAACAAGATAACCTTAAATCATGCAGTCGGAGGCATTTAGTAAGTTCACTGAGATTCATGAATGCCTCCTACTTTTTTAAGCAGGAAGGCTATTTTTTAACTTATAAGTGCTGAATTTTAAGACTTACCATAACGTAATAACTGTAACTACCGAAAATTTGAATAAAAATAGTTGGTAACAAACTTTAAATTAAAAGAATCATCAAAATCGGCCCACGCGTTTGGTCTATACAGTGCCACAAACGAACACATATACATACATCACAATAACCCTGCACTGCAGTCGGGTAATAAAAAGGGTATCAGAACGCAGCGGGTTAAGCAACGTTACCACCGTCGATCTATAGACGAGCGACCGTATTGTCAAACCCTTTCGTGCCTCAGAGAGCATGTTAAGCCGTCGGTCCCATCTGGCCATGAGACTGAAATCTATAAAGCTCACGTTTAGCATATGTCAAACTTGAAGATAAATGTTGATAAAGCAAATGCTGACCGTTTAAATTTTTGCATGGATATTACAAAGTGAACTTTTTTTTTTACCTCCCCTATTTGTAAAGGGGACTCCTGTACAACCACCGGTCATTTTCCTTCCTCGTCAATTTCACTAATTCACCAGTTTACTTTGTAAACTGTCTGATCAGTTTCTGAATTCAGTCAGTTTCACTAAGTTGTCAATTTCCCTATTAAGTCGGTTTCCTGGTTCGCATGTTTCCTTGTTCGTCTGTTAGTTTAAATTGTCAGTTTGCTATTTCATCCTGTTCCTAACCAGTTATTTTCCTTGTTCCTCAATTAGCTTAGATTCTTGTTGTGTAGTATCTGATAACATAGGACACGCCGTAACCGGCATCCGCTAAGAAACCATTATATTAGTAAATAAAATAAACTTACGAAAGCCGTAGGCCATATTAAGCCAGCGAACATAGTATCTCTTATATTAGCAACAATCGATGGTAATGTATACGACTTCTTTCGGGCATTCTTCAATAGCAAGAATTCACACAACAAACTGAAGGAACCATACGCTATTTGTAACATCTGAAATTAAAAAAAGAATATGAAATACGCCTACATGCACATGTCGCGCGCTGATTGTAACATTAGCACTAATATTAGTAATAATTAATAATAATAAAAATTCTTTATTCACTTATGAAGCAAAATACTACACTTGTGAAAAGTTGATTCTACATTTACATATAATGCCTACCCACTGAATAAGAAATTTCATTAAAATCGTTTGAGACGTTTTTAAAATTCAGATTATACAAAGTTATTGTTTGTACAGTGTCAACCTCAAACACCCCAACAAGATTTTTACTTCAGGAAATCATATAAAATAAGAAAAGAAAAATATTGAAAATTTGCAGAGTTATAAGCCATTCAAATTGTCTTGTGTTCTTCGCTCTATCGTGCTCATTGCGTCCCGTAGTACGTAATCTATGATTATTATTAAAAAATAAGTGATGATTACATTTTACATCACATTGTGAACAAGAATTGGACTATTAGAATGATCAATAAATCAAAAACTGCCCCATTGGATTGTGCTACTGATTCTGAGCAAATTCCTTTTAGATTTGGACTCTACTAAGAATAACGTTATAGAGTTAAAATAATTTATTCAAAGGAAATATTAAGTAGGTAGAAGTAAAACAAGTTAATATATTTTAATTTTATGTTTATTCAGCAGCCGTATAGTACATTATTTTCAGGGTCAAGTGCACTTACTTCCTCATAGTCACTTTGCAATGAAACAGCATTAAAATGTAAAATATTATCAAACACAATGCATTGACTGATATATAATCAAAAATGTTTGAAATTCAAGGTTGTATTTACAGATATTCACTTTGCTTTACTGTAAACCACCCTCTATCGCAATAACGGCTGAACGTATGAAAAAATGTTTGACATACAATTTGTCGCAAATTTTATGCTCTACAATTTATGTGCATGTTAACATTATTGGAGCAACAGAAACAGAGAAAGTCGCGAAAAACTTTTTTTTAATCTTTGACCATAAATAACGTTTACACGAGATTCTATGAGACTTTTGAGACAACTTTTAGTACGCGGCCTCAAGAGCAAAAATATAAATTTCACACTTTATAAGCACTTATTCTTTTTATTTTGCATCTCAATTATCGAACATGCGCCTCTGTTTGGTTTACTCTACGTTTGTATGAGGGAATCTGATATCCCACTTCTGATGTCGAAGTGCCAGGGCGGCCGTATGGCATATTAGCGGCTAAGCATTGGAATAAACATTGCGCTATTCAATCATAATGTGGTACGTGGATACCTCAAGGTAAAGTCCATCACAGTCCAGAGTTTAAATCATTACGATTACACAAATGCTACTGCATCACTGACACCACAACAACGCCAACATCTCGCAGACACGACTATAAAAATAACGACATGTGTATCGGAAGACGTGTTGTCGCTTCAACCGTTCGATTAAGACTGCCAAATTAGACTGACTACCCCACTACCGGAACTTCAAATATAAATTTCAAACTAAAGTCACAGTTTGAAATTTACATTTGAAGTGCCGGTAGTGGGGCAGTAGCCATTTAGGCAGCCATGTTTAAATGAGTCAATGAACTTGTTGTTTAATCAAAACAGATGTTAGGTCAAGGGAAATTAATTAGCGATGCAAATGGGTTAATAAAAAGTAATTCTCACCAAATTCCAATTAGTAAAGAACCTGTTCCCCATTCCTCTGAAAGCCAGAACCCTTTCATCTTCAATATTGGCCTGCCTTGCATACCACTCCATGTAGTATATATTAGTTACATACATACAAAGAATGGCTGTGTAGCCCATAAGACGTAGTTGAATTAACTCAACCATGTTCCTGAAAAATACGAGCTCAATTATTACAAAACAAAAAACGCGCTTGCTTATAATTAATAACTGTAATATTTTGGCGCCAAAAATCTACCTTTTTATTTTTTTCTAATTTTAATGTACCCAGTGTCACTCTTACAACTGATATGAAAGAAATAACATATCCTAAGCAAAAATTAATTTAGGCTCAAAATCGTGTCAAATAAATATACATACATACACTATAAAACATAAAACTGTTTCTAGCACTGTCGGGAAAAACTACTTAGAAGAAAAAATAATTTAATTATTTTAAAATCGATATGTTCATAATTTTAAAACTCAAGATATCAACCTTTTACAGTATTTTTTTTACGCATTTCTTGCCAATTACTTTATAAATACAATAATTGTATTTTTGACAAATAGAAAAATTTGAAGTCCCGACTCAGAAATCGAACCCGAGACTTCCGTATGCCAAACCGGGGGCCGGAATCGAACCATCTAACCGGAACTCTGCTACTATCTTTCAAAAATGCAATTATTGTATTACTTAACTTTTGTTCAACAGCATTTCTGTCTACATTTTAAGTATCAGTAACCACATAATAAATAACGGCGTCTCAAAACTGAGTGACACTTGGGTATTCGGACGAATCACGAAGTTATTTTATCACTGATCAATAAGTCAATAAAAATGTAGTCAAATAAAAACAAAATACTTTTACACAAAAAACCCAATCGCTTCCAAATAATTGCTTGAGTAAAACGGTTTGACTGTTTTCGGTAGCTGCCCGTTATCGATTTCCAGACTCACAGATCCCGGTACTGAGACATGAAGATGACATCTAAATAGAGTTTATTCTATGAATGCTTAGTAAAACCTGAGCTTCCAACCTGTGGGTATTTACCCCCACGCGGGTAAAGCAGCTTTTTTGGGGATAAGGCACTTATCCCACTGCTGATGAGTAGTGACCAACTATCAACTATTTACTCGCTCAAGAAACATACAGTATATGTAGATGCCGTGTAGTAAGAGCTAAGTGCCGTGATTGTTCACAGTCACACTGCCGTCGAGAACTCGCCATATATTGTACTTTTCGTGAACGAGAAAAAAGTCGATAGCACTTTGTCTCGCCATTGGGGACAAGTGCCCAATGAAGTAGACCCCTTGTGGTGCAAGGTAATTCCCATATGCAATGTTAAATTTCAATTAACACCCCCAAGAGAAGACAGAGAACCTACTGTTTTTTTAACAGACTAAAAAAACAGTAGGTTCTCTGTTTGACCCGTATATATGTAGATGCCGTGTAGTAAGAGTTAAGTGCCGTGATTGTTCACAGTCAAACTGCCGTCGAGAACTCGCCATATACAATATGTATATGGCGAGTTCTCGACGGCAGTGTGACTGTGAACAATCAGCAGTCAACTATTAATCTATTGTACTTTTCGTGAACGAGAAAAAAGTCGATAGCACTTTGTCTCGCCATTGGGGACAAGTGCCTTATGAAGTGGGTCCCTTGTCGTGTGTTCTGTTGCTGTTCTTTAGCAACTATAACTCAAGAAACGTAATGTAGATCAAGTGTAGTAAAAGATACTTTATAGGGAGAGTTCTTGTCGGCAGTGAGACAGTGAACAATCAGCAATCAACTATTCAATTATGTGTCTTTTTTATTTAGACGGCATCAACATCTATTGTAATTTTCGTGAGCGAGAAAAAAGTCGATAGCACTTTGTCTTGCCATTGGGGACGAGTGGCTTACGGGCTTCACGGGTCGACTGAGTCAGTCGACCCGTGACCACGATCGGTGCAATTCGATCGAAACGTCGGGTAAATAAAAGGTTCGTACCTTTAAATAATTCACGCAATTAAGTCCCGAAATATATCTAATATGAATAAAAATCGCGAAAGTTTAAAAACAATAAAATACCATATGTTGAACCGTAGAGAAAAAATACCACCGTAGAGAAATGGCCGGCTAATTAGCTTTTATTACAAATACAAAATAATGGCTTAAACTGTGCCAAGCTATAATATAATTTTGGCCTTAACGTTCCGTGCAAACGAGCTCATTTTAATCCCCCAATATGTATACTATGCGTTTCAAATGAGTTGATAACTGTCATGATTACATTTTGTTTCGCATTACGACTGCAACCTCATTGTATGACGTAAGGTCAGCAATAAAATGATTCTTTAAAAGATGTCATTAATATTACACAGAAGTATCTACCTACTCTAATGAACCATATAAAAGCACTGTATTTTACTATTTGTTATGTTTTAGTTAGAAAAAATATTACGTCTGACTGGCCACTAAAGTGTAGAATATTCTTATATTTTGCCTATTAACTTATTTCTGTTTAGTGTTTATTAAAAAATAAAGAATACTAATTATATTATAATAAAGAAAAATTAGGTAGGTACCTACATAGTTCAAAGAAAATAAATATTACGTCCGTTCCACTACCTTAAGGCCGGCCACTACCTCATGGCCGTGTGGTACCGGCTTAAGAATAGTACCACCCCATCTCTTCCCGTGGGTGTCGTCAAGGCGACTAAGGGATGTCACTCCGGAGGACGGGCAGCAGCGTCCTCTGCGTACTTAAAGCCTTACTGCGATCGCCAACCCGTTCGCCAAGCGTGGCGATTATGGCAATTACCCCCAGGATCTACATACTAGTAGGTTCTACTGGGGAGACCCGTGCCCAGCAGTGGGCCATCATATGGGTTGATATGATGACTACCTTAATACACATACGTACTTTACCCGACTTGAAAGTTTTTGTTGCTAGCGGTACAATATTGACAAGTTCAGAGTGAAGTTGTCGCGATCGCGATTATCTTCTTATTTGAAACGCATAGTACCTCATGCTACGAACTACCACCAAAATAGGTACATACACTATCCGAGCGAGTAGAAATTTCGCCAACTGTGCAAACAGCATGACCCTGATCCATTCATAATAACTGTTCCTTCAGCAAGAAGATGCATAAGCCTCAAATTTCTCTACAATTAATTTATAACTCTGAACTAGATTATACACATATTTTTAATTCCGACTTTAACTAAAACCAGTCACATTTAAATGTATAGTCACACAAATAAAGACCTGTAATTGGCTGTTTGTCATTATACTATCGTTAATCTATTGTATTAGCTGTAAGTCTTCCAAAAAAAAAAAAAAATTAAATGTTTCTTGTCATATTACAATAATAATAATAATACCAGAATTGTTTAGTCAAATCATGAGACTAATAAAGCATCTATGAGTGATATTTTAATTATAGACTTGATATACGTTCGTAAACTTTCGCGATTTGTACACATTATAGAATAAATGACAATCACAATGACATTTTTTTTTAATTATTACTTATAAAATTCTATAATATAGACATGATATCAAATAATCAAACCCTCTAATGTCAATTGTCTCAAAAGTATCATTTTTTGCAATACCCGTTCATTGAATCATTGGGTGCAAATGATTCAATTAAGACCAAATCAACAACACCTAATATGATGCAATCCATCAACCTGTTTAGATTATAGAACGTGCCAAAAATGGACATATAGATACATACACATGCTCCAAAATCATTAGCCTCCTTGTGTCACAATCGGTTAAAAACAATCGTTAACGCACACTCACTAACCACGAACATTAATTAACTAAAAGATTCACTAAAAACTATTTTTATTCAAGATAAAAACACGGCTGTGTAGCAACGTGATGTTATCTATTACTCATAAAACAGGATTGTGTTATATCTAGTGACCTTCATTTTTAGACTGTTTACGGTGAATGTTATTCAGACAACTGTCAAGTTCAACATAGATTAAAAACTGTGAATAAATATGTCTAAATGTAGTCCCTGTGTAAGCTTTTAAAAAAAATACTTTGACGTTTGACATTAGCGTAAATATTGACGTATAGACCTGGACCACGCCATTCCTTTCAATTAAAAAGTTAAAGAGAAAAAATCCTCGTTCGGCCTTGACTCTTTGACAGGTATTGTCCACAAAGTTGTCGTTGTCTTTTTCTAAATCTCAATTTTGAGATGATATGGCGCAGTCCAAGTCTATACGTCAATGAGTGTAAATGAGTACACCTGTCAAAACTTAGACCACATTGTACGTTTCGACAGGTTCACTCATTAGAACGCCTTCAGTTTGAGATGTCGGACTAGGATTCTAGACAAGGACTTATTTTTAATTAATGAAGAGTTAAAAAAAAACAGAAAAAATAACTAAACTAAATATAATAGGTACAAGTAACTTCAACGCCATCTATTGGAATATAAAAGAACAATTTAGGTATTTGCTCTCATGTTCCTAACAGTGTTAAGTAAAAAACCGTTTTAAGCCGTTTGCGTCCGAATCCACTTCAAATGTCAGCCCGTTTTTGTGACACTGTTAACTCTAATGCTCTCACAGTCACTAAAAGGGGAATAGTTGCGATATAAATACTTTTGAGCACCACTCAAAAGTATCGTTTGAGTACTTTACTTGCCAACAAAATAGACATACTCTACTTACATAGGCTCGACGAACATAACCCACTTTGTAAACAATCAGTTAAATATAACTTATTTTTTATTAACATTTATTTTCACCACAATTAAATAACACAGCTATTTAGCGTTTACATTCATTAATAAGTATAATATTCAATGTGTTTATCGAACAAGAGATACACCTAATCATATAATCTAGTAAGATATTAAATAATTTTGATAAGCAGACTTGCTCATGCAATAAAACTATAGACTATAAGCTGAATTGTCAAAGGCGACTGAATTCTAATTGTCTCAGAATAAAAGTGCTTCTGAAGTAGTTAAATTGACAGATATAAAGCATTGAGTTGCGTTTCTATAAACGGCTTTTACATTGAGTAGGGTTAGAGCACTCGGTACTTAATTTAAGTTGCACTTAAATTTAGAAGATGCTCACGTTTGAGAATACGAAATTTAAATTTGAGAGCTTCTCAAACGTCAGAATTAAATATTTTAGTGGCGTTTCAGTATTCGGCCGTTAGCTTTTATTATATACTAGGATGTTACTGTCAAGTCAAATCAGTCTCTTTCTTTGAAATGTCAAAACGACAAGCTCTATATAAATGTGTGTGGAATAACAACCTGAAACGTCATAAGTTTCTATTGTCAAATCATTACTTTTAGAATTCGTTTTCATGCTTTTAAATTCAAAAACATGTTAAATTGTAAAAAAAACACTTATTTTCAAAGCGTTTTAAGACCTACTATTCTTACTTAGACTTTGATACTCACGCTTAAACATATTCATAGCATGGACTCCTTTCAGGATACTTCTCCTCTAGATCTTCATAGGTACTTTATTATGACGATCTAGAGGAAAAGTATGATACTGCTTCTGTGGCGCGGTGGGAGTGTATCTGACTGCTACGCAAGAGGTCGTGGGTTCGATTCCCACACGGGACACCACTTTGTGTGATCCACAAACTGTTGTTTCGTGACTGGGTGTACTTTATGTCCGTGACTTGTATGTTTGTAAAGTCCCCCGCGACACAGGGCTTGTACCCTAATGCGGGAGTCGTCTTCTAAAAAAAAAGGTTGTATAATAATACAAAACTCCATAATAAAAAGTAAAAAATATATTAAGTACTATCTTCAACAGAAAACAATAAATAATTCTCAAAAAATCTTCTTCAATAGCAAGCACTCTTCTCATAAGAATCATGTAGAATTCTTCACCATACCCACTTTTTTCTAAATTCATTTCTTTTTCTTCCTTTGTAAATCAACTTTTTGAGGTTTTTTCACTGGTTTACTTCTTGCTTTTGGTGTGTGTATCATTTTCGTGAGAGGCCATTGTACGTAGTATGCGACAAAAAATATTGCGGCTATACTAGCCAGAGCGAGAGGGAAATATATCGTACCAAAGAGTTTTTTGAATATCGGATACAGCCAAATTCCTCGTTCTTTGTATGTGAAGAGAAGGCTAAAAAAAAAAACATTGAAATTATGCGCTGAACTGATGTCGGAGACTAGCCAAATACGCAGGAGATATTATAGTGAACAAGTGTGTAGTACACACGACAGAGTAAGTAATCACTTCGTTTTAGTACACACACAAGTACTCTCTCTATTGCCTCTCTATTAAAGTCCGATGGAACGGAAATCCCTCCAGGATGAGATCTGACGTAGCTCAAAAGCGTTTAATTTAAAAAAAAAAAATGTGTGGCACTCGGGGACTGCCCCGGTAAAGCTATTGCATAGTATTTTTATCAACTTAAGCAATTAAAAAAATATATATATATTTTTAAATGTTTTTTTTTTAATTATAAAAAAACAATGTTTGAATTTTTTTTTCTTTAAAAAATTTTTTTTTTTCATAAATTTAAAAAAAGCAATTAAAAAAATTTTTTTTTTTTTAGTTTTTAAAAAAGTTTTTTTTTTTAAATTAAAAAAAAATCATTAAAAGTTCTACTATTCATTGATAGATGGCAAAAGTAAAAAGTATCACCGCTGTGCCCGTCGGAGTGGGGAGCGTGAGGTTTTTTCGTTACGGAATTTCTGGATTCGGTCCCCGCGCTCAAGGCCCGCGATAGAAGCTATGCAATAGCTTAAAAAAAACAGCTGTTTTCCATCTATAGACTGACCATAGTACATTGACGTATAGACCTGGACCGTGCCATCCCTATCAATTAAAAAGTAAATATTGACTGCGATGTGGAGTTGTAAAAATGGCGGCAAACTGACCGGCCATTATTTTTACAGCTCCGAGTTTATCTTGTAAAAAATGATTTGAATACGTGATAATTGACTTAGAACGAGACTATGTGCATGTAATTAGCGCATAAATACTTGACACTGGCAGAAATTAGCCGTTAAAACGGCTAGATTGCCATAAACTCAAAGAAGAAGAAGACTGCGATGTGTGAAAGATAGAAGAACTCGTGCGTCCTTTGTCAGGTATTGCCGACAAAGTAGCGTTGTCTCTTTCTTACGCAGTCCTGGTCTCGTCACGTCAATGCCACTGTCAGACAGTGACAGTAGTAATTCCATAGATCGAAAACAGCTTTTTTAAAAGCAACATTCCTTATCCTCGTTGATCTCTCGATCTACTCGAAGTTGTGGAATAATATAGCAATTATGCTGCCAATATTAAGAACGAGAATCCCACTAGTCCTGTGGTAGTTGATAACTTTTTTTTTCTTTCTTTAAAGATAACTGACAATGTGGGATTGGGTCCCACATTACTATGAATGATGCGAATTTTGTGATGAATGTATGGTGTCACAAAATTAGATATATCAGCATATCAGAGCTGATAATTGCTGTAAGTATGTCTGTCTAGGCTTTAATTACAGATGACGACCCAAGAAAAGAATGAATGGACTGTGTTAAAGAAGACATGGCAATAGAAGAGGTCAATACAGAAATGACGTATGATAGAAGTGGAAGCAAAGTACATATTGGGCCGCTCAAAAATAAATGGGATAAAAGGCAAAAAGAAGATGATGATGAGTCAAGAGTCTAGTCGAAGCTAAGTTGAGTATTACTTTTTGTGATTTTTAAAGCAATTTTTGACTCGAACCTGCGACCTTAGAAGTACCGTCTCTAAGACGTTACCAACCCTGCACTGAGATAAGCCTGAAAACGAATGATATAAAAACTTGGCACAAGAAAAATAATTTGCGTTCCTCGGTGCCCTGCCGAAGTTGGTAACGGCTTGGGGGCTGTACTCCTGAGTCGAGTCGTCTAGACAGAATTTTGTTTTTCCCTTGACTATTAAAGTTACAAAAGGTTTATATACTTACACACACAAATATACAGACAAATGTAGAGACAACTGAGCCACATTCCTCGCGTGAGTCTCGGGCTCAACTCTCGGTCTAAATATGACTTCAAAGATGGCGACTGGCAGTATAAACGTATGTATAACGTGGTTGGATATCCTTGGAATGACGGCATCTAAGAATTCTGGATATATTAGTGCCCTATCGATGGAATAGAGTCCCCAGAATATGCCGAACACCACCTAGAAATAAAAAAGTGAGGTATTACTAACATGGGATGTCCAGGGATTTGGGATTGAACCACCTCTGAAATTGTAAAAAGTACAGTAGGATCAACGTAACTTGACCGGATTGAAGTTAGGTTTTTATCACTTTCGCGCATGTCATAGAGATGCGTCCCTAAAATTACTTACGAAAACGTTTAATCGGTTAAAAATACGAGCAACATTTTAATTCAACAATATAAAAACACTATTTAAATGAGTTCATGAAAGTTTAAATAAGAACAGTTACAGTAAATACTATAGAAACTTTGAAAAACAATTTCTTTACGAAAATAATCACAAAAAAACATGAGTTAGTAATACTAATTATGACAATGTAATGCGTAATCGCATCTCTAATTCTCTTGGTGTAGTTACCGCCCCCGCCCCCCGCTTCCTGTCACCATTTACTTCCAAAAAATGCAGCTGCGCAACCACTTGTCGCCTACTTCAGTCCGGCCTAGTTACGATGATCTTACTGAAGTATTACATCTTCAGCACTATTTTATAGAGACACTAGCTGACCCAGACAACTTAGTCCGCGTAAATTTTCCCCGTTTTTGCAACATTTCTTATTGCTGCTCCGCTCCTTATTTCTCCACTATTTAATGGATGTTATTATACATATAAACCTTCCTCTTCAATCACTCTATCTATTAAAAAAAACAGCATCAAAATCCGTTGCGTAGTTTTAAAGATATAAGCATATATAGGGATATAGGGACAGAGAAAGCGACTTTGTTTTATACTATGTAGTGATGGCTTTTCAATAGATTTCCAATCGGCACTTTCTAAGACCAGTGGTTGCTCTTACATCGTAGCACCAATCTAACATGAGATATCTAGTAGGAAGGATTTGGAGGTTTAAACTGACCTGCCCCAGGTACTGTCATGGTTTTCATTCAAGTTGAATTTTAATTAGTGGTTCATAAATAAGTCGTTTTTCTTATAATAATCGAATCGCATGTTGCCTTTACCCTCTTCTGTATTTTTGTAAGTTGATGCTCCCATCCACACCGTAGGAGGCTAATTCATTTAAAACTTGATTATACTAGTTTACGTACTATGGTTATTGCTTGCGTGAGTTTCATGGTGTAATGGTTGCAGCACCTTACTGGCTTACTGTATATATGCAAATATATTGTAAAAAATGGCATTTAAAAAAGAAGTTTTTTCTCACAGCTTTACTCTTGCGAACTTGATATTAAATGTAGAATCATTGTATTCCAAATGTTGTCTGACGTTCATAAGCGTTGCATTTTTAACCTAAATGAATAAAGTATTTTGACTTTTGACTTTTTTTTTTATGTACTTGCAAACTTTGAGGTTGGAGTCAACCGTGAGGGTTAAAACTAATCAGGGCTTTTTTATCGTAGGGTTCCATGTTCGAGCAGCCCGAATTTACTGTCGTATATTTATTGTGTTTGAATTGTGTTGTTTTGTTCTGTGCGAGTTTTGTGAATAAGTTATACTTAGTTCAGGGGAAATCTATTCGTTATCAACTGAGTTCCTGGTACTGATACGACGAACTGAGCGTTCGTTGTCCCAGTATCTAGTATCTTATACATTTAGCCGGTGTCGAATCAGTCACACATACGGAAGTCTCGGGTTCGATTCCTGGGTCCAGGCTTCAAATTTTTCTATCTTTCACAATTATTGTATTAATAAAGTAATTGGCAAGAAATAGCCTATAAAAATTACTATAATCTTCGGCCTGTGACATCATAATTTGTTAAAATGCTCTCTGCAACGAAGCAATAACAAAAGACGTGATAGTTCTTTAACTCACGTACAGGAAAGCATAGAAAAAATTGAGGTCTAGTAACATAGTCCAGATAGGTGGTTCCATTCCGGCACCGGTTTGGCATACGGAAGTCTCGGGTTCGATTCCTGGGTCTGGACTTCAAGTGTCTCTATCTTTAAAAAATGCATTTATAGTATAATAAAGTAATTGCAACTATAGTACTATAACTTACTATAGAACTAGGCCACACCAGACCCGAGAACACGATCTCTCTAAAATCACCAACTGCCGGTGGCAACTTATAATCTTTCTGTTTTGTAT
This sequence comes from Herminia tarsipennalis, assembly GCA_945859575.2. Classification (NCBI taxonomy): domain Eukaryota; kingdom Metazoa; phylum Arthropoda; class Insecta; order Lepidoptera; family Erebidae; genus Herminia; species Herminia tarsipennalis. The sequence continues at coordinate 3,636,998 of OX243859.2, forward strand.
TCTTCAATAATAAGAAGTCACACGCCAACCCTAAGATACTGTAGGCAATCTGGAGCATCTGAAATTTAAAGAAAAAAATATTTAACAAATACTTTTAAGTTCCAGGCAGTCACGCTATTCCTGGATATGGAGGCGTCCACGGTAACGGCCTGGGGTACTAACAAAGTGGCGTGCAATTGGAGAGGCCTATGTCCAGCAGTGGACTGCGATATACTGATGATGATGATGACTTTTAAGTTTGTCACTGAGTTCGAGATTCCTAAAAACTCAAGATTTAAATTCCTGGCGTATGTATCACTAAAGAAATCCCTATGCATAATTTCTCTCTTTAAGTTCAAGGGTTTGATGACTAGGCGTTGATGTGTAAATAAATGAATAAAGACTTTATTTTATAGATATATTGATTGACATAGACCAGGACTATGCCATCTCTTTTAATTAAAAAGTAAATATTGACTGCAAAGCGTGGAAGGGAGAAAAATGTCGTGCGGCCTCTGACAGGTATTATCCACAAAGCAGCGTTGTCTCTTTCTAAATGGTGGTCAATTTTGTGAGGTTATGGCGAAGTCCAGCTCTCTACGTCAATGGATATAACTAGCGCAAGATGTTTTATTATACACTAGCTATCCCACGCAACTTTGTATGCATACATTTTCCCCGTTTTTGCAACATTTATCATTACTGCTCCGCTACTATTGGTCGTAGCGGCGTTATAAAGCCTTATAGCCTTCCTGGATAAATGGCCAACCTTTCTCTTGAATCACTCTATCTATTACTCGTACTGAAAACTGCAATAAAATCGGTAGCGTAGTTCAAAATATCTAAGCACACAGACAGCGTGAGTGACTTTATGTTATACTAGTGGTAGAGATATATAATACTAGCTGTCCCGCGCAACTTCGTCTGCGTAAATTATCCCTGTTTATGCAACATTTCTAATTGCTGCTCCGCTCCTATTAGTCGTAGCGTGATGTTATATAGCATATAGCTTTCCTCGATGGACTATCCAACAGTGTAATCAATTTTCAATTCGGATTAGCAGTTCCTGAGATAATCGTGTTCAAACAAACACACTCTTTGGCTTAATAATATTAGTATAGATATGTTTGTTTATCAGGGTCCTTCCTTATTCACGTTCTTTTTTCCATTATCACAGCAAGCCTGTGCGAACTGTCAAAATCTTGTTATAATAAATAGAGAGCTGCGCTTAGAAATGCATCAGCGCACATGCGCGGCGGACATCTTTGAGCGCACCGCGACCGCCAATTCGCACGGGCTTGCCGCGAAAACGGAAAAAAAGGAACTTATTTATGGAACCCCGTTTTCAAGTTGCCATAGTTCCAGTTCTGCCTTGTTTGGGATCAGTTGGCGTTATGTAAGAAGTCTCAAGATATTATTATTGATTTGGTTTTACGAAATAATATCATTTGAATTACAAAAGTGCGATTGGAGTCGCCAGTAAATGATAGCTAAACTTACAAAAGTCCAAGTAGTGAAGAATCGGTACTCCAAACTCTTAAACTGGAGGGCTTTTTCCTCTTTATCTTGACTTTGTCTCCCAAACCAACCCATGTACAAAATATTTGTTACATGTACTGTAATCACTGTTACATAGAATAGCACTCGAAACCTTAGATGCCACGACATTGTTCTGAAACATAGAAAAAAGTAAAATTAATATTTTGACGTTTTATATAAAACTAGCTTTCGCCCGCGGCTCGGTATTGTGTATGTCGGTTATCGCGATAAAACTATCCTATGTCCTAAATTTTGATAAACTTTCGCGATTTGTACATATTATGAAAATATATATATTACGGGTCTTAATCGCGTGAATAATTTAAGGAAAAAATACCTTGATTATTGCCCGACATTTCGACCGTATTGCAACGGCCGTGGTCACGGGTAAAATCTTTTAATTAAGATTAAGACCCGTAATATATGTATTTTCATAATATCGTATGTCCTTCCTCGGGACTCAAACTACTCCATACCAAATTTCATCTAAATAGGTTTAACTTAAAAGCGTAACAGACAGACAGAGTTTTTAATATTAGTATTGATAAAGAAAAGTGTGGTCAAATTTCAGTCACCAACGGTATGGCATATTATAGAATTTTATAAGCTACGGTATAATCGCGTGTAAATTTTATTTTAAGGCTAAATTTTTGTTTATTGCCCGACGTTTCGAACGTATTACAACGGCCGTGGTCACGGGCAATAAAATAAATCGCGAAAGTTTACGAACATATATGGTATGGTATAATCATCGGTAGTTGTATCATGTGTCCATAAATTACTTGAGGTGATTTTAGCGGATTTTGGACCCCCTCCTCCTCTCTCTGGAAAGTTATCGTTAAATTTGGCTTGACCCCTTCCCTAATCTTACGTAGATTTCACATTTGACTCAACACTTGTCAAGTCTGTGATCTCCACCGGGACCTTAAAATGGATGACATAGAGACAGTTGATGACATAGTGACATAGAACCACCTACCTGTCGCCATTAAAGAACTAAACGGTAATCTGTATAAAGCTCACTTGAAAAAATGGCTACTAAATAATGTATTTTATAACTTGAATGAGTATTTCGAAACTGTGTAAAATGTATACCTAATTTCAGATAAACCCATTTGTTTTTCTGTTCTTTTTTTTTTCTAATATTTTTATGTTTTGTTATTGTTTGTATAAACATTGTCAACTAACCGTGTCTATTGCATACCCGATATGGGTAGACTGTTGTTACTTTAATAATTATAATGACACCTTATGTACACAGTTATGCAATAAATATATCTTTATCTTTATCTTTAAACAAAAAATAGCTGAAGCACATCAAAGCAGGCTTCAACAACACGTGAACGTCGAGGCAATCCAGCTCCTAGATACCGCTGAGTTAAAAAGAAGATTAAAACGGCTGAAGCCGTTTGAATTAGTGTAGTGTAACAGTGACATATTAAATGTAGTGTAAATGCAACGTAAAAGAACACATGAACAAAGTGACTTCACACATGTAATAGAGACAATAAGATTAGTGTTATTGGACACATCTTAGATTTAAGTCCTTATAGCAATTTAGGTCATAATTAGATAAAACTTGTCAAGTCAAAAGCGTTCAAAAATTATGACAAAAATAATATTTTTACTACATTTAATCCAGTTTTAAATGGTTTCTTGCGAATATAAAATAATTACGAGAGATTTGCCAAGAACCCCCCCTCGTGCGACTTGGTGAGATTCGGCTCAGCCCCCCCCCCCCTCTACGACGTCTTCTAAGTAATCCGCCCCGTATCTGATCAGGAAAAATATAATCCGAACTAAAATTGCCGACGTAACGAAAAAGTAGCAATGGACTGGAAAAATCTGGCGAATAAATACGACGGTTGAAGAGCTGGAGCTGACGCTGGAGCAACCGAGTCGTAGAGTGGAGACCGCGACTTGGTAAACGTAAGGCATGCTGACCCTCAGCTAGATGGACCAATGACCTTATGAAGATCGCTGGGAATGGAGCTGGATGTTATAAAAGTCAGTCAAAAATTTAGTAACAAACATACGATGTATGTTTGTTACTTCTTCACGTCTAAGCGGCTGGAGCGATTTTAATAAAACTTGGTATGGAGTTAGCTGACACCCTGGATTAACACATAGGCTAATAAACCGCGGGTAACACCGCAGGGTACAGCTAGTGAGTAAATAAAACTCAGTAATTGCCATTGTTCACGAATGATTAAAGATAAATTAATACCTTACTCTCACTCACATCAACAATCTTCTATTGAGTGATGAAACAGTAGATAATAATAATAATAATATCTTGGGACTACTCACACAACGCTATCTGATCCCAAACTAAGCATAGTTTGTACTATGGAAATCAGACAACTGATAAACATACTTATATATTTCTAAATACATACATATTATAGATAAATAACACCCAGACACAGAATAAACCATCATGCTCATCACACAAAGTTTTATCCTGGGTGGGGATCGAACCCACGACCTCTGCGTAGCAGTCGGATATACTCACACCGCGCCACAGAGGCAGTCCGATGAATAATAAATAACAGTAGAGAGATGATGCCTATACGGGAAGGTTAGTAGTGTTTATCCTCATAACAATAATTATATATTATTGACATATGAATATGACTTCCTTATTAACTACACATTTTTATCATACATACCTATTAATAATTATAAATGAAGTTTATAAATCTTAGCTACCAATTTGACTTCATTCTAAATCGTGAGTTTTTAAGCTATTGCATAGCTTCTATCGCGGGCCTTGAGCGCGGGGACCGAATCCAGAAATTCCGTAACGAAAAAACCTCACGCTCCCCACTCCGACGGGCACAGCGGTGACACTTTTTAGTTTTGCCATCTATCGATGAATAGCAGAACTTTTAATTACTTTTTTTTTAAATTCAAAAAGAAAAAAAAAAAAAATATTTTATAATAAAAAATAAACTTTAAAATTTTTTTTTATGCTTTTTGTAAAAAAAAAATTAAAGAAAAAAATAATTAAAAACATTGTTTTTTTTATAATTCAAAATAAAAAAAAACATTTTTAATTTTTTTTTTTTTTTTAATTGCTTAAATAAGCTTAATTAATTGCTTAAGTTGATAAAAATGCTATGCAATAGCTTTACCGCGGCAGTCCCCGAGTGCCACACATTTTTTTTTACAGTTATCTTGTAGATGTATCAACATTTACGAGGTTGTTGTGTATTAAATAGGTTAAACAAAGTCTTCATTTTTTCGGACTATTACACCACTAGCTGTCCCGCGCAACTTCGTATGCGTAAATTTTCCCCGTTTTTGCAACATTTCTCGTCGCTGCTCCGCTTCTATTAGTTGTAGCGCGATGTTATATAGCCTATAGCCTTCCTCGATAAATAGGCTATCCAACAAAAAAATAATTTTTCAAATCGGACCAGTAGTTCCTGAGGTTAGCGCCTTTAAACAAACAAACAAACTCTTTCGCTTTATAATGTTAGTATAGATTGGGTTGGGGTGTTGCAACTCATGTTTTTGTGATTATTTTCAAAAATTAAATGTTTTTCAAACTTTCTCTAGTATTTACTGTAACTGTTCTAAATTTAAACTTTTATGAACATGTCTATCTAGTATTTTTCATAATGTTGAATTAAAATTTTGTTAATATTTATAATCGATTAAACAAAATTAATCGCTTTCCTAAGTAATTTTAGGGTCGCATCTCTATGACATGCGCGAAAGTGTTATGAACCCAGTAACGTATAGACCTGGACTGCGCCATTCCTTTCAATTAAAAAGTAAATATTGACTGCAAAGCGTTAAAGAGAGAAAAATCTCGTGTGGCCTTGACTGGTATTGTCCATAAAGTACAGTACGATCAACGTATCTTGACCGGATTGAAGTTAGGTTTTTATCACTTTCGCGCATGTCATAGAGATGCGACCCTAAAATTACTTACGAAAACGATTAATCGATAAAAAATACTAACAACATTATAATTCAACAATATAAAAACACTATTTAAATGAGTTCATAAAAGTTTAAATTTAGAACAGTTACAGTAAATAATAAAGAAACTTTGAAAAACAATTTCTTTACCAAAATAATCACAAAAAAACATGAATTAGTAATACTAATTATGACAATATAACGCGTAATCGCATCTCTAATCCTCTTGGTTTAGTTACCGCCCCCGCCCCCCGCTTCCTGTCACCATTTACTAACAAAAAATGCATCTGCGCAACCACTTGTCGCCTACTTCAGTCCGGCCTAGTTACGTTGATCCAACTGTAGCGTTGTATCTTTCTAGAAAGTTGTCAATTTTCAATTGTCAATGTATGAACCTAATGAACCTAACTTACATTGAGTCAACTTTACCTACTAGGTATGGGATAGGCCCAACATTTCCCACAAAACTTGAAAACGAACAAGAAATGAAAAGTCCTCAAGAATACCAACAACATATCAGTATCTATTAAATACAACATATAACTTAAACATAAAAGTAGGTGGGTTAACCCACAATGCTTTCAATCATTCTCAAAACTGTTTCTATCTCTTCTACCTAACCTTAGTTAGAAAGGGACAACATGAGACTTTACGACGTCTTATTAAAACTTATAAACCAAGTTGGGCTTGAGTACACAACCGTTAACATGATTTTGAGTACACCACGCAAGTATAGAATGTACAAATGAATAAATCCTCACATACCTAACCTAAAAACTTTAGATTTAAACACAATGACGTCTCACAATAATCATGAGATATGTTTTTAGTTAATAAATACATAGTTTTTACCTTATTTTCGTCACGATTTAGTTCACAATTTCGATAAAACACGCACAGAAACCACGTCTACACTGACCGGTGACAAGCACCGTTATATCGAAGAGTATAAGTTATAATCATTGCGTTGCATCGTCGAGTCATCGTAGTAAAGCGATGGACAGACGCTCAGTAAATACTGTTTGCTGTTGTTATATTTCCTGCGATGCGCGTACCGTATATTTTTCTGGAATAAACAGCTTATGGAATATTCCAGATTATAATAGACTATAAATGTTAATAAACTTGCGCTTTCTATTACGGGTTTTAATCGCGTGAATAATAGGGTAGATGACTGTCAAGTCAAATCAGTATCTTTTTAAGAAACGTCAAAACGATGCGCCTTGTACTAATTTATATGAAATACAAAACAATGACGTCATTCTTTTGTACGGTCAAATTATGTAGTTTCAATGTTTGTTTTGATGTTAATAAATTCATGACGACGTATAATTGTAGAGAAACTTTGTTTTCAAGAATATTTTTGCAAATGCTATTTCCTGTATAGTGTAAAATAATTTATTTTTATTGTAGTCATCTACCCAGCGGAGCAGCAATGAGAAATGTTCCAAAAACGGGGAAAATTTACGCAGACGAAGTTGCGCGGGCCAGTAGTATGTTTATAAAGTCCCCCGCCACACAGGGCTTACACCATAATGCGGGTGTCGTCTTAAAAAAAAAAAAGTTAGCTGGCAGCGGGGGGGACACTTGACAAACGGACCCTAAATCGAAAAATGGTCTTAACAACCCCTAAATGATATTACAGTGCACAAGTGTATGCGGAGACACAAGTGCACTCTCTATTTCCTCCCTCCCATATGAGTTACAATACAGGTAGGCAATTTTCATTGTCATAAAAACTGAACGTCTGTCCGTGCCTATCCTGACAACGGTAATCATACAGTAATACATATCAACCCATATGATGGCCCACTGCTGGGCACGGGTCTCCCCAGTAGAACCTACTTGTATGTAGATCCTGGGGGTAATTGCCATAATCGCCACGCTTGGCGAGCGGGTTGGCGATCGCAGTAAGGCTTTAAGTACGCAGAGGACGCTGCTGCCCGTCCCCCGGGGTGAAATCCCTTAGTCACCTTGACGACCCCCACGGGTAGAGATGGAGTGGTACTATTCTTAAGCCGGCACCACACGGCATATACAGTAATACAGGTATTTATTATAACTGTTAGACATAGTTAGACACAGAATAGAAAAAATAGACAATAATGACCAATCACTTTTTATTTTCGAGAAGATAACTACGAGAAGATAACTACTACTACGCGGTGGGAGTGTATCCGACTGCTAAGCAAGAGGTCGTGGGTTCGATCCCCACTCAGGATAAAAAAAAATTGTGTGATGAGCACGATAGTTTATTCTGTGTCTGGGTGCTATCTATCTATAATATGTATGTATTTAGAAATATATAAGTATGTTTATCAGTTGTCTGGTTGCCATAGTACAAGCTCTGCTTAGTTTGGGATCAGATAGCGTTGTGTGAGTTGTCCCAAGATATTAAAATTAAATTATTAAATGTGGGATTAAGTCCCACATTACTAGCAATCTTGTTAACCCCTCCAGCTAAGCTCAAAGGCTTGTGTTAGGAGTGGGTTCACGTCAGTAGTATAATGGGTGGGATTCGAACCCGCGACCTCACGATTTCGAGACCGATGCCTTAGCCATTAGGCTGCTTAGCCATTACCGGCGCTTCAAACTATTCATTTCACTAATGCATAAAAGAGAGCAAAATCAGACACATCTTTGAGAGATGCATAAATTTTCGACACACACACAAAGCTTTGACTCGTGTGGGAATCGAACCCATAACCTCTATAGCAGTCGCACTCACCCGCTCCCTTTGCGTTATCTAGTCAATTTTAAAATCATTTTATTCAAAACATATTATTATCCTATTTATAACTAAACTAGCCGTCCCGAGCAACTTCGTCTGCGTAAATTTTCCCGTCTTTGTAACATTTATCATGGCTCCTGTTCCCGTCCATTTTGTAACGTCCGTCTTTGTAACATTTATCCTGTTGGTCGTAGCGTGATGTTATAAAACATATAGCCTACCTCGATAAATGGGCTATCTAACAGTGAAAGAACTTTTCAATTCGGATCAGTAGTTCCTGAGATTTCCGCGTTCAAACAAAAAACAAACTCTTCAGCTTTATATATTCGTATAAATTAGGGATAACCCATAAAATTCATAAAATCATGTTATTATTTTTATTATAACACGTTCAGTCTATTTTTATCTGTCTGATAAAGCAGTTGTCACTGATAAGAAATGTAAATAATAATAATAGTAGGGCTAGTCGTTATCACAATACTCTGAGGGCATGGTCCACTTACAATAGCTACATCATTCGGTTTGTTCCTACCTTATTCGCGTTCTTGTTTTTTCGATTTCGGGGCAAGTCAGCATGACTGGATTTTGATGCGGTTTTTTTTTAATAGATAGAGTGATTGAAGAGGAAGGTTTATATGTAAAAAACATCCATATATTTTATACCAGTGCGAAGCCGGAGCGGGCCGCAGTTATACAGTAGAACTGTGAAGGAACAGTTGAACTACCTAATGGTAATAAATACTCCCATTAGTTGTACTATTTTGCAACATCTTACATCGTAGAATTTTTCCCATTAGTTTTAGGTACTAAAGAACTATTGTAGAAATTGTTAGGTATAGACATTTCTTGCCTATTACTTTATTAATACCTCCAATAATTAAGTAGATGACTACAATAACAATAAATTATTTTACACTATACAGGAAATAGCATTTGCAAAAATATTCTGGAAAACAATGTTAAAACAAACTATAATTTTACGTTGTCATGAATTTATAAACATCAAAACAAACATTGAAACTACATGATTTGACCATACAAAAGAATGACGTCATTGTTTTGTATTTCATATAAATTACTACGGGGCGCATCGTTTTGACGTTTCTTAAAAAGACACTGATTTGATTTGACAGTCATCTACCCTATTGCATTTTTGAAAATTTTAAATCCAGACCTAGGAATCCAACCCGAGACTTCCGTATGGCAAACTGGGGCCGGATTCGAACCATCTAACCGGGATTATGTTACTAAACTTCAATTTTTTATAACCTTCCTGCACGCGTGTTAGGCCCCCAGCTTGCGCCATCTAGCCGGTAGTTTGAGAACTATTACGGCCTTTGTTAATGCTTCGTTACTGAGAGCATTTTTAACAAATTACGATGTCGCAGGCCGAATATTATAGTAATTTTTATAGGCGTTTCTTGCCAATTACTTTATTACTCGTAATTCAATAATGCAACCGTAGAGGTACCTAGTAGAACAAGTGGGAACAGAGGCATAGTTTATTGGTTCGCGTAGCAAAAGTGTTTTTTCAAATTTTCTTCTATTTAATATCTTGGGACAACTGACACACGATCTTCTGATCCCAACTAGGCAGAACTTATACTACGACAAACAGACAACTGATTAACATTTCTACTTATTTATTTCTAAAGCGACACAGATTATAGACACAGAAAAAACAATAGTGCTCATTACAAAAAGGCTTATTCATGACTTGACGTTTGTAAGTAAAGATTCTGCGTGACGATTAAAGGCCATTCTTTTCTTCCTTTTGATATCAGAATTAATATTTTATGTTTAACCATTCGTTACAAGTATTTTGGCCAATATTTAAGCACATATCGTTTTTACCTTTGTTATAAGTAGTACTACATATATTGTACCCACGAAAGGCTGATTTTAGTTTATCTCATGTTTTAACTTTTTGATAATATAATTTGCATCAGTCCTTTAACATGGCGTATATTACTCGCAGCACCTTACAACCCCATATTAAGTTTATTAACATTCAAACATTTTGAAAAGAGTGGCCGCGAGTTTTTATTGCCAGGTTCTTTTCTCCGGCTTTACCTATTGTTTGTGAACTTGGAATAACATGTACATGTAAAATCCCGACGTATCACAAGAGCATTTGCATCCTAAGTGAGTAAAGAATTTAGATTTTTTGAACTTTGAGTGGGAACCGAACCCACGACCTCTAGCTTAGCAGTCAGTGTCACTAACCACTGGATCAACAGGGCAAAATTTTTATTAAGTAGGTACTACGGATAATAGGTGTAGACAGTTTTTATTTGGTAAATAATATAGCAATGTATATTAACGTTTATTGCGGTGATTCAAAATGTAGGCGCCAACAACTATATTTTATTATAGTAAATAAGAATTTTGTTATAAAATAGATTGTAGGCCTGATTAGTCAGGCAATTTTAATTTTAAGCTATTGCATAGCTTTTATCGCGGGCTCGGGCTTTGAGCGCGGCGACCGAATCAAGAAATTCCGTAACGAAAATAAAACCTAACACCCCCTACTCCGCCTACCATGTAGCTCGGCCGAGCGTTCGTTTAACGTATATGTATATGGTACGATTGTACGAAGCTCGCACGGATCGAGACGAGCTGCTCCGAAATGTAATGGATATATATATTTTTTTTAATTGCGTATTTTGATAAAAAAAAATGCTATGCAATAGCTTTACCGCGGCAGTCCCCGAGTACAACACATTTTTTTTTTTTTAAAGACGGCTCCCACCTTAGGGTACAAGCCCTGTGTCGGTGGACTTTACAAACATACAAGTCATGCCACAAAGTACACCCAGACTCAGAACAACAATTTGTGGATCACACAAAGTGATGTCCCGTGTGGGAATCGAACCCCCTCCCACCGCGCCACAGAGGCAGTAGACGAATCTTTTGTACCATGGCCTACGTTGTTAGGAGCTACTGTCTTTAAAAACATATTGTCAGCTATTGTGTTTCCGTGTTGAATAATCTTTTCAGGGTTCCGTAGCAAAAACGGATGCCTTATAGTTTCGCCATGTCCGTCCATTTGTCAGTCCGCAGCTTAGCTCAGAGATTGTTAATGCTAGAAGGCTGTAATTTTGCATGGATACACAAATGACTTTTGCCAACAAAGTGAAAGAATAATATTTAAAAAAAAATAGGGTACTATCTCCCCTATATGTAAAGTAGGGATATGTTTTTTTCCCCACCTACCTGATCATGTGGGTTATCATTAGATTATCATGTGGGTTATCAGCTTAATGGTTGATGTTGGGTATATAAAAAAACCCGGTAGCAGTATATGTAGTGAAATTAAAAGGAAAAGTATCACAGCTTAGTAGTTTACGAGTAACGGCTGATCAAATGAGAAGTAACAAAACTTTTGCACAATTCCATTGAAAAACAATATTAAGTAACAAGTAATATTAAGTAGTACGTAAGTAGGAAACAAAAACAACAGAAACCCACTTCTTAAGCCGCATTATCGGATGGGGGCCTACGGAACCCTACATTGTGCGTGACCCGAAATGCACTTGCCCGGTTTTTTATCTATACTGTGAAGCCGTGATGAAGGATCAACGAGGATTTTAAACCAACAACTTTTTATTTTATTTTATTCTCTGTTTTATTCTTAATCGTTCCGTTGTTCATTTTTTCATTCGATTGATGACTAATTTACCGAACGTTAGACCATGTAGAAAAACGAAATTTTTTTTTTTTTAATATTTTGACATTTGCGGTGGAGACCATAGACTTTTTTTTATTTTTCGATCGTTTGTTTTAAGTACTGTGAATTACTCACATGCCTTGTTAGAAATAGTTAATATTTTGTTTTTATTTATAGTATACATTATTTTTAAAATATGTAATTCATTTTAAGTAGTCATACATTTTATGGTTTTCCATCTTGATATTCTTATTAAGTATTTTTCTTTGTGATGTAACTAAGTTACTATAAATAAAATGGTTTTCCTTGTTGTTTTTTTTAATTGACAACCAGTTTTATTTTAAGAACCTTGAACATTGTCCCTACTGCTACACAACAGAACCACAATATAACAAGTGTACAGAAGGCAGACGCGGATCCAATTGCACCAGGGGCAACAGCCCCCCCCCCCCCACCACTCACCCCAGACTCGAGTGAATGACCTGTTTTTTTGGGAAATTTAAAAATGTAGTCAGTGTACTGGTGTGTTTTGACAGGCAATTGCCCCTCCCTTTCAAAGGTGATGCCTAGTGTACCCATGTTGAATCAAATGCAAGCCCCCCATCGTCACTATCATGACGATGTGAGTGAGTGAGTCACTATCATGAGATAGTGACTCACTCACTCACATCGTCATGATAGTGAGACTTGGTCGGTCGAGCCAAATGTTGACGCCTCCCCCCCCCCCCCTGAACAAAGTTCTGGATTCGCGTTCGAGAGAAGGTAACCTTCATAAGTACAGTCGGTCAAAAAAGAGGTCTACCAGTTTGGCAAAGCTTACTTTGCAACCAATATAGCGTTAAGGTTGAAATTGGGAGCCATCAGAATATTGTTGCAAGCAAAAATCAACCTTGCTGCTTATGACGTGCAAATGAATTTCAACCGTAGAGTGATACACCATATTTTAGGCATTTGATTTAATTGAAACTTATATTATATTATATTTTTTGATTTAATTGAAACTTCGCACATTTATCAAAGACCGATAACAATATAATCCGATTAAAGGGATTTTTGAAAATTCATCCCCTAAGGGTAAGGCAAAATAGTGGTTGTAAGTTTATATGAAACTTCGCCAGTTTTGAAGTTAGATGTGTGGAATTTCATATTTGGCTTATTGATGATAAACTTTCGCGATTTGTACACATTATGAAAATACATATATTACGGGTCTTAATCGCGTGAATAATTTAAGGTAAAATACTTTGTTTACTGCCCGACGTTTCGAAGATATTGCAAGGGCCGTGGTCACGGGTAGACTGGCTTATTGGTTTAAAATAAAAAAAACTTATTTCGGCGTTTTGGAAAAATCAACCCCCAAGGGGGTAAAATAGGATCCAATTCGTTAAAAAGCGTGGGGCACTTGTGACAATTATTTTAAAATCACCCCACGCTTTTTTACGATAAACTGTTTTTTTTTTCCTTTTTTTTAAACTTATAGAAGATTATTTTTAACTTTTTAGTATAACTATTTAAAAAAGCGTTTTTTTTTTATTTTTTAAACAATTATATTTTTCAACTAAGTTTGAGTGATGTTGACTTAAATCGAGGAATTCTTGAAGACATGTCTTTGAAAATGTTCTATGTGTACGTTGCTCGAAAGCCTTCTGCACTCTCTGTATTCTGTGGCACAACATCTATACTAATATTATAAAGCGGATGAGTTTGTTTGTTTGTTTGTTTAAACGCGCTAATCTCAGCAACTCTAATCTTCTAATCTATCTATCTAAACTACTGCTCCGATTTGAAAAAATATTTTTTTGTTGGATAGCCCATTTATCGAGAAAGGCTATAGGCTATATAACACCGCGCAACGACTAATAGGAGCGGAGCAGCGACGAGAAATGTTGCAAAAACGGGGAAAATTTACGCATACGAAGTTGAGCGGGACAGCTAGTATAAAATAAAATAACAAAAACTAACCACTAATTCTCGTATACAAGCTCAAGGTTACACAGACAGCTATGGAGAGACCTAGGTGTCTCTCTGCGAGATAGCATTCGCGACGAAGAAATTTGCAGACGAACACAAGTGAACCAAATATACCGTTTAAAATTAGCAAGCTGAAGTGGTAATGAGCAGGCCACATCGCTCGAAGAACCGATAACCGATGGAGAAAATAGGTGCCGGTGCAACTTCGTCTGCGTCAATTTTCCCGTTTTTGCAACATTTTTTATTGCTGCTCCGCTCCTATTGGTCATAGCGTGATGTTATATGACCTATAGCCTTTCTCAATAAATGGGCTATCCAACACTAAGATTTTTTTTCAATTCTAATCAGTAGTTCCTGAGATTATCGCATTCAAAAAAACAAACAAACTCTCAACTTTATAATTTTTTTTTTAAAAGACGACGCATTAATGTACAAGCCCTGTGTCGCGGGGGACTTTATAAACATACAAGTCACGGACACAAAGTACACCCAGACTCGGTACGGGCAGTCATATTATGTAGTAAGTATAGATACGACTGATATGGCGGTAGCTACGCCCCAGGTACATATGTTCTTTGCTCGAAAACCTTCTGCACTCTCGGTGTTCTGTGGCACAACATCATAAGTGATTAAAACTAAGAACTAATTACACTGGGAAAGATCAGTTTCTTAAAATAACTGATTTAATTTCATTTTATTTTTCAGCAATAATAATATTACTACCTATTCCATTAACACATCACCTCCATAACCCAGTTTCTTAGTTACCGCTTTTCGACAATACATACATCCATACATATCAACCCATATGATGGCCCACTGCTGGGCACGGGTCTCCCCAGTAGAACCTACTAGTATGTAGATCCTGGGGGTAATTGCCATAATCATCACGCTTGGCGAGCGGGTTGGCGATCGCAGTAAGGCTTTAAGGTACGCAGAGGACGCTGCTGCCCGTCCTCTGGTGTGAAATCCCTTAGTCGCCTTTACGACAATAGTATTTACACTAACCGGGGAATGTCGTTGGGTACATTTCTATAGTGTACACAGCGATAATCGTCGTTTTGTGTCACATAGCCTTTAGATTAAAGTGTCTAACGGGCCTCTACGTGTTGGCTTCGGCCCCACGCACGCCTCCCAAATGACCGCTATTCCATAGTCCCGTGATATAGAAACGACATACATAATAATAATAATATCTTGGGACAATTTACACAACGCTATCTGGTCCCAAACTAAGCAGAGCTTGTATTATGGGAACCAGACAACAGATAAACATATTTATATACTTCTAAATACATACATATCACTATCACTACATAGTATAAAACGAAGTCGCTTTCTCTAAAACTACGCAACGGATTTTGATGCGGTTTTTTTTAATAGATAGAGTGATTGAAGAGGATGGTTTATATGTATAATAACATGCATTAAATAGTGGAGAAATAAGGAGCGGAGCAGCAATAAGAAATGTTGCAAAAACGGGGAAAATTTACGCAGACGAAGTTGCGCGGGTCACCTAGTTATAGATAAATAACACCCAGACACGGAATAAACCATCGTGCTCATCACACAAAGTTTTATTCTGGGTGGGGATCAAACCCACGATCTCTTGCGTAGCAGTCGGACACACTCCCACCGCGACACAGAGGCAGTCATTAATCATTCTAACAGTTAAAATCCTGGTCACAATATGATGTGAAATGTAATCATCACTTATTTTTCAATAATAATCATAGATTACGTACTACGGGACGCAATGAGCACGATAGAGCGAAGAACACAAGACAACTTGATTGGCTTATAACTTTGTAAGTTTTCAACTTTTTCATTTTTTATGATTTCTTGAAGTAAATCTTGTTGAGGTGTCTGTCTTTGCACTATACTAAAAATAACCTTGTATATTTCTTAGACCGGATCTCGAACTAACCTCTCCGTGCCTCGGAGAGCATGTTAAGCTGTCGGTCCTGCGCCTAGTCTCGCTCCTATCGTGTTGATTCATCCATCCAGGCGCGGGGCTTAAGTGGTGGCTATTGTACCGGAGTTGAATCAAATGCACCCTCTCTTCCGTCAACCGGTTAAGTCAAATGTTGCCCCCCCCAAAGTTCTGGATTCGCACCTGCATCCATCGGACTCTAGAGAATAGAGAGCGAACTTGTGTCTATGCATATAATTTTACACTGTAATATATAATATCTCCTGTGTAATTGGCTAATCAGTAGTCTGTGATGAGGAGACGAATATAAACAAAAAAAAGAACCATTATCTATGACAGCTATTACAAAAGCAAAGGAAAAATAAAAATACGCACATTTGACCTTATGTCGGTCTCTCACATTAGCACGAATATGAAAACTTAAAATAACAAAATACATATGTACTGAAGATTGGCTACCTACTACTAGTGAAAACACACACGGTCATAATCCCAAACTAGGCAGAGCCATAGAACAGGTTCTGCCTAATTTGGGATAAGATAAAATTTCCATTTTTGCTTGATGCTTGGTGTATTAGACCTTTTCCGATGATTTTACAACACTTAATATTTCCTAGCCTAATTTGACTTTGGTTCGTTTTTAAAATAAAGGTATCATAGGTATTTCTTATAAAAAACTATTTTTTGGTAGGATATATAAAAGCTGTTTCAGGTTCGATCTAAACAGGACATAAAAATATACAGAATGATTTGTAGTATACTATAAAAAGCTCGGCGAACCTTGATCCCTATGACAGTTCATACTAGTGACGGGTCGTGTCGATATATCGCAACTTTTTATAGGCAAAGGCGTATAGTAACCTTTCACTCGTGGCTTCGTTACATTACACTAAATAACTTGGTAATAACCGTTTAAAAAAATATTTAATACATTAACGCCCGCCTTCCACTTGGTTACTGTATTAAATATTTAGAGTAAAATCATTGTTTTTTTTTAGGCTTAGGTCTTAAACGTCACAGAAAACAACAATGATTTAACTTCGGGGTCTCACAGACCTATGATGGTGGTGTGACAAAAGTAGATGGTAGGTGATTAAGGGTTAATTTGTTAAACGTTTTTCAAAACTGATATTACAAAACATATGTTCGTAAACTTATTAAATTCTATAATGTGATATTACCAAGTTATTTAAAGTAGTGTAAAGAAGCCACAAGAGGGAAGTTATTAGTAGGTATAAATGTTGATAAACTTTCGCGATTTGTACACATTATTAAAATATATATATTACGGGTCTTAATCGCGTGAATAATTTAAGGTAAAATACCTTGTTTATCCCGTCTTCCCGTGACCACGGCCGTTGCAATACGGTCGAAACGTCGGGCAATAAACAAGGTATTTTACCTTAAATTATTCACGCGATTAAGACCCGTAATATATGTATATATTTTAATAATATTAGTAGGTATATTACAAATCACCCTGTATAAAAGTAAAAGTGGGATTGTGGTCGCAAACTACTAGAAAATCCTGTTAACCCCTACAACTAAGCACTTACAATGTATACAAATCTGTATGCAAACGTTCGTTGTATATTTGCACGCATGTGAGCAACCGCGGTTAGTCAAAAAACAAATTTAAATTAATTAACTAGTATTTCAGAAAACGCTAATTAACGATAAGTAACGTAAATAATTATATTTTAACAAAAGCCTTCTTATAAGGCAAACGTTTTATAAGAAAATCTATTGCTTCAATGTGTTAAAATAGTTACTTAGTTAATTAAGAATTTAAATTATTTATTTTCAAGACTAAACATGTCTGAAGCAGGATTTTTTAACACGTAAGTAAGACTACAGATAATTGTACTAACGGACAGTTAAATTCAATATTTCACAGTTATTAAGATATCAAGTTTAAAAGCGCCGGCCGTCTGATATCGGCTTAAGAATAGTACCAACCCATCTCTTCCAGTGGATGTCACACCGGAGGACGGGCAGCAGCGTCCTCTGCGTACTTTAAAGCCTTACTGCGATCGCCAAGCGTGGCGATTATGGCAATTAACCCCAGGATCTAATAAGTAGGTTATACTGGGGAGACCTGTGACCAGCAATAATGGGCGCGGTGGGAGTGTATCCGACTGCTACGCAAGAGGTCGTGGGTTTGATCCCCACCCAAGATAAAACTTCGTGTGATGAGCACGATGGTTTATTCTGTGTCTGGATGTTACTTATCTATATTAAGTATGTATTTAGAAATATTTATGTATGTTTATCAGTTGTCTGGTTTCCATAGTACAAGCTCTGCTTAGTTTGGGATCAGATAGCGCTGTGTGAGTTGTCCCAAGATATTATTATTATTATTTGTTTGTTTAAACATGTGTAGTAGTACAGTTACAGTGGTGTTAAATTTATGATGAGTTTCAGCATGTTTTGCCATATAAATAGCGTACAAAATTAAATATCAAAATCATTCAAATAAAGGCATATAGCATTTTTCTAAAAAAAACTATTTATATCATGCGAAAATAACATAATTCAAATACCAATAATTAAAAAATAAAACAGCGCAGTCATACAGATTTATATTATTTGTCATTCAACATGTCTATATTATTATTGTCAAGTCAAAGAGATAGAAATTAATAGTAAATAATTTCATTATATTTTAATAATAATTATAAAATCGGCATTTATAAAATCGGCAACGCTGTAGTAACATTTCATAGTTAGTCACATATTTACATTTTATTACACACATTAGGACATCATGTGGGTTGATGTGGAAGATAGCAAGATTAAAAAGCTTGGCTTTCGACAGGGTTGGATCGACTAACTCGGACGATGCTAGGATGCAACCTCGGCTAAACCCACTATTGTAGCGGTCCGCGTTGGGTTCACACGGTCGTTTCAGTACATGTAAACGTTAACGAATCTGGAGAGTTAGACAAGGTACATTCGTTCCGTGACGAATTCGATAACGCCGTACTAATCGTTCGCAAAAAACTAAAATAACGTCTATGGTCTCTACCGCAATAATATAGAATTTTATAAGCTACAGGTCTTAATTGCGTAAATATTTTATTTTAAGCCTTTGTTTATTTCCCGACGTCTTCCCGTGACCACGGCCGTTGCAATACTGTCGAAACGTCGGGCAATAAACAAGGTATTTTACCTTAAATTATTCACGCGATTAAGACCCGTAATATATATATTTTAATAATTTGTACACATTATAGAATTTTATAAGCTACGGGTCTTAATCGCGTGAATATTTTATTTTAAGGCTAAATACCTTTGTTTATTTCCCGACGTTTCGACCGTATTGCAACGGCCGTGGTCACGGGTAGACGTCGGGAAATAAACAAAGGTCTGCTAAAAGCCTTAAAATAAAATATTTACGCAATTAAGATCCATAGCTTATAAAATTCTATAATATCTACCGCAAACGTCAAATCTATACTAATATTATAAAGCGGAAGAGTTTGTTTGTTTGTTTAAACGCGCTCAGGAACTACTGGTCCGATTTAAAAAAAAAAAAATTTGTTGGATAGCCCATTTATCGATGAAGGCTATATAACATTGCGCTATGACTAATAGGAGCGGAGCAGCAACGAGAAAAACATTTCTCGTTGCTGCTCCGCTCCTATTAGTCATAGCGCGGAGGGAGCAGCAACGAGAAAAACATTATATATACAAATTTACGCATACGAAGTTGCGCGAGACAGCTAGTCTATACTAAAATTATAAAGCGGAAGTGTTTGTTTATTTAAACGCGCTAATCTCAGGAACTACTGGTCCGATTTGAAAAAATATTTTTTTGTTGGATAGCCCATTTATCGAGGAAGGCTATAGGCTATATAACATCGCGTAACGACTAATAGGAGCGGAGCAGCGACGAGAAATGTTCCAAAAACGGGGAAAATTTACGCATACGAAGTTGCGCGGGACAGTTAGTTATATAATAAAAATCTTTTCTTTTTAAATGTGACTTTGTCTAGACTCCAGGAAAAAGACGGGCCTGAATCGTATCAAATTGCTTTTAGGAACAGTTCTAATAGTGAGGACCTGTAAATGGCTTTTTAGGGTTCCAAAGCCAAAATAGTAAAAACGGAACTTATAACTTCGTCATGTCCGTCTGCCTATCCGTCCGTATATCACAGGCATTTAACTCAAAGACTACACAATGAATATTTATGACAAGGTTAGGCAAATTTGGTGACAAGGTGTCTTATAGAAGCCGCTACTTAGTTTGATAGGTAAACAATAAAAATAAATATTTTTAGGGGCGGCACTCCATACATGTAACAGAATATAAAATACATTAAACAGCAATGTGTGGTAGATCGTGCGACAGGTCTTTTAAAAACATTTTAAGGTTTCTAATTTTATTTTTTTGATTTTGTGATATTTTTGAAAATAATCGCTCTGAAAGTTGCATTAATTGCCCCCCCCCCCCCCCCCCACTCCAATCCTTAACTTTTGAACTGTGTGACCAATAAAAAATTATTATATTATTATTCTCTTATCTTGGGACAGCTCACACAACGCCATCTGATCCCAATCTAAGCAGAGCTTGTACTATGGCAACCAGACAACTGATAAACATAATATAGAATTTTCTAAATAAACCTAACATATTAACGATAAATAACACCCAGACACAGAATAAACCATCGTGCTCATCACACAAAACTTTATCCTGGGTTGGGATCGAACCCACGACCTCCAACTTAGCAGTCAAGGTCATCAACCACTCCACTAGGACAAGGACATCAACCACTAGGCCAACAGATCAAATTATCATATACTAGCTGTGCCCCGCGGTGTTACCCGCGGTTTATTAGCCTATGTGTTAATCCAGGGTATCAGCTAACTCTATACCAAATTTCATTAAAATCGCTTCAGCCGTTTAGACGTGAAGAAGTAACAAACATACACACTCACATACTCACAAACTTTCGCATTTATAATATTAGTGTGATAAAAACAATTTGAGTTGCAAGTAAACAGTTTGAATTATTAAAAAAAAAAAACTTTCAATGAATCACAATACTAACTTTTTGTCTTCCAGCCTCATCCCAAAGACCACGTTCCTTCGTATGCTGGGCTACTGCGCCACAATATCTATCCATACCGTTAACGCCATATACCTACTCACCAGTTACAATGGAAATCTTCAGCAGGATCCTGACATAGAGTACTTCCTCAAATACAATTTTAGGATGCTGACAATATGGACTATGGTAATTAACATACCCGTCATTAATGGTCGTTATCATTGTCGTCATCATCATTATTTTCAACATCATTGTCATTATTACAACCCGTCATTCATAAGTAACGTTTAAACTTTTACGCGTTAATTCCCGTATAATAAATAGGTATAACCACAATTACTGTCCAGCGGACAACTTCAGCAGAATCATGGTCATGACATAACGTACTTCCTCAAGTGTCACCTAAGAATATTGTCTATACAAATGATGGTACTTAAGTTGTAAAATTGTGAATAAATTCATCATCATCGTCGTAGCAACCATCATTATCATCATCATTGCCATTATCCTGTACATTATTATGTAACTTGTCTTTTCTCACTTTGTACTTACTTAAAAATGTGAATAAATTCATCATCATCGTCGTGGCAACCATCATTATCATCATCCTGTAACCTGACATTATTATGTAACTGGTCATGATTTAGCAACCTAATTTTTAAGTCACTGGTATTATTGTTAATTTTTTATAACTTTCCAACAAAACAGTTATAATTTCAAATGTTCTATGGCATTAGGTATCTACAAATGATAATCATTTTCTTTACTTGTCTCTTCTATCCATCCAAAGGTTGCCTGGAAGAGATCGCTCTTAGCGATAAGGCCGCACATTGTACCTAATTTAAGTTATACAATGTATACTTTATTATTATTATTGTCATCATCATTATTTGCAATCAATTTAAGATAAATTCCAACAACCCTTTGTTTCAGATCGCGCAAGTGCTGTACTCAGCACTAGGCTTATCATATGATTTATTGTCATTATCTAATGAAGGAAAGGATACTTCTTTAATGGAGACTCTCAGGAGCATCAGAGATCCACTATTTTCAAGTATCGTGTTTCCTATCTCTTGGGTAAGTTTTATGGTTTACTAGCTGTGCCCCGAGGTGGTAAACTCGCGTGGTTACTCGCGGTTTATTAGCCTATATGTTAATCCAGGGTGTCAGCTAACTCCATACCAAATTTTATTAAAATCGCTCCAGCCGGTTAGACGTGAAGAAGTAACAAATATACACACTCACATACTCACAAACTTTCGCATTTATAATACTAGCTGTTCCCCGCGGTGTTACCCGCGGTTTATTAGCCTATGTGTTAATCCAGGGTGTCAGCTAACTCCATACCAAATTTTATTAAAATCGCTCCAGCCGTTTAGACGTGAAGAAGTAACAAACATACACACTCACATACTCACAAACTTTCGCCTTTATAATATTAGTGTGATTAGTGTGATAGTGTGATATTTCATTAAGTACTACTGTATATAGTTAAATTTATGTAAATATGTAAGAATAAAAAATCTTTAGTATATATGTGTCACTGTAAGTTTATCCCTTCAATAATATATTTGCCTAAACTTAACATTTACTATATTTATCAAAGATCAACACACACCACACACACACACACACACACACACGCACCCACGCACGCACGCACGCACGCACGCACGCACGCACGCACGCACGCACACTCGCACGCACGCACGCACGCACGCACGCACGCACGCACGCACGCACGCACGCACGCACGCACGCACGCACGCACGCACGCACGAGATCTTGAATGTTTATAGTCTTACGTGACGTCCTGCGTGAGCGATCTAGACGCGAACGCGAAGCGGCGCGGCGCGGCGCGAAAACAATAAACATTCGAAACCTATTGAAGTGGCCTACGTGACCAAACGCACGTGGGGTGCGGTGCGGAGCGGCGCGAAATGAAGCGAACGCGATCAGTTGGCTTGATATTTTCGCGCGAAGTGGACGCGTCGGATCGCGTCGGAAATTGTAATGGAGGTAGAACTTCTTATTAATTCTATCCAAGAACGTCCTACATTATGGGACAAAAGGACTAAAAGTTATCACAACCGGTTATTATCGCACCGCGAATGGGAGGCTGTGGCTAAAATAATTGGGACTACAAGTAAGTACAACATATTTGTTTATTATTATTACATTCTTGGCAAAGGATGTTGCTCAAAATACAGTTTAAAGTTTTCTCTTGCCTGTGCGGCTGCTCGTGATGTAGCATTGTATCTTCTTTGAGAATTATGTCTTTGTGTTTGTGTCATATTTTGATATGTTTTTCGGAAAGACATTAACTCATTCTCATTTATTGATTCAAGATCCCTTATAATATTGTGTAGTAAACATATGGCTTTGACGATATGAACTGCATTTGTAACATTAGTTTCGATAGATTTATGTAGAATTCTGAATTTAGAAGTTATTGAACCAAAAGAACATTCCACCACCATTCTGGCTCGAGATAAGCGATAATTATAATTATCTTTGGCGTCCCCTTTAACCGTTGACTTTTCTGGAAAAGGTCGCAACAGGTATTTCTTTAAAGGAAACGCCGCATCTCCAAGGAGCACATACGGAGCTATGATATTAGAGCCCGGTAATACTTGTTCTTTAAGTATTTTTAGTCTTCCTTGTTCTATTGCTCTTCGAAAGGGGCATTCCTCAAAAACACCGGCATCGTTGTCTTTTCCATAGGAACCCACATTTATCATTACAAACTTATAATTTGCGTCAGTGACTGCTAACAACCCAATCGAAAGAAAGGATTTGTAATTATAATACATGGAACCACTCTTTTTTGGTTTTATTATGCGAATGTGCTTTCCGTCAATACATCCAATGCAATTAGGAAACTGCCATCTGTCCCAGAAACATTGCGCTATGTTTTTAAAGCTATCTTCTGAAGGTTCGGGCATGTGTTTCCTAACTAATTGAGTCCATATACATGGCCACATTTTGAGGCCATGTCTTTTTTAAAAGTAGTTCTGAAACCCCGACAAACAGAAGGGAATATTATATCACAAGACTCCGAAAGCAATTCTGTAGATCTGTCAGTGTATTCAGACACGGCTAGTCCGGAAGAGATATTCAACATGAACGCATCCGACAATGACAACACCCAGCTCCCTGAATCTTTATCTATTTTAGAAGAAATACCACAGAACATGTTCATAGATAACAGCCTTCGACAAGATCGTCCACCATCGCCCTCGTTGCCAGGTCCTTCGCCTTCATCCTCGTTACCGGTGCCATCTTCTTCGTCCTCGTTGCCAGCTATCACAAGACAAACACGCAAAAGAAAAGATAAGTCTCGAAGCATTTCTCGATATTGAGAGAGAAAAAATGAAAATTCTTCGCGAAGATCAACCAGATAATACTGACGACGACCTTCTTTGGTTCAAATCAATATTACCTTACATGAAACAGTTGCCATCACTCAACAAATTACATTTTAGAACGCAGATGCAGGAGCTTCTTCTAACGGAGCTGTCAAAGTTAAACCCACCACAATCCAGTGCTCAACAACATGGCTATTACACATCTTTGTGAAAGTATTGCAATTATGTACATACTTACTAATTAAACTTAATTAATATTATATGTAATTTCTAACATTTATTTCATAGTTTATTATTTCATAGTTTTCTTACCTCAAAGTCACCATAAGTCGTTCTTCTACAGAAATAGGTTCCTGAAAATTTGTTGTAGTAAATTGCAGAACAGGTTTAATGGCTTGTACAATATAGTCAAACGTTGTAGGTAACATTCGACAGTATTCCTTGAACAACAGGGGTTGAGTACGTAAATCCTGGTACAAATTATGAAATTCCCCATGAGTATGCCTTTCTAAGTACACAGTATTAGTTCCACTTCTCTGCTTTATACACTTCTTCAATATTTCATATTTAAGATATGAATTTTCCAACAACATTAGCTTCCGTCCGTCCATGACAAATGTTTAACTGAACTGAACGGCGGCGGAGGGCGCGGAGGGGACGGTTCGCGCGCACGTAGGACAGAGTAGCCGCATCGCTCCGCATCGCATTAAATTCGCATCGGATCGTTTCGCAATCGCGTTCGCGTTGAGTCGTCCACGTAGGACAGTGCGTAAGACAGCCTTACACCACCTAGGTTGAAACTAGTAGGTATAATGATACGATTTCGAGTGAAGCTTACCACAAAGCATTTGAGAGGGTTTAGGTCAAGTTTATTAATTTTGCAGTAGTCTTCTAGACGCTGTAGATCATCCTGCAATCTAGGTATATAAACATTAGATGGAATGGAGCGAAAAATCTTTATGTCATCAGCAAAACATAGCAATTTCAGAAGACTCAGGCTTATGTCATTTCCATAGACTATTAAAAGAAGGGGACCGAGTAAAGACCCTTGTAGGACGCCACTAGGAATATAAACCCAGCTATGACTAGCAGCTTGTGACCTATTGCCAATGTAAGACTCAAACTATCCTAGCAAGTCGCCTTGTATTTCTATTACGTGCCTATGGCTTGGATAGTAGGATACTATGATCGATTCGGTCAAATGCCTTAGAATAGTCTGTGTAAACAACAACTGGGATATACTCATTAAGAAGAACAAAATTTCAGACAAATGACCGACCTTTAATAAAACCGTGTAGAGCCGAGCTGACTTTGGTGGACATGTGACATCTCGGTGCCAGAATTGGTAACGGCGTTACCTTAGGAGTACCGCCCTAAGGTCGCGGGTTCAAGTCCCGCCTGAGACGAGTTTTTCCTCCATACATTTAATATGCGTTTTTTTTAAATTAAAATTTGAAAAAGTAGGTTTTAAAATGTGTATTGTTTATTGAGATTATAATAAACTGTTTCTTTTTCAGTTGGTAGCCCTCGTCTTCTGGACATTCTATACTTACGAACCAACATTGATGCTGCCAGTTTGTCTTGTCAAAACATTACCTCCTTTATCAAACCATATCTTACATTCATTCATAATACCCGTCACTTTGTGGGAGGTAACTTTCAGACCGAGAACCCCACCGAAGTCTCACCTTCTGAATTTGGTCGTGTTATTTGGTTATGGGATTTGGTTTGTGATCGTGTAAGTATCTATCAGTTAATAGTGTGTTAAATACCTATATATTTTTATTAAATAAAAGACGACTCCCACAGTAGGGTACAAGCCCTCTGTCGCGGGGAACTTTACAAACATACAAGTCACGGACACAAAGTACACGCAGACTCGGAACAACAATTTATGGATCACACAAAGTGGTGTTCCGTGTGGGAATCGAACCCAAGACATCTTGCGTAACTGTCAGACACTCTCCCACCACACCACAGAGGCAGTCAAATATATCTATCTATACTTAAACAAGTACTGGTCCTGACTAACTGATTAGCGCCCTCTACATGAAAAGTTTGGAACGCGGGAAACAACTCACAAATCCACAGAGCTCAGAAATAATAACAGTAATAAACGCACTGGGCTGACAGTTCGAACTGGCATGTTGACGCAAGTGATTTTTTGACAGTGTGAACGTAAACTCATAACATTTAACCTCATATTTAAACACTAGCTGTCCCGCGCAATTTCGTATGCGTAAATTTTCCCCGTTTTTGCAATATTTCTCGTCGCTGCTCCGCTCCTATTAGTCGTAGCGCGATGTTATATAGCCTATAGCCTTCCTCGATAATAGGGCTATCCAACAAAAAAAGAATTTTTCAAATCGGACCAGTAGTTCCTGAGATTAGCGCGTTTAAACAAACAAACAAACAAACTCTTCCGCTTTATAATATTAGTATAGATGTAAGATTCGCCCGCGTTCCAAATCTTGAATAATAAATATAATAATAATAAAATCTTTATTTGCTTGAAATATGGTATGATACATAGTGTTGTGGCTTTTTATAAAGTACAGCATATTCCCCGAATTTTTGCACGCCGCCTGCGTGCAAAAATAAGAATGGAGTAACATACATTTGTTAAATTAAAGTTATAACAAAAAAATTTAAAATTCTTACATTTTGAAATTAAATTATTAAATGAAATTTATAATTCTTAGATTTATAAAAATGAAATAGTTAAATTAAATATGTCTTACTTTGTATAGCTAGACTAACTGTCGCTATTAAATTCTTGTACAGAGTAGCATGTTTTTTAACTTTTGAAAACAATATTAGCACGACACTTTGATCCGCTATCTAAACCGCACAGATCCATCTGCGATTTTGGACAGTTTAAAGCGTTCATCACGTCTGAACGTAAACTCATAACATGTAACCTCAAATATAAAGATGCAAGATTCGCCCGCGTTCCAAACCATTAACACAATGTTAGCCGACAGTTTGATCCGCTATCTAAACCGCACAGATCCATCTGCGGTCTGGAAACTACAGTACGATCAACGTATCTTGATCGGATTGAAGTTAGGTTCTTATCACTTTCGCGCATGTCATAGAGATGCGACCCTAAAATTACTTACGAAAACGATTAATCGATTAAAAATACTAACAACATTTTAATTCAACAATATAAAAACACTATTTAAATAAGTTTAAATTTAGAACAGTTACAGTAAATAATAAAGAAACTTTGAAAAACTATTTCTTTACCAAACTAATCACAAAAAAACATGAATTAGTAATACTAATTATGACAATGTAATGCGTAATCGCATCTCTAACTCTCTTGGTTTAGTTACCGCTCCCGCCCCCGCTTCCTGTCACCATTTACTTCCAAAAAATGCATCTGCGCAACCACTTGTCGCCTACTAGTTACGTTGATCCTACTGTAGTTCCAGATGCACGGTCAGAACTTTACGTGTGAGACACACAGAGCATGGGGCTGCAAACCTGAAATTTCTGTCAGTTCCCGTCTTACGGAAACGGAAAGATTTTAGGAACTTAGTCCCCTAAGGGTATAAAATAGGGGTTAAAAGTTTGTATTTACCTCCGTCAGTTTTGTAGTTAGATCTGTGTAATTTTGTATTAATAACAAACTTCTACCCCCCCACCCCCTTCCTACATAGTCGTATACAATATTAGATGACAATAGTGTTTCTTGTATTTTTGAACTGGCCTGTTGGTCTTATGGTTAGTGACCCTGACTGTTAAGCCGGAGGTCGTGGGTTCGATCCCCACCCAGGATAAAACTTTGTGAGATGAGCACAATGGTTTATTCTGTATCTGGTGTTATTTATCTATAATATGTATGTGTTTAGAAATATATAAGTATGTTTATCAATTGTCACGTTTCCATAGTACACAGTTCTCTGCTTAGTTTGGGATCGAATGGCATTGTGTAAGTTGTCCTTAGATAATAATAATAATATATAATAATAATAAATTTATTTCTCTCAAAGGTTACATAAATTGAACTAAGATATTATTATTATTATTATTATATAACTTAAACAGTCGCATCATGGAACGGACCAATGGGCAAACGTCACAAAGGTAGATCCTTTGCGCGCTGGGAGGATGACATCAGAAAAATAGCTGGACCACAATGAAAACAGATAGCTCAAGACCGAGAAAAGTGGCAATCTTTGGAAGAGGCCTTCACCCGAGAGGGGTTCCTAAATAAATAGCTATCTACAAATAAATATAAAGTACAGAGTTACTACCTGTTAAATAAACTAAAAACTAAGCAAACTAAAAATTAATCTATGAGAGTAACCATGTTGCCGTAATTGTATTTAATCTTTAAAAAATACCTAATAGTACTTGTAAGAAAATTGTAACATTAGGAAATAAAAGGCTTTTTTTTTATAATATAACTTCACTTGTATTTTTCAGATTACTCTACACACGTCACGAGACCGGCCGTTTTCCGTATCCGATATTTAATATAGTTTATGGAACTTCATACTTTTATTTGATGTTATTGGGATGTTTCGTACTAAACTATGGAATGTATAAAATGCAATGGCATATGACAGATTTTTTATGGCGAAACGATCAGAAAAACTTCCTCAAGAAAGTAAAATAGACATCACTTATAATACTAAGATTATTATCACAGAATACTGGAGAGTTCAGAAAGCAAAAATTATAGAAAACGCTCTTGACGCACGCACCCAAACCTACGCATCGTTCACGGAGACGGAATCACAGAATACATCAAAGCAATGAAGACACACTACTAGACCGCCGGCGGATATCAGTCTGTCAGTTAATCACAACAGACCACAGACTAACGGTTTTTTTTTAGGGTACAAGCCCTCTGTTGCGGGGGACTTTTACAAACATTCAAGTCACGGACACAAAGTAAATCCAGACTCGGAACAACAATCTGTTTTTGATGAAACTTATAGCAGTGTTTAATTTGGAATATTAGCTTTAAAACTGAAATAAATTATTTGAAATCTATTCTCGGAGTTTTGCGTCAAACCGGAAGAAATAACAGATAGACGATTGGTGTGTGTGTGCGCATGTGTGTGTGTGTGTGTGTGTGTGTGTGTGTGTATATGTGTGTGTGTGTGTGTGCGCGCGCGTGCGTGCGTGCGTGCGTGCGTGCGTGCGCGCGTTTGTCTAAGGTTACTCCTCGTGATATCTATCCCAAACACATAGCTTCGATCTGGTCGTAGGTTCTGTTCTAGGTGATAAATCTCAGATGACTGTCTATCGTGTCGTCTCTTAGCGAATGTGGATTTAACTGTCACCATGGGAGCCACTTTTGTCTTTCGCAGGGCGATTAAAAAAAACAATAAATATTTTTTATACGTTTGTATTTTAAATTATTTCAGGAGACTTTATTTGCAATGAATTTCAAAACAATATAAAAGGAAGGAAAATAAAACTCGAAAGTATATTAGCAAAATTTTTAA
The DNA here is from genome assembly GCA_945859575.2 of Herminia tarsipennalis. Taxonomy (NCBI): domain Eukaryota; kingdom Metazoa; phylum Arthropoda; class Insecta; order Lepidoptera; family Erebidae; genus Herminia; species Herminia tarsipennalis. Next base: position 3,666,647 of record OX243859.2, read on the forward strand.
AACAGACAGACAGACAGACAGACAAAAAAAACTGTGTTTTTGTTATCAGTAACATATATATCCTTTCATATGCAAAAAAAGCTATTATTTTGATATTACAAACAGACTCTTCAATTTTATTTATTTGCACAGATAGATAATAAGTATTATTTTTTATTAATAATATTATAATTTATTTGACAAAATAGGTAAATTTAGCGCTGAAGCACTAGAATCACTTTCAATGATAAATTTTAAATTCCACATCCTACACAAAAGAGTGAACTTTAACGAGAATCCATTTGTTTTCTCCTACCAAATCAATGTGACTTAAATTACACAACCCAAGGGTGGCCAGAAATATTCTAAAGATTAAAAAAAAAATGCGATAAGTTGCGTCGCCCGATGTGGATTTTTTGTTATGCAGGGCACCTTGTAGCAGTCTAAAAAAAAATACTTAAAGCTTGTCTATGCGTAAGTAACTAAATACTAACTGCCAGATTTTATTTTCGACAACCAATATCTGTTCAAGTCAAATATTTACCTTAAGTTCAGGAATATTATTGATGGATTCAACTGTCTCAGATACCTTTGCCGATACTTCAAACATATGATGGAAAAAAACTATGACTCACAATAACATTAGAAGTATAAGAACGATCATGAGAAAGTTTCATATCACTTGGGCAAATTGTACATATCTCATTGTAGGTACTTACCTGGTAACATTTTCTAGAGGAATTATAACATCACTTTCTAATGTAACTGCAAGAGCCACATTTCTTAATCTGTACAAAATATATATTACATTTAAACTTAGAGAAACTTTCTTCAGCAATAAACTTACCTATTATGTCTAACTAGCTATGCTCGCGACTTCGTCTTCTCGTCTTCTAATTCTCTTTATTCCTATAGACGTAGTCTAAGTTACTCCTTACATCATTAGCCACACACACAGACAGACAGCCAGACAAAAAAAAACTGTACCTACTTTTGTTTTAAGTACTATGTGTACTTTCATAGCATTTAGTAAAAAACTACTATTTTAACATTACAAGACATTTCAGTATGTATAGATCGCCATGTATAGATAAAAAATACTAAAGCCTACGCAACGATTTGACTTTGATTAGACTGCCTCTTTGTGTGATCCACAAATTGTTGTTCCGGGTCTGAATGTACTTAGTGTCTGTGACTTGTATGTTTGTACAGTCCCCCGCGATACATAGCTTGTACCCTACTGCGGGAGTGGTCTTAAAAAAAGAAAATTGTATGGGAAGGGCAAGAAACAATGGATAAAGCTACAAGTATTTTAGGAGTATTTTCCTATTAGGCCAGTTCTAAGATAGTCGTAAGTCTATGCAAATGTGATAGTTTATCATTATACTTGTTTGTGACTATCTTTCTAAAATGTAAAGGGGATCCTCTTTGTCCATGTGGCGATTCTTTTTGTATGATTTAGATAATAAAATTATTCTTTTTTGCTGGCCTCTGACATTTTTGTTTGTTTTCCATTTTTTGTAACAAATATTTTTAAACTTAGAACTAAATAATAATAATAATAATAATATCTTGGGACAACTCACACAACGTTATCTGATCCCAAACTAAGCAGAGCTTGTATTATGGAAACCAGACAACTGATAAACATACATATATATTTCTAAATACATACATATTATAGATAAATAACACCCAGACACAGAATAAACCATCGTGCTCATCACACAAAGTTTTATCCTGGGTGGGGATCGAACCCACGACCTCTTGCGTAGCAGTCGGATACACTTCCACCGCGCCACAGAGGCAGTCAAAATATATTTAAATTTACAACTTAGATAGTATAAATCTAATATATAAAATTCTCGTGTCACAGTTTTCGTTGCCATACTCCTCCGAAACGGCTTGACCGATTTTGATGAAATTTTGTGTGCATATTGGGTAGGTCTGAGAATCGGACAACATCTATTTTTCATCCCCCTAAGAGTTTGTTTGTTTGTTTGAACGCGATAATCTCAGGAACTACTGGGCCGCATTGAAATTTTTTTTATTGTTGGATAGCCTATTTATCAAGGAAGGCTATAGGTTATAACATCACGCTACGACCAATAGGAGCGGAGCAGCAATGAAAAATATTGTAAAAAAAAAGGGAAAATTTACGCAGACGAAGTTGCGCGGGTCAGCTAGTATATAGTATATTTATGAAACTTATATTCTTTACCAATGTTTTTTACTTTTTCAAACAACAAACAAAATATGAAGTGAATGGATAGCGAGGCAAAGCGCCATACGTCCATCTAGCTGCGCGTCTATGCGATCACTGTCAGATTGCTTATAAAAGAAAGAGAAGCGCGATCACGCGGCGCTCGTAACTAATTATAAACCATAAAATAATTAATTTGTTGAAAATAAGTCGAGTAGTCGAAAATAAAAAAACAACCAGATTCTGTATTTTAATATGATACGTTATTGTTATTAATTTTACCAACGTACGTTGTTAAGTAGTACAGATATTTTTGTTGGAAGATCATTTTAAGAGGTTAGTTTGGATTTTTTTAATCGAGATTTTTTTTAAAATTCGTGTTTTGTATACAACGGGGTTCTTAGAAATATGTTCAAGATTAACATATATTTTTTCTGCCGTCACAAACTACATAGATTTGGCTAAAAAACTGTTTAGGATAAGCCTATTTGGCTCTTGTCAGCGCCTTAAGGTTGTACTCAAAAAATATTTCTTTAGTAGAGCCTATGTATGTAATATTCTTTATTACCTGATATCTCACAATCCACTGAACAGATTTGTACAATTAAGACGTCGTTAGATTTGTCTTGATCGCTCGAGTGTTCTTAGATATGTGACGTTTGAAAAAAACAAACATGGCAGCTGTGAGATGTCAAAATAAAGAGGTGTGAAAAAAAAGTTGTTTTGAATACTGCAATAAGGGTATCAAATTAAATGGCTCATCTTAAGCATTTCAAAAAGAAAATGATTAATGATTGACTGTACTACTAAAAAAATTAGTTAGCAACCATTCTTTTTTCAATTTTCAATATTTGACAATAGCTGTGATAAAAGTTAGTTGTTACATTGGTTACTTAATACAACTACTAAAAAGTATTAAATAAAAAAAAATATAAAAAAAAAAATCCTGCCTGCACAAAAAAGATGTAAACAAGATCTCCTAAATAATTATATAATTTCATGCAGTCGTAGGCACTTCACTGAGTTCATCGACATTCAGCCGGGTTTTTTTTATTTTATTTTTTTTATATTTTGATTTTATGAATGTATACTATGGTAGAATATTATTCTATTGAGGCAAAAATTACATTTTATTTTAAAACTTCACTTCCGACCTTACATGGGAGTCGTCGAGATGTAACATGATGTAAAAATAACCGGGTAAGTGTATGTCAGGTCACGCACAATTAAGGGTTCCGTAGCCCCCCATCCGAATAATGCGGTTTAATAATAATAATAATAATAATAATAACCATTTATTTCAGGCTACTAAGGCCCATATCATACAAATACATAGGTACATAAAAAAAAACTTAATAAACTAATACATAATTTAAACTACAATTACACAAATACGTAACATAATAACAATAAACTAATACATAATTAAAATTATACATTAAGAAGTGGGTTTTCTGTTGTTTTTGTTTCATACTACTAACAACGTTTAAGTATTATTTAATGGAATCTGTACGATTTTTTTTGTTACTTCTCACTTAGTTTGCTGTAAAGCCTACTTAACTTCGATAGTTTTCTTTTTAATCACACTAATATTATAAAGGCGAAAGTTTGTGAGTATGTGAGTGTGTAATTTTGTTACTTCTTCACGTCTAAACGGCTGGAGTGATTTTAATAAAATTTGGTATGGAGTTAGCTGACACCCTGGATTAACAAATAGGCTAATAAACCGCGAGTAACACCGCGGGGCACAGCTAGTTTTACAATATAAACTACTACTGTGAATTTTACACATACCCAACATCAACCATTTAGCTGGCAGGGGGGGGGCACTTGACACGAACAAAATTATTCATTTTGAAAGCTTGTTATTTCACAAACGGATCCCTAAATCAAAAGGACATATCTAATAATACCCCACATAATGGGGTAGGTGAGAAAAAAAACATCTCTATTTTACCTACTTACTACTACTATTTCGTGGTTGGTGTTGAATTGAATCAAATTCATGCCTACCGAGCGACTCACACTTGACCGGTAGAGTCCAATGTTGCCCCCCCCCCCCAGAACAAAGTTCAGGATCCGCGCCTGGAGTAGGTACTTGTACTAATCAAGATAAAATTGTTTTTGTTAATTTCAATAATATAGATAAATACATTGCATGAATCAAATGTCGATTTATCAAAATTAGTTGTAGGATTAAATGATAACAGGATACATTATAGTCATTATGATATAATTTATCAAAATATTTTGTTGACATCACAGGTCAATAAACAAAGTCCACAGGTCATTTTTCAGCCAATTCAAATTCAAAATTCATTATTACTTTTGAGAGCAAAAAAAAATTATAAGGTGAAGAGTTTGTTTGTTTATTTGAACGTGATAAGCTCAGGAACTACTGGTCCGAATTGACAAATGATTTTACTATTGGATAGCCCATTTATCGAGGAAGGTTATAGGCTGTATACCATCACGCTACAATGAATAGAAGCGGAGCAGCAATGAAAAATGTTGCGAAAACGGGGGAAATGCAGACGAAGTAGTTTTCAGGTCAGATAGTTTTTTTTTTCTTTTTTTTTTTTCTTTTTAAAGATATCTAGCAATGTGGGATTGTCGTCCCACATTACTAGCAATCCTGTTAACCCCTCCAGCTAAGCTCTATGGCTTGTGTTAGGAGTGGGCTCACGTCGGTAGTATAATGGCCAGGATTCGAACCTACGACCTCACGATTGCGATAACGATGCCTTGTGATATGGATAATGTCAAATTCGCAAACTATAAGCGAAGCCGAAGTTGTGGTCAATTTCAGCATCATACCATGGGGCTATAGCTGCTTGCATTATTATTATTATATAGTTATAGCATATACTTTTTGTCAAAGTTCAGTAGTGAAAAGCATTCTTATGCCATGAATTAGGTATACCTCCCCTGGTTCAAAATTCGATTGAATTATTATGACATAGAACTTTTTAAGTCATGCTTTTTTCAATTAATAACTTTTTCACTCATAAAACGATAAAAAAAAATTATAAACATTTTTTAGAGTACTCCGATTTAGATAAAATTAGGTATGTGTACTCAGTATCATGGGCACTAACTTATGACTGCCTCTGTTGCGCGGTGGGAGTGTGTCCGACTGCTACGCAAGAGGGGTTCGATTCCCACACGGGACACCACTTTGTGTGATCCACAAATTTTTTTTCGAGATTGGGTGTGCCCGTGACTTGTATGTTTGTAAAGTCCCCCGCGACACAGGGCTTGTACCCTACCGCGGGAGTCGTCTTTAAGAAAAAAAAAATATCTATACCAACCCTTGAATAACTGCATACACCTTGTACTTTCATACGTATTCAGTAAAAAAACTGTAATTATGAAATTATGTACAAACAGACACTTCAATTTTATTTATTTGTATATATTACTAGCTGACCCGCGCAACTTCGTCTGCGTAAATTTTCCCTTTTTTTTTTTTTTTTTTTTTTTTTACTTTTTTTACAACATTTTTCATTGCTGCTCCGCTCCTATTGGTCGTAGCGTGATGTTATAACCTATAGCCTTCCTCGATAAATGGCCTATCCAACAATAAAATATTTTTTCCATGCGGCCCAGTAGTTCCTGAGATTATCGCATTCAAACAAACAAACAAACTCTTAGGGGTATGAAAAATAGATGTTGGCCGATCCTCATAGATACCGGATAAGCACAAAAAAATTCATCAAAATCGGTCAAGCCGTTTCGGAGGAGTATGGCAACGAAAACTGTGACACGAGAATTTTATATATTAGTTAATAGCGTAAATCACCCAATCGTTGGCATAACTGTATACATATAAAAAAATATATTGTAAAAAATTACATTTAAAAAAGTGGCCACGAGTTTTTATTGCCAAGTTCAGAATTAAATATTAAATTTTAATTCTGATATCAAAAGGAAAAAAGAATGTCTTTTACTTACAAAAGTCGCAGAAGTTCCTGAACATGCTTACCATACTATAATGTTCATTATTAAAAAATTGTTCATGGTTTTATAACCAGTGTTCTGTGAAACAAAAAATATCAACATTTTCACTTTAAAAATAATTCTATTTCCTGACTCTTGCCAGATAAGCCCTGAATATTTTGATGTACTATAGTTAGACCTTGTTTGCTTATTTTGTCTCATTTACTAGTTTAAACTAGGAGTTACATTAATGATCCTAGAAGAATTGGTAGAAATGACTGATTGCTGTGATACACTAATTGTACCAAGGTCAGCGTATATATTAAATGCTAATAATTTAGCAATCTGTCGCTTAAATATAGTAGACAAATACACAGTATTTTTTATAAATGTTGATAAACTTTCGCGATTTGTACACATTATTAAAATATATATTACGGGTCTTAATCGCGTGAATAATTTCTCTTCCGTGAATAATAATTGACCACGGCCGTTGCAATATGGTCGAAACGTCGGGCAATAAACACAGTATTATTTGTTAAAATAAAGTTACAAATAAATTTATTCGTGTCGAAAAATAGTAAAAAATTAACATACATATATATTAAATAAATAATACAGTAGCTATTGCAATGCAATTATGTTAAATGCTGTAATTATTTTATAGTACCTAGGTGAAGTAATTACTTTGTGAGAACTTATTTTTGCTTCCAGCTCAGTCTGAAGTCTAACAACGCAAACAATCTAGTTTTTCTATGAAGGTTTTGACCTCTAGTCGGATATATATATATTTTTTAATGTATCTGGACATCTCACAAAACGCCATCTAATCGCAAACTAAGCAGAGCTTGTACTATGGAAACTAGACAACTGATAAACTTACTTATATATTTCTAAATACATACATATTATAGATAAATAACACACAGACACAGGATAAACCATCGTGCTCATCGCACAAAGTTTTATCCTGGGTGGGGATCGAACCCACGACCTCCGGCTCAGCAGTCAGGGTCACTAACCACTAGACCAACAGGCCAGTCAAAATCTTAGTGGCCCTTGGTCATATTTGTAGTTATCTATAACTAGCGGACGCCTCGCGGTTTCACCCGCGTAGTTCCCGTTCCTGTGGGAATACAGGGATAAAAAATAGCCTATGTCACCTGGGGTTAGTGTAGCTTCACAACGATGAAAGAATTTTTCAAATCCGTCCAGTAGTTTCGGAGCCTATTCAATACAAACAAACAATCAAATCTTTCCTCTTTATAACATTAGTATAGAAGTATAGATAATAATAATGTCTTAGGACAAAACGTCATCTGATCTCAAACTAAGCAGAGCTTGTACTATGGTAACCAGCCAACTGATAAACATACTTAAATAATTCTAAAAACATACATATCTATACTATTGTTTGTTTGTTTGAACGCGATAATCTCAGGAACTACTGGTCCGAATTCAAATAATCTTTTACTGTTGGATAGCCCATTTATTGAGGCAGGCTATAGGTTATATAACATCATGATACGACCAATAAGAGCAAGTTATAGATAAACTAGCTGACCCGCGCAACTTCGTATACGTACATTTTCCCCGTTTTTGCAACACTTTTAATTGCTGCTCCGCTCCTATTGGTGGCAGCGTGATGTTATATAGCCTATAATCTTCCTCGATAAATGGGCTATCCAGCAGTAAAATAAATATTCAATTCGGATCAGTAGTTCCTGAGATTACCGCGTTGAAACAAACAAACAAACTCTTTAGCTTTATAATATTAGTATAAATTACACCCAGGCATAAAATAAATCATCGTGCTCATCACGAAGTTTTATCCTGAGTGGGGATCAACCTTCGGCTTAGCAGTCACTAGACCAACAGACCAGACCACATCTGGAAACCCATGTTCGTTTGTTAGGCCTTTTATCCAACTTCAAAAAAGGAGATTTCAAATTCGACTCGTATCAATGTAATATTGTCAGAATTTCAAAATTTTTGTATATGTTATATGTTAGTCAATAGGCCCAGTTTCTAAACATGGTGCCATTTTTATTGGTGTCCGGATCGGATTTGTAAACCCGATCCGGACGATCAAAAGTTTAAAGAAAGGCTTGAAGAGAAAGCGATGAATTCCTTTTAAAGAATATTGAAAACACGGAGAACCTTCAGCTTTGTCATAATATGGCCTAAGAGACGCTGAACATGGACCTTCACCCCTCTAAAAACTAGATGAGACCTAACACCACTACTGTCGAGAACCCACTCCTAACACTAGCCTTTGAGCTTAGCTGGAGGGGTTAACAAGATTGCTAGTAATATGGGACTCAATCCCACATTGCTAATTATATTTACAAAAAAAACCATTTAATTTTATTGATTTATAAACGCGACTACGAAAACGCTTGCCAAACGAAAAGTGTTCATAACTTTTTTTTTAACTTTTAAAACTTTTGCGGGAATCGAACCGAACTCTTGCGCAGCAGTAACGAGTTAACGACACACCACTGTGGCAGTCAAGTCAGTCAAATTGTACGACAAGGACACCGCATCCCCCCCCCCCTCGCCTCTATTACCCTACAATAAGCAATATTTTCACTTGTGAATAAAATATTATGATTTTAAGATGAACAACATGTTTTTATTGGCATTGTTACACACAATGACAAAAACAAAAATCAACAATATCTAAAAACCAAAATAAAAACAATTTTAAAACCAGTTTTAGTAGGTACGCCTTCACTTTTAGTTAAGGCCTCGCCCACACTGAACAAACAACTAATATTTTTTCTAACAAAATAGTCTAATGGCATTGAGAGTTTGCCAATTCAAGTCCCACCTATTACACAGCCGACGTGACCCCACACAAACCTTAATAAATGTATGACGGAAAAATTTATACAATTAACATAATAATGCTTTAAAATCACAAACAGTAACAAACATTTAGCTTAGCTGGAGGGGTTAACAAGATTGCTAGTAAGATGCTACTCGCATTGCTAATAATATTTTAATAACAAATATATGATTATACAAACACACCCCCAATATTATAATTTATTTATTTATTCTTCACAATGTGTAACAGTGACATATTAAATGTAGTGTAAGTGCAACGTAAAAGAACACATGAACAAAGTGACTTCACATATGTAATAGAGACAATAAGATAAGTGTTATTGGACACATTCTTAGATTTAAGTCCTTATAGCAATTTAGGTCATAATTAGATCACTCATTAGTCTTTAGGCTAGATTATAATCTATATAAAGTATTGTAATAGATACTTTATCATAAAATAAAAAAAATAAAAAATTCTTCACAATTCAAGCTCAGATTCAATCGCTTATATGTTATGTCAGTAGAGTAGTGTCACATATCCGACAATGACACACCCAACATTCAAAGCCTCCTACAACCTCCGTTACCACAGTAAAAATTCTAAGATAATCTTTTGAGGGCCGTACCTCAAAAGATTAGAATTTTAACTGTTTAAAATTTGGTTCCGTAACCAAATTTTATAGGTATCTCCTTAAAAATGTCTTAACTCACGTGATGCCTAGACAACTAGGGTAGTGGCAGGGGTTCTCAAGAGCGTCCTTACGCGATATGTGGCATGAATCAGCAACGCCACATTTTATAAAAATCACAATGTTTCATTGTGTACAATTGTTTCATTGTCGGACATCTGACCCTATGGAAAACTTTCTGGTAGTTTAGGAGCAGAACATACTCATAATATGGGGACACATACCATTGTAACATTTTACTTTTACCCATTTTTGCAAATAAAAAAGATTGATTGATTGAGAACATAAGAACAGAAAAACGTTTGCAATTAAAGGCCTCATTTACGCGGGCCCGCACTAAATTCAAACATATGTCGTTGTTTGAGTGTGTTCACGGATAAGCGAGTTTACACGCGTTTGTTTGAAATGGAGCGTTTTTTGTTTATATCGGCGGTGAAAGCGGCAACGCACTCCGCGTTTGCCGTAGCGATGTCCGCTACATTACCCACCACGCATCTTTATAAACAACATCATATATTCTCATATGTTTGTGTTGATGCTCGCGATCGGTCGCGATGCTCGGAAATGAACCTTTCATTTCCGAGCATCGCGACCGATCGCGAGCCGCTCGCGGCTTACGACAAGCGGCTGAGGTAAGTGACAGACGCGCGCGGCCGACGAATGTCGTAGGCCTGCGCGCGCACTGTGAATATTGTCGCATCGGCCGCGAGCGTCAGCCGCTTGTCGTAAGCCGCGAGCGGCTCGCGATCGGCCGCGATGCTCGGAAATGAACCTTTACGCGTGCGATGACAACAGCCACTTCACACTTTGCTACACGCCTGAAGATTTGCTGCGGTCGCGGCAGCGGGCACCGCTACACTACCCGCCACGCATCTCTATAAACAACATCATAATTCTCATGTTAGTGTTTACGCGTGCGATGACAAGAGCCGCTTCAAGCGACGCCTCTCCGTGAACAGAAAAAATGTCCAAGGCGACGCGAGCCGCCACGCCACACGCGACGCGCAACGCCCCGTGTCTCCGTAAACAAGGCCTAAAGGTCAATCAAACCCCCATGGCTAATATGCTATAATAAATAGATCCTTCTATGAAGAGTGTTTTGAGGAATTGTTCTGGTTGAATTCACCAGATAAGTTACGGCATCATATAACGCGACAAAAATCCAAGTGTCACCATCTCGAAACTTGGCAACCACAGTGCATTTCAAACGCCATTTTCTGTCACGCACAACCACTTTGTTGCCAGCTGTATTTACGGATCAATATGACTTAGAGACCTTGAAAAACAGAGCCTACTCTTATCTAAAAGACCGGTAATACATCTGCATCTGCTCCCTGATGGTAATCACTTAACATCAGGGAGCCTATAGTTCGTTTGTCCCCAAAAATTAGCTTGGCAATCTATTTATCGGTAAAGCTGAAATAAACTTCAAAATATTTATTTTGCCGTGTGCCGTGTGGTGCCGGCTTAAGAATAGTACCACCCCATCTCTACCCGTGGGTGTCGTCAAGGCGACTAAGGGATTTCACCCCGGAGGACGGGCAGCAGCGTCCTCTGCGTACTTAAAGCCTTACTGCGATCGCCAACCCGCTCGCCAAGCGTGGCGATTATGGCAATTACCCCCAGGATCTACATACTAGTAGGTTCTACTGGGGAGACCCGTGCCCAGCAGTGGGCCATCTTATGGGTTGATATGTATATTTATTTTTTACTGCGCAGTGTGATCGCAGCCTCATTTTTATCTGTTAGATACAGAGAGGACAGTGCGCACGAGTGTGTCGTCCTGATTGCACGTGTGAAACGGCTTTAAAAATAAGTTAATTGGACTTTGTACTTTAATACAGGTGTGTAAGATTCATTATGCTTTATAATCGAACTTAAAATTAAATCATAATTTAATTATTGTGTATAAACAATAATTATATTATTATTTGATATCGATAAGTTTAATAATTATTCTTAACTATTTATACTGTTCTTAATTATTCTTGTTATGAATAACAAGAATAATTAAGACTTTTTAGTAAAAGTGTGTGTATGTTTGTCTCCAAAAAATTACAATAATAGATGTTGTGAAAACATAAATGTATTTAAAAATCATTTGAAAATATTATTTATTGAAAAATGCTTTTATAATATTGAAGATTATATATCAGAGTTACATTGAATTACAGTGACATATCTATACTAAATTACTAATATTTTAAAGCCAAAGAGTTTGTTTGTTTTTTTGTTTGAACGCGAGAATCTCAGGAACTACTAGTCCGAATTAAAAAAAAGATTTTACTGTTGGATAGAGACCCATTTATCGAGGAAGGCTATAGGCTACATAACATCACGCTACGACCAAAAGAAACGGCACAGCTATGAAAAATGTAACAAAAACGGGGAAAATTTACGCAGACGAAGTTGCTCGGTTCTGCTAGTTATTTATATTGATTCCCATTGACATTATTATTATGAACATTTTTTTATGACTATTACAAACTCTGTGTCGCGGGGGACTTTACAAACATACAAGTCACGAACATAAAGTACATCCAGACTCGGAACAACAATTTGTGGATCACACAAAGTGGTGTCCCGTGTGGGAATCGAACCCACGACCTCTTGCGTAGCAGTTGAACACATTCTCACCACCCCTCATAGACAGTCATCATTTTATAAGTAGCTTTTCCTATAACACTTCACTGAAATATTAATGCTTAATTTTTATGCAATTTGTACGCCTGATGCATGGCAAGACGTCTCGTCTAATTTTCTCCGTCAATTATATAAGGCCTCTTAAAACTAGGGTTGCCACCCGTACTTTATTTGTACTGTATACTTTATAATAATAATAATAATAATATCTTGGGACAACTCACACAAAGCTATCTGATCCCAAACTAAGCAGAGCTTGTACTATGGCAACCAGACAACCGATAAACATACTTTTAGAGTTCTAAACACATACATATTATAGATAAATAACACCCAGACACAGAATAAACCATCATGCTCATCACACAAAGTTTTATCCTGGGTAGGGATCGAACCCACGACCTCTTGTGTAGCAGTCGGATACACTCCCACCGCGCCACAGAGGCAGTCAGTTATGAGAAGTATAAAGTACGAAAGGTAGAATGTATAAGGATTATGAACTGTTGTTACATCTTATTGTTACCTACATTTTGTACAAATAAAATATTCTTATTCTTATTGTTACGCAAAAATACTTATAAATTAAAAATTGAAATAGACATAACTTAAATATGTAAAGCGGTGGGAGTGTGTCCGGCTGCTACGCAAGAGATCGTGGGTTCGATTACCACACGGGCCACCACTTTGTGTGATCTACAAATTGTTGTTCTGAGTCTGGGTGTACTTTATGTCCGTGACTTGTATGTTTGTAAATTCCCCCGCGACACAGGGCTTGTTCCCTACTGCGGGAGTTGTTATTTTTTCCCAAAAAAAATGACGTAACTATTGTAAAGAAGCTTGATTATGATTAGGTTTTAATTAAAATTTGCTAAAAAATAATCAAATATATTTTTAGAAAATAAATTAAATTAAATTGTACTTTATTTTGACACAACGTACCTATTAGATATATTTCGAGACTTAATCGCGTGAATTATTTAAAAGGTACGACTTTAACAGTCGACCCGTGACCACGATCGGTGCAATTCGATCGAAACGTTGGGTAAATAAAAGGTTCGTACCTTTTAAATAATTCACGCGATTAAATCCCGAAATATATCCATTATGTTAAAAATCTCGAAAGTTTAAAAACAATAACAAAGTACCTACTTTTTTTTTTAATTTAATAACCAATGTAATTACTTTATTTAGACCAAAAAAAGGTGGCAACTTTACATGTAACCTGTGTTTCACAAATAAACTGAATTGAATATTCTGCTATTGCCAGCATCTCAGTAATGTACACATAAATACTAATAAAATAACAAGAACTTATAGAATACGGAAACATATTTGGCCAGTTTTAGGTATAAAAATATTTCTAATTTATAAAACACTATCTGTCACTGCAAACTTCGTACACCGTTTTTTTTCCTTATTTTCTTCTACAGAATAAAAGGAAACTATAAAAACCGGGCAATAGCATGTCGGACCATGATCAGTGTAGGTTTCCGGCCTTGAATATTGTATCAGCAGAAAAGCGTATGTTCATGGCACTTACGCCCTTTTGTTGCGTAACCCAGTTTTTCTGCAATAACTCAATGACGATATATCTGATCTTATCAGAAATAATTTTCATATCAACCCATATGATGGCCCACTGCTGGGCACGGGTCTCCCCAGTAGATCCTGGGGGTAATTGCCATAATCGCCACGCTTGGCGAGCGGGTTGGCGATCGCAGTAAGGCTTTAAGTACGCAGAGGACGCTGCTGCCCGTCCTCCGGAGTGAAATCCCTTAGTCGCCTTGACAACACCCACGGGAAGAGATGGGGTGGTAATATTCTTAAGCCGGCACCACACGGGAAATAATTTTAGTTTAAAGTATTTATTAAGCGTTATCTTTGTGATTTTTTTCATATTTTTTGGTAACACGGTTCAAAAGTTAAGGAGGGGGTCACGATTTACGCAACTTTTGGAGCAATTATTTCTATCGATTATAGCGGCTACTACAAGACACCATTGAACCAAATTTCATCAAAATTCATTTAGTAGTCTGTGAGTAAAATGCCTGTAACATTCGACTGCCTCTGTGGCGCGGTGGGAGTGTATCCGACTGCTACGCAAGAGGTCGTGGGTTCGATCCCCACCCAGGATAAAACTTTGTGTGATGAGCACGATGGTTTATTCTGTGTCTGGGTGTTATTTATCTATAATATGTATGTATTTAGAAATATATACGTATGTTTATCAGTTGTCTGGTTTCCATAGTACAAGCTCTGCTTAGTTTGGGATCAGATAGCCTTGTGTGAGTTGTCCCAAGATATTATATTTATTTTTATCGGTGGTACCCTAGACAAAGTACTAGTACTATAGAGTTCAGTGTTGTTTGGCAAAGATCTGAATGTCTTCTCCCACACTCCCCATTTGATTACCTATTTAATTAGTAAGATTGCTAGCAATGTGTGATTGTGAGTCCCACATTACTAGCAATCCTGTTAACCCCTCCAGCTAAGTTTAATGGCTTGTGTAAGGAATAGGCCTATCACCTTTATTTACGCTTTACTTTTAATGTACTAATAACCTCTTGGCTTCTTTACATTACACCAAAAAACTAATTTGTGTAATTTTTGAAAAAAAATACAAATTTAACCCTTCATCACCTACCACATACTTTTGTCACACAACCATAGTATAAAACATCGATTTGACTCCGGAGTCTCTCAGATGTGTGGTTTACCACACATCTGAGAGACTCCGACCAAATCGATGTTTTTTTATTAGGTTTAGGGCCTAAACCTCGCAATAAACTAATAACATAAACAGCAAAATAGTCTCTAGGTGGGTAAGGTCATAACTACAAAAACAAGTGGTAGGTGATTTAGTGTTAATCACACTAAACACTAATCACACTAATATTATAAAGGCGAAAGTTTGTGAGTTTGTGAGTGTGTATGTTTGTTACTTCTTCACGTCTAAATGGCTGCAGAGATTTTAATAAAATTTGGTGTGGAGTTAGCTGACACCCTGGGTTAACACATAGGCTAATAAACCGCGGGTAACACCGCGGGGTACAGCTAGTATTAAATATTTTCCAAAACTGATATTACAAAGTTATTTAGTGTTATGTAAAGAAACCACGAGTGGGAGGTCATTTGTATATTACAAATCATTGTTAAGAATTAAATATTATTTAAATTGTTATAAAGATAATTCATGTCGTATATTTTAATTATAACCCTTTGTTTTGAGTGAGAAAAACTATTTTTAACTATTTATTTACCATAATATTTATTTTGTATGCAAGTTTTGTATTTCTTTGTAAGTTGTTTATTCAAGGACTTTTAAATAATATATTTATTATTTTTAATATATAAAAATGTCACAAACACTGTGACACGAGATTTGTATGTATTTATTCCTTTGAAACGGCTCGACCGATTTTAATGTTTTTTTGAGTATATTTAGGTAACGTTGCAGATAGCTCAGTCTGCGCCACTGAGTTTTGGACTAAAAATTATGGACTGGAATTATGGACTTATTAACTGACTATTATAGCTAAATTCCAAGTATCTACTAATTATTTATAATAAAAAGTAATTAGAGTAGTTTTTATCATTGAAGTAGATTATATTATTTATTAAAATTTTAGGTAAAACAAAAAGTAAAACCATAAGATTGAAGGTTTATAGCCTCAATCTGGGTGGGTCCTTTCACGATATTCACGATATATTTAAATTGATATGTATAAAATTGACATAAAAAATTAAAAAACTAATAGGCGCTATCCGTCTGCCTGTTTTCACGATTTGTACTTCCAAATGTAAAAGATTTTTTAAGTTTCATTTAGAACCGAAAAATTAGAAACTCGATTGCCTGGCCTCGGGATGAGCTCCCGAATTTACGACGAGTCATTGAAGGCGTCATTGACATTTATACATCTTCTCTCTCTTTCAGGCACCATGTCATCAGCGATCCACTACCGGCTTTTGGGCCAGGGTGCTGCGATAACAGTCCATGGAGTAAATTCTGTCACCATGTTCTTATCAATGGGGGATAAAGATCTGATGAGAGATCCACAGATAAATAGGATGGTGTCTATGCAGTGTCAATATCTTACCGTTTGGAATATTGTAAGTTGGTATTAATTGTATTGTAACTTAGGGTTTCATACGTCCGAATGAAAAACGGAACTATATCTTCACTACATAGTATAAAACAAAGTCGCTTTCTCTGTCCCTATATCCCTATGTATGCATAAATCTTTAAAACTACGCAACGGATTTTGATGCGGTTTTTTTGATAGATAGAGTGATTGAAGAGGAAGGTTTATATGTATAATAAAATCTATTAAATATAGGCTATATACACACATCAAAAGTGTCTAGGGATCAAGCATTTTTATGCGGATTTCTTGAGATTGAGATGTGGCTTTGTAATAAATTTATGATTTTATAAATTTATATGGATCCTTTTTGGTGCATTTCATAATTTGAATCAGGAACTGTGAATCAAATTCGAGTAAAAGATGAAAATCAGCTGTCAATATTTTCCCTATAACAACATACAACGCATTGAAGACATTATTAGTGCTACATACTGTTTCCCTACTACTGATTAAAACCAACGTTATTATGGAGCGGCGACGTCATTTAAGCAGGGAAGAAATGCTCCGAGCCGTGGGAATGATAGAAGCTGGTTCCCGGCAACGTACTGTGGCTTTAGCTCTGAATACAAGTCAGAGTGTTATCAGTCGACTTTGGACACGTTACCGAAGCACTGGTACCGTGGCTGAGCGCCATGGAGGACGGTATCGCTGCACCACACGGAGACAAGACCGATACATTCAAATCTTAACTCGAAGAGGTCCAACAATAACCGCCATGATGTTAGCCGTGAGGCTTCATCACTCTTCAGGGAACTTAATTAGCGACCAAACAGTCAGAAACCGCTTGCATGAAGTGAACCTTCATTCCCGAAGACCGCTACGGGTACCACCTATAGCAATGCACAATCGTAGGATTCGATATCAATGGGCTCTTGAACACAGAAATTGGGCAGAAGAACAATGGCGTTTCGTGTGCTTTTCTGATGAGTCTCGTTTTGGTATGAGACCGGATACAAGACGTATACGACACTGGAGAACCCCTGGACGCCAACAGCGATTAAAATCCTGCCAGGAAGTCCATCCTTATAGTGGTGGAACCATCATGGTATGGGCGGGTATTTGGATCGGCGGAAGAACTGAGTTGATTTGGATCAGAGGCAACCTCAACGCTCAAATTTATGCTGAGACGATTGTATCAGACGTCATCGTTCCTCTACAAGTGCAAATCGGTCCCTTATTTCAGTTAATGCATGATAATGCACGACCGCACACCGCAAGAGTTGTAAGACAGACTCTCGCCGCAGCTAACATCAATGTCCTGCCCTGGCCTGCTCAGTCGCCAGACTTGAACCCGATTGAGCATGCATGGGATATGCTACAGAGAAGAGCTCTGCCGAATATGGAGGGTATCCAGTCGCAAGAAGACCTTTTTTTGTTGTTGCAACGAACATGGGCGGCCATTCCACAGCGTGATTTGGATGAACTCATTTTGAGGATGCCAAACCGATGTTCTTGTGTTGTTAGTGTTCGCGGTAGAAACACGGATTATTAATTGTTTAAGTTACCCAATAAAATTTTAAAGAAAACTGTTATTTCAGTCTTTTTTTCGAACTTTAATGTTAGTGGTTCAAATGTCAAAAATCCCTTTATTAGGAAAATGGCAAATTTCTTTATTAATGCAAAGGTGACTTGGTTTATCGTTACTGTGACAAACGAAAACACTTTATTTGATGAATCCTTAAAGAAATAAAAAAAAAAAAATCAATCAGGAGAAAAGTTATTGCAAAAATATATGTTGATCCCTAGACACTTTTGATGTGTGTATTTTATACCCGTGCGAAGCCGGAGCGGGCCGCTAGTTACTAATATTATAAAGCTGAAGAGTATGTTTGTTTGAACGCGACAGTCTCGGGAACTACGGGTCCGAATTGAAAAAATATTTTTCTGTTGAGTAGCCCATTTATCGAGAAAGGCTATAGGCTATTTAACATCACGCTACGATCAATAGGAGCGGAGCAACAATAAAAAATGTTGCAATAACGGGGAAAATTTACGCCGTATGCGTAAATTTTCCCCGTTATTGCAACAAGTTGCGCGGGACAGCTAGTCTTTACTAATATTATAAAGCTGAAGAGCATGTTTGTTTGAACGCGGCAATCTCAGAACTTCGGGCTGAATTGAAAAAATATTTTTCTGTTGGGTAGCCTATTTATCGAGGAAGGCTATAGGCTATTTAACATCACGCTACGATCAATAGGAGCGGAGCAGCAATGAAAAATGTTGAAAAAAAGGGTAAAATTGACGCATACTGAGTTGCGCGAGTCAGCTAGTATATTTATATATTACCTGTAACTCCAAAGTTTATGAAAAAATTAGACGAAATTGACCCGAACCCCTTATATCGGAACTATTGAGCCTAAAATTATGAAATAAAAGAAAAGTTACTTATTGATTACAAAAAAACTTATAATAAGTCTATGGTCTGGACATAACGTAACTAATACTTCTAAAACATTGTTATTTATTGAAAGATAGAAAAAATGTAAGTCAGACCCAGGAATCGAACCCGAGACTTTCGTTTAAATCAGTCCAGCCATCTTTGCGTAATCGGTGAACAAACATGAGAACCTCCTTTTTTTGAAGTCGGTTGAAATCTAGTTAGTTAGAATGGTAAACTTTGTTTGATTTGATTAATATAACCGTTGTAAAGATATTTGTGCCACGTTTTCGTTTTTTCATTTATAAATATTATTTGAATTTTACCTTGTTACATATTAATATTTTGAAAACTCCATTTCCAGGCGTTCCAGATGTCTTACTTCTCCTTAGCTTTTGTCTGCGATCTGCTGACGCTGACTGGCAAAGACCACATGGTACCAAAGAGTATCAGGAATTTCAGACAAACATTTTTCTCCACATTGATATGGACGATTGCTTTGGTGAGTTACATTTACAAAATGACTTTTAATTCAGACGAAAAAATCTTGCACTTCGAGAAATGAGTACAAACTTTGACAAAAATTGCTGTAACTATGCAGAGGCAGTTTTCGTTAGGAGGTTTCCAAATGTTGAAATAACATCCCACCACTAATAAGAAGCATAAAATATAAATACACTGGCTACTTTCAAAGTGCGATAATGGCAACATATAATCGCCGCCCTGAAAGAATTTGGGGATTTGGCAAACGATAGTAATATTTCAGTAATCTATACTAACATTATTAAACTGAAGAGTTTGCTTATTCGTTTGAACTCGATAATCTCAGGAACTACTGGTTTGAATTGAATAATATATATTGTATTGGATAGATCATTTATCGAGGAAGGCTATGAGCTATATAACACCGTGCTACAACCAATAGAAGCGGAGCAGCAATGAAAAATGTTACAAAAGCGGGGAAAATTGACGCATACAAAGTTGCTCGGGTCAGTTAGTATGATATAATAATATCACTCAATTAATCAATCAATCAGCAGTATCGGTGCCACTGCTGGACATAGGCCTCTCCTAACTTACGCCACAACATACGGTCCTCCGCCTTCTGCATCCAAGTCCATCTGGCAGGGGTTCTTCCTACCTTACGTTTACCAAGTCGCGGTCTCCACTCTAGGACTTGTTTGCTCCATCGGTCATCGGTCCTTCGGCAAATATGTCCAGCCCATTGCCACTTCAGCGTGCTTAACCTGCGTGCTATGTCGGTAACTTTGGTTCTTTGTCGGATGACCTCGTTGCGAATTTTATCCTTCAAAGAGATTCCAAGCATAGCTCGCTTCATAGCCCGCTGCGCTACTTTGAATTTGTGGTGGTAAATAAATAATACTATAGAATATGGAACAATTATGAGTACATAACCCTCCTCCGTAGTCGGGTAAAAATACACAGTAACCAAATTCTTTGAGCATATAATGTATATCCAAACTCACCACACTACGCTAAGCCCGTCCAGCAGGGAGCTTAGATGACCAATAATCATAATTATATTGGTACATTGCGGTAATAAACAAACAGGCTGTATCCTATTAACAAGAATTATTAAAATTTTACAATGAATCTTTACTAATATTATAACGCTGAAGAGTTTGTTTGTTTGTTTGTTTGAACGCGGTAATCTCAGGAACTACTGATCTGAATTGAATTTCACTGTTGGATAGCCTATTTATTGAGGAAGGCTATAGGCTTATATAACATCACGCTACGACCAATAGGAACGGAGCAGCAATGAAAAATGTTGCAAAAGCGGGGAAAAAATCCGCAGACGAAGTTGCGCGAGTCAGCAACGCCTGAGTTGCTGGCATGTCCATACTTAGGCTTGTATAAATTGCCATTTTTGACGTTTTCTAAAAATGATTTATCGCCCCCGAAAAACCCTGCGTACTAAAATCCAAATTTCAAAATCAAGTTGTCGGTCTTAACCTGTCCAGGTACAGGGCCCGCCTAAAACAAGATAGGCCCCTGCAACTTCTAAACTCCAACTCTTGTTTTTTACAGTTTATATGCTCAATCTTCTGGCCAGTCTTCTTAATAAAGAGAGATCTCATCTTCCCCGAGTTCATAGACAAGATATTCTCCCTCAACTCTAACTTGGTGATGCATCTCTTTATTCTGATATTTGCCACCTGGGAGCTGGTCTTCTTGCCAAGACCTGTTCCGAAATCTCATGGGACGAATCTTGGGATCCTGACAGCGATGTCTGTTCTTTATAAATTTGTGTAAGTATATTTTTTATATATGTGGTTTAGAATAGTGGAAAATAAGGCTGTATATAGTAGGTACATCAGCATAGTCATCTATCCAATTATAGTAATCTAGTAGGAGATTATATTATAGTTGAGCCGTTTGGAGTCGAAACGCTAGGGCCGTGGGGTCCGAGCGCTCGCCTATTATTTAAAGAAATTTCACAACGGCTTATAAATGCGTCTCGTGACTTTGTGCAAAGAAAAGGCCAGCCCTTTCTTTGCACAAAGAATAAGCATTGCCATACAACGTGGCAATGCTGCCAGCCTTCTGGGCACTATACCGGTTGACATCGATGGGGAGGAATTCTTCGACGTCTAAACCATGTGCCTTCCTTTTTTATTTAAACTTTTTTGTATAGTGCAGTGGTTTAGATAAGTTAGTTGTAAATAATTCGTTAGTTTTAGTTTTTTCAAATTGTTTCTTTTAATTAGGAGTAGTTATTACAATTGTTTGATAGCTAAATAAACATTAGTGTTAATTGTTGCTGGTTATTATTATTGGTATTCATTTTCAGTGGCGAATCCGTGAGAGAATTTAAGGGACACAAATTCCCCTAAAGTATAAGAGCCCTGCCGTGTATGTGTGCGTTTCCTTGATCCTTAACCATTCACGTAGAGCAGGACTGCGCCAACCCTTACAATTAAAAAGTAAATATTGACTGCAAGGCGTGAAAGAAATAAAAAACTCGTGCGGCCTTTGACTGGTATTATGCACAAAGTAGCATTGTCTCTTTCTAGAGAGTGGTCAATTTTGTGAGGTCATGGCGCAGTCCTAGTCTATACGTCAATGTCCTTAACGAGGTCACAGATAATATAATACTATAACGAGGTTAAATCCCCCTCCACTACCCACTCGCTTTTTAGGTTTCTTCTGATCTTGTCATTATGACTATTAACAGAAAGGCCATATCTAATTATGGTATCATACCAAGTGTTTCTAACTACTAATAGTGAATCAACTCGAGCACTCGATGCACGGCTTAGAAGAACGGCGATGAAGGCTGTAATTTTGCATGCATACACATATTACTTATGCCGCAAAGTGAAAGAATTAAATTTTGGATTTTAGGGTACCTTTCATTGTGTAAAGTAGAAATGTGATTTTTTTTCTCACCTACCCCATCGTGTGGTGTATCATTAGATAGGTATTTTAACAACACTTAGTTAATATTTATGTTAGTTTCAAAGGTAGACGTATTTTTTAATTGTCTAATTAAGTATATATATTTTCTTTCACAGAATCAGCTACAAATACTACCAAAGTGGTTATTGGCCGTACCCAATACTAAATCAAATTTTCGGAACGATGTACTACCCAATCGCCGTTGTAATACTCTGTCTCTACCTTGTGTGGTGCTACCACGCCCAATGGAAACTTACCACTTTAGTGTGGGGCCACCAGAAATTTAGTACAAAAAAAAATAAAAAATAAAATATTTTTGTAAAAAAATTTGCTGTTTTTTTTTGTACTTGTGTTAAGTATGCTAAAAGACGTGTTTTCTTAAGGACCAACTAATTATGCACAACTAGTTATGACATTAGGAATAATTTTTAAAAATCGTTCCTGTATGTACATTATTAAATAATCGCGTGAATAATTCCCGACGTTTCGACCGTATTGCAACGGCCGTGGTCACGGGCCGTTGCAATACGGTCGAAACGTCGCGTCGGCAAATAAACAAAGTATTTAACTTTAAATTATTCACGCGAATTAAGACCCGTAATATAGTTGTTAATCCTTGTAACCGAAGGGGTTAATAGGATTAACAAGTTTCAATAAAAACTCATGGCCACTTTTTTTAAATTCCAATTTTTGACAAAATTGGCGTTTAAGTGGGATATAACTGTTTACAAAGGAATATTGTAATATTCTTTTGTAAACAGTTATCAGCTAGTAAGGTGATTCAACCACTACCTACACCATATAAAAGACAGTGTTGAATCACTCAACAAATGTATCAATCAATTTAGTCATGACTAATTTAATCACGACTAGACAGACAGACACACATATCACTATTTTTGATTGATATGTAAACGATTTATTTTTGGCATTTTTCAATGACACTTTCGCTGGGGCTTAAGACACTTTACGGGTAATGGAATGTACCCCACAATTTAGTTTCAAGATAGTGCATTACTACTTTGTTGACGTTTGTAATATGTTTAACCATCCCGAATTACAGCTATTTACCCGACTGCGTAAGAAGGAGGGTTATGTTTTTAGTTGTAATCGGCACGGAGCTAAGCACTGGATAAATAGAGTTGGGAAACTAGACGTCCGGTTTTTTCACCGGATGTCGAATGGAATTTTGTCGTATTTCAAACATTTATCGCCGATCCGGTGCCCGGTGAGTGTGAGCCCACTCATTATTAGCATACAATACTGCACAGTCCGGCGAAAAATTCCATTTGGCGTCCGTTGAAAAAATCGGACGTCTAAAAGAGCCCAAGGGCGTTTGCCCACCGCAGCCCGTCAACCAGACGTCATAACGTCGACGGAGTAGCGATACATAGAATGACTATAGCCGCGTGTCCACCGGATATCCGTCATCGTCCCGCGAGCTACAGTAAACAATTTTTTTTTTTGACTTTTTCACTCTTTTTTTTACACTCCCACTACGCCACAGAGGCCTGTGGCGTAGTGGGAGTGTGTCCGACTGCTACGCAAGAGGGTTCGATTCCCACACGAGACACCACTTTGTGTGATCCACAACTTGTTCCGAGTCTGGGTGTACTTTGTGTCCGTGATTTGTATGTTTGTAAAGTCCCCCGCGACACAGGGCTTGTACCCTAATGCGGGAGTTGTAATTTAAAAAAAAATAAAAAAAAATCGACAAACAAGCTTAATAACTTAAAAAAATGCATCCAAATCGGTTCACCCGTCTAGGAGCTACACAATGCGCAGACACATAGATACCAATATGCATCAAAGGTTTAAAATAGGTAAAAAATAAAATTTTGAAATAAAACACAGACGCATTTGCAAGTGATTCGAGAATAATAATAAAAACAATAACATTTATTAACTATTGGTTCATAAATTTCACCGTCTACGTAAGGTACATAGTACATGTTTGTATTTGAGTCAACAAAGCTTATGCAGGACATCATCAAAAAACGTTCTACCCACAGTTTTTTAAACAAAAAAAAACTGAGTAAAAAAAGAGATTTTTATTATTTTTTATAATTTTTTTTTTCATTTCAAACGTTTTTCGATAATTCCCCGCATAGAAAATATGTTCTTTTATATATTCTGTTTTTTTACATAGATATAATTATTATGATTTAATATTTGTTACTCTCCATATGTTCAGGTAATGTGTAAAAATACTTAATTATTTCATTAACAAATTAATATTTTGATAATATAAATCATCTCATAGAAAAACAAGACATACAAAAATTTTATTATTTTTATTTCTTTTTTTACTATTTATAATGATCTCAGATACCCGTAAATTCGTAGGTACCGTTTTACAAAATATAAACTCTTAGAAAAAAAAATGTAAAAAACAAAGAGAATACTAATTGAACCAATTTATGTAAAAAAATTCACAGACACTCGAAAACCGTTATTCCCGCAATTATCATTCTTGCTTTTTCCAAAATACATTATATTTTTATTTCTATCCTTTACGTGTCCAAATCTATATTAGTTTTTAGTGAAAATTTAGCAAAACATAGTACAAAAGTTTTAGAAATACCTACTAAAACTACCCAGCAAGTAAAACGTTTACCCTATGTATCTATCACTATCGCACTGACACCCAACGCATATGTGCGAAAGAGAGGCAAGACGCATCTCACTTCACCCTTCAATTTGCACCAATCAAGTCTAAGTTATGCACAATGCTATGGACACGGCTTATTTTAAGCTGTACACACACTTGCGAAATTATTACGATTATTAATATTATTGATAACTTAAGTATTATATCTCAAATTGGTTCATATTTAGATGACAAGCAAATTTCATTTAGCAGCAATTACTTGTATAAAGTACAATAATATCTACAATTAAGATTGCAAACTGAAGAAAAATTTTTAGTTTAAAATGTAGCTATATTTATTTAAGGAAAGATGTATTCGTTCACGCCTTACACTCAACACGTAACACTACATTTTAATTGACAATGCATACCTTAAAAGCTCAATCATTAATAAGAAATACTAGAAAAAAAGCTAGTAAAATTACCTCAATCAATAAGTTAGAAAAAAATAATAAAACTCGATAATAATAATAAAACCGCAAGTGTGTAACACGCTCAATGTCTTTCATTTTTATTATTATTTATTTTTTTCAAAATAAATTCGTGTAACATGGCCGGTCGCAGTTAAAAATCTGAATTTCTTTTCAAAATTCAAGTTTCAGAACTGAAATTGCTAATTACAACTTTCATCATATTTTTTCAGTTGTAAATTTGTTTTCAAGCGAAGGAAAGAGGTATTCAGCCAATTTTTCAGTCTTAGTGCTCTAAAACGTTTTCTTTAATATTTTCGTTTTTTTTTTCTAATTTTATTTGGTAATTTATTTATGGAAAATGTCCAATTGTAATTTTATATATCATTAGTTTTCATTTCAAAACTTTTACGGGGCAATTTTCGACATTTTGACAACATAACTTACATTAATATATATATAATTTTACTTACATTTACAAGGTACTGAAGAATACAATAATAATCATGCAACATAAATGCATTTTTATATTAATACTTTAGGTACAAGTAGGTATATAATTTAAAATGTTTATAGTTTTTTTTTTTCAACAAATTGGACATTAACCATTCGAAGCTAAACATAATTCTAAATAATCTAAAAGTGTGCGCCTAGTTTTTACATTTTTTTATAATTTTTGCAAATAATAATGAGTACATTCTCTGGAAAACAGTATTGCATATACTAATAGTCGTGGAAATATTAAAAATTAATTATTACTAAGTATATGTTTGAGTTTTAATAAAATTATAATATATTATCATGCTTTTAAAAGTAATTATTTGAACCACCCGTATGTTTTTTTGCTATTATGATCTCACTATATGATTATTTCTATTATATTAGTAATAAAAAAAAGGAAAAATAGGAACCAAAAATAAAATAAAACAAAACTAGACAATAACATTGATTTATTTAACAAAAAATATATAATATATAGAAAGGAAAAAACAATATTTTTCACATGATCTAACAAGCAAGCTCGGAGGCCATATTGAAAAATTTGTTTCTTTTTATTTTAATTATATTTTTAATAGAATGTAAAATTAAAAATAACCCATCGAACCTTACTGCCATAATATAAAATACATATGATTAATATTAATAACTATTTACATTAAGATTTATATTTTTATTAATATTATCCAGTCTATAGTAAAAGGCTATTCAACAAACTTAGTGTAATGTTAGAAAATGTATGGTTAATTTAATAATTATAAATTAATAGCAGGCAATTTAAATTAAATAAAAATATACGTATAAAATCGCGTCAAGCTAAGATAATAAAAAATCTGTAAAAATAAAAACAATAATTTACGTATCAACGGAGAAAATACAACAGGTATATTATGCAAAAATCTTAATTTTTATTTTTTTATGTTTTATTTTTATTATGCAAAAATGTGACGTAATCCTGAACATGGCACCCAAGCAAAGTAATGAAACAAAAATGAGATCAAATTTATTCTACGCGCAAAAATAAAAAATAAAAAAAATTGCCTGCTAACATTACAAAAAGGATTTTTGTCCGCGATATATTTCACATTCGATCAATTGAAATTATTGTTCAACTCTCGATTGTAATACGACTTATTATAATTATATTTTATTTATTATATGATTTGCATATTTTCCATCGCTTTTAATTTACCGAAATATAATGTACTTCATTATAATAAAACAACGAAAAAAAATACAAAAAATGGGCAGCATCTTGTATATCTTATATTACAACTTAAATTGAAAATCTACAGAAGAGAAAAAACATTAATAATAATAATAATAATAATAATAATCATTTGAAATAAATAACAAGTTCGATATTTTAAAAAACTGTTAAAAATAATATAAAAGTATCCTATATAAAGGTTTCATTAAATTGAAACTTGTGTGATTTTCAACTTGCTACCTTTATAACGTTTTATTTAATTCTTAATAAAAACTCTATTCCTATTATTATATCTTTACATAATAATAATTATTATTATTTCTTCATTCAAGTTAGATACACTTTACGATAATTATATTACGATATCCTTTATATACAATACACAATCAAACATTTATATATGTATAATTATGTATTAAATATACCACAAATGTTTATATGTATTGTTACACTACATTATATATTCTTGTTATGAAAAATAAGAGAATCCATAACAAACAATAAAAATAATATAATTCTGAGAATAAAATATAAAAATAAACGCAATTAAATGTAACTAGAATCGAATTAAATAAATCATTTATAATTATTATTTTAATTATTGTACGTACGTACTTATAAGTAAATATTGTAACAGTCTCTGAGTACATACATACAATTATAAATATATTAATAACAAATATTTAAATGCGTTTATTTTTACATTAAGGGTAAAAAAAGTAGCTGTCGTAGCCAAAGAGTCTTTAAGAAGTTCTCAAAATGCCGTATCTCCAGCTTTTGTGGGCAAAAATGAGATCTAACGCGATGGGGGGTTAGCCCTAGGCTAGGTTCTAGCCCTGCGCGTAGTCCAGGACACTGTCCAGGGAGAACAGCTCCTTGTAAAGTGCTGGGAACACATGGTTTTGGTGATCCACCTTGAAACGGTGAAGTGCCTCTAGATGCATCAGCGATAACTGCCTGTAAGTTAAAAAAAGTATATATTATTAGTACTTTATGGTAGACTAGCGGACGCCTCGCGGTTTCACCCGTGTAGTTCCCGTTTCCGTGGGAATACAGGGATAAAAAATAGCCTATGTCACCCCGGGGTTAGTGTAGCTTCACAAATATGAAAGAATTTTTCAAATCCGTCCAGTAGTTTCGGAGCCTATTCAATACAAACAAACAATCAAATGTTTCCTTTTTATAATATTAGTATAGATAGTATAGATGACTCGAGATTCAGGACATGTCTTTGTAGCATCTGGACTAACACAGTTTCATTAATTAGATATAGGCCACTGATTATAGGCGACTGATCCAGGAGTCACATGCCCCCCCCCTCACTCCAAGAACGATTTTTTTGGGTCACTTGGCCAATGTCGGGTGAAACTAAATGCACTCCTCCCTGTTGTATTCATGTTAGGCATTCCCATTTGCCTCTTGTGACCCCCCCCCCTCCAGAATTAAATCCTGGATCCGCCCATTCCACTGACCTCTATAAGCGCCGACAACAACAAGACGTCCATTTCATTTTGACATTTGGACGGTCATTTGATAAAATCTAATCGAAGTCTACACTTGTGTAAAAATCAACCAATAACATATCAGTGCCACTCAAACCTTTGTTTTGCAAATATCCCTATTTACGTCTGGTCTCAATAATCTAACTACCGATGGATTTGGCTACTAGAGGTTTATATTTGACATAAGCACCATACAAAATATGTCAAAATTCTACCTCTAGTAGGGAAATCCATCGATAGGTAGATTATTGAGACCGGCCGTTAGATGTAAAAGGTTACGATGACTTCTAACGTTAAAAGTAGATACCGTTTATCTCTAAAAATGAAATACGTACTTGAAGGTGGGTATTTTCGCCAGCAATGTGTCCAAAACGGTGACATCTCCTTTAATCGGCGCGTGATTCGCCTCAATCTCGTAGCGCATGGCCGCCATCGACATGTTGAACAGACACCTGATCTCAGGATTGTCACGTACTCCGTGCCGCTCTGCAAATAAACATCAGACGGTTATATATATTTTAAGCCAAAGTCCCTAATTCCTGAGACTTAATATAAAAAAAAGTTTAGTCTCATAAATTAATTGCTTAAAGAGAGACATAATAGTATAAAATAATACTTGATATTTTGATTTACTTAATGTGAATTAAGTCCTTAAAACCTGAGACTTAAGTCCGTCGAATAGAAAATAATTCAAATTATTTTTATATTTCACAGACAAACGCGTAAAATAGATCGAAAGATCAATGTGAACCTAAGTCCTTAAAATCTGTGACTTAATTCCACGGAGACTAAAAAAAATTATGTTAATTTATATAATAACTTGAGACATCAATGATTTTTATAAAAGCGATCGATGAATTAATCTTATCTAGTCCCTTAAACTTGAGACTTAAGTACATCTAAATATTTCTACATAATGACGTTTGTATCAAATATACTTTTCCCATAGACTAATCACTTACTAACATCAGTCCAACATAAAATTTAATATACCTAAATATCTAAACGATTATCTCATAGATTATCTATTTTATATCTAAAAAAAGGTATTAATGTATGTATCTCACCTGGCCACAACAACACTAGACTCTGATACAAAGCCAGTTCAATCTCAGTCAACTTAAGTCGCGCGATCGCCTTCGCCGCGTCGAATATACCGACGACGAGTGTGGAGTCGCGTGGGTCACTGGAATATAACACACAACACACTGTAGAAGAATAAACAACATGTTAAAACACTATGTAATCTATTTTTTTTAAACATTCGCGATTTTTATACATATTAGATATATTTTCGGGACTTAATCGCGTGATTAATTTAAAGGTACGAAACTTCTATTTACCAGACGTTTTGATCGAATTGCACCGATCGTGGTCACGGGTCGACTCAGAAACGTCGGGTAAATAAAAGGTTCGTCATCAATCATCAACAGCCCTTTACAGTCCACTGCTGGACATGGGCCTCTCTCAATTAATATTTGAGAGGATTTGGCCTACTATACCACGCTGACCAGACGGGTTGGTATAGGGTTTATTTCGAGTTTTCCATCTCTAAGCAGAAGTTGCACCTGCTCGACTGTTCCCTTAGTCGCTTCTTACGACACCCTCGGGAGGAGAAGGGGTGGAGGTTTGTATTCTAACGCCGCACCCCACACGGCAAGGTTCGTACCTTTAAATAATTCACGCGATTAAGTCCCGAAATATATCTAAAATGTGACTGACTAATTCTAATAACACACCTCAAACCATAAAACGGTTTAGATTGAAATGAACCCACAGATTGTTACTATAACGTAAGCATCTGCTAACAAAGTATTGAGAGATGAGATTGACCTGTTGGTCTAGTGGTTATTATACTCTGACTGTTAATCCGATGGTCGTGGGTTCAATCCCTACCCAGGATAAAACTTTGAGTGATGAGCACGATGTTACATATCTATAATATGTATATCTTTAGAAATATGTAAGTATGTTTATCAGTTGTCTGGTTGATATAGTACAAGCTCTGCTTGGTTTGGGATCGTTTAAAGGTATAAAGTTAAGCCTAGAAGGGGTGAAACAGGGGTTTTTTTTATAATCTTTTATTTTTGGGGCTTTTATTCTAGGAACATGTTAGCCCCGTAAGGCTTAACCTATACATTGAATACAAATAATAATATGAGTCTTAGGGAATCACGAATACGCGAACATCTTATATAATGATAATGCAGCATCTGATGTAGGGTTTGCCAAAACAGTTGCGAATACGCCCCGTATTCATCATATTTAAATTAAATTCTCGCACTAATGACTCCCGCTGACTCTGGTATTTTCTACAATCTTATAGTATATTGAAGTAATTGTTATAGGCATTTCTTGCCAATTACTTTACAAATACAATAATTGCATTTTTGAAAGATAGAAAAATTTGGAGTCCAGACCCAGGAATCGAACCCGAGACTTCCGTAGCCAAACCGGGGCCAGAAGCGAACCACCTATCTGGACTATGTTACTAGACCTAAAATTTTACTATCACTTGATGCACGCGAGTTAGGCCCACGCATGCGCCATCTAGTCGATAGTTAAAGAACTATCACGGCTTTTGTTTTTGCTTCGTTACAGAGAGCATTTAAACAAATTATGATGTCGCAGGCCGAATATTGAAGTAATTTTTATAGGCATTTCTTGCCAATTACTTTACAAATACAATAATTGCATTTTTGAAAGATAGAATATTTTTTTTGTATTTGTTGGACATTTTAAAACAGGGGTTTAAAATTTCAATAAAATTATTAAATATATATATTACGGGTCTTAATCAGTCTTCCCGTGACCACGGCCGTTGCAATACGGTCGAAACGTCGGGCAATAAACAAGGTATTTTACCTTAAATTATTCACGCGATTAAGACCCGTAATATATATATATATATTTAATAATGTGTACAAATCGCGAAAGTTTATCAACTTTCAATTAAATTTTGGTTTAAGAACACATACCGTGCGCGCACGCATTCTCTGATTGGCAGGACGATGTCTCCGTAGAGAACTTGGTCGCGATTCACATCAATCAGCCGTGAAAGCCGTACGATTGCTAGCTCGAACGAACCTGTAGAAACAAAAGTTGTTTAGTAAACAAGTAACAGAAATAATAACCGGGTAAAATGATAACGTAGAGACACCTTTATAATACGTTGTATACTAGATAGACTACCGCGGACAACAATAAAACTTCCATTTTATTTGACACTAGCTTTCGCCCGCGGCTCTGCCCGCGTGGATGTGGGTTATCGCGATAAAAACTATCCTATGTCCTTCCCCGGGTCTCAAACTATCTCTATACCAAATTTCATCTAAATTGTTTAGCTATTTGAGCGTGAAAGCGTAACAGACAGACAGAGTTGCTTTCACATTTTTAATATTAGTATGGAAATGTTGCTCTAAAAAATCTTTCACTGTTGGATAGCCCATTTAACGAGGAAGGCTATAAGCTATATAACATCACGCTACGACCAATAGGAGCCGAGCAGCAATGAAAAATGTTACAAAAACGGGGGAAATTTACACAGACGAAATTATATACACAGGCAGGGGTTTCCCCAGTTAAACCTACTTAATATAGATCCTGGGGGGTGCACCATAATCGAACAGTACGAGTAAGGCTTTAAAGTAGAGGACACTGCCGGGTATTCTCTCGTTTGCCATAAATTAATTTGCACTAATATTGTTTGCCATAATCGTCCCCGATCATAATATTTACTTGCACTATTATCATTTATACTAATAACGTTTGCCTTAACAACTCAACAGTAATAACTTTTATTTGCCATAAAATGACTTTCCATAGCAACATATATCATAATAATTAGTTTCCATAAGTAACACGTCTCATAATCGACTCTTGACATAATCAAAATTTGATATAATTATGAAAATAATACATAATATTGTTAGGTCGAAATTAATTATCTTTAACACCCCGACTCAGAGCAATCCGACTCGGATAGGTTAGGTTAGAAGACTAAGGCGGGAGCGAAGCGAAGCGGAGCTCCCGCCTTAGTCTTCGTGTTAGGTTTTTTTTTTAAACCACCCAAAAGTAGGAGCCCCGCGAAGCGGGGCTCCGTCGAGTTTAGTAAGTAGGCGCCATATGAGGTTTAGTTTCAGGTTTAATTGTAAATAAAAAATCTGTGTCGTATAATCATTTATTAATCAACATAATTCAAGTATAGATAAGTAATAAAAAAAAAATTCTGAAAGTAACATTATTTTAAATTTAAGTTGGAGGCCAAAGCTCTCAAAAACTCTTCTTCACTGTAATTATTTTTATTTATATTATGGTAAATAAAAGTTATGGAAAATGGTATTATTGAAAACGAAAATTATAGCAAATACATTTATGGATTTAAATTATTATGACACTTGATCGATTATGACCAATGGAATTAGTGAAAGTCATTTTATGTCATTTCACGATTATGGCAACTGAAGCGTTATTTCTAATGAAATTATGGCAAATACCGGTATGGCATGTGAAATTATGGCATTTTAAATTATGACAAACATTAGTAAACCACACTGCCGCCTCATGTGGTGGGAAACCTTGACAACACTATTCTTAAGCCAGTACCACACGGCACAAATAATATATTATTAAAATCTATACTAATATTATAAAGCGGAAGAGTTTGTTTGTTTGCTTTGTTTGTTTGTTTGTTTGTTTGTTTAAACGCGCTAATCTCAGGAACTACTGGTCCGATTTGAAAAAATCTTTTTTTGTTGGATAGCCCATTTATCGAGGAAGGCTATAGGCTATATAACATTGCGCTACGACTAATAGGAGCGGAGTAGCGACGTGAAATGTTTCAAAAACGGGAAAAATTTACGCATACGAAGTTGCGCGGGACAGCTACTCACACTAATATTATAAAGGCGAAAGTTTGTGAGTATGTGAGTGTGTATGTTTGTTACTTCTTCACGTCTAAACGGCTGAAGCGATTTTAATAAAATTTGGTATGGAGTTAGCTGACACCCTGTATTAACACATAGGCTAATAAACCGCGGGTAACACCACGGGGCACAGCTAGTAATAAATAAAATAGAAGAGACACCATACTTACCAGATTTCAACAACAGTATCTGATCATCTTGTGTCAGTTTCATGAACCCAGGTATGAGTTTAGCAAACTCAATAATATTCTGAATCATTCCAGTCAGTTTATCAGCACAATCCATCCACATCTCTTCATACGTCATAGAGTTGTAATACATCATTCTGTAAATAAATGAAGTCGGTTATTTAATAATTCGGAATAAATGAAAAAATAAATGAAGTTAATTTTTAAAAAATGAAATTTGGGGTCTAGAAATTTTGATTAAAAAATAAAATGTGCGTGAACTTTTTTTCGGTAGATGGAGTTACATGCTTGGTTTGATTTTTCAGTGTTGATCTGAGAATGAAAAAAAAACATACATTTAATAATCCACTGAGGGAAAATGCATTGAATTTGACTACCCCAAACAATTTTTTCCCACAATGATGAGAAGTTGCCTGGTCTTGACACTAGATGGCGTTGTATTAAAGTTTAAATCAAGCCAAGCATGCTTTTATGAAGACACTATTTATAAATACTCACTTTGAGACGTCCTGAGGCTTTCTAAACATCTCGTTTATGTACTCCAGTTTAGGATTTGTGTTTGCGTGTGCCTCCGCCAAGCTCTTTACGAGGACCTTGCTGATGTCACCCTCCGCTGCAAAGAAACAAAGGAGTTTAGCTACCTGCCAATAGATGGCGTTCTTACCAATTTCAACTACTATAAAATACAATTTTAAACTAAAAACAATTACAAAATAAAATAACTAGATATAAAAAAAAATTATATAAAAAAGGCAAGCTAATTTTTTTTTTTATTTTTTACAAAATGTAATTAAAAAACTTTTTTGGCACGTCTGGATTTTTACGATGTTTTATATTCTCTTTGGTCTGGATGACACTATGTGACATGCGTCATTTTTTCCAAAAAAAAATAATTTGCTTATTTTTATATTTTATTTATATCTTACTATAAATAACTGATATTTATTGTCTCAAGATGTTCTAATACTATATTGTACGTAATGGCATTCGATCCACTGACAGCTTTCCTAGTAGGAACTTGCCTAATGGCGTGCTGGCGTAAGTTTATAAAAACTATTTTGCAAAAGACATAATACTCATAGGTCTTAAAACAAAATCCTGACTTTAGCAATAATTAAAGAATAATAGGTAGTAGCAAATAGAAGTCGCAATAGTCCCTTCCTAGATTCATATTATTTATGAGCATTTTAACAAAGTACCTAGTCTGTCTCGCTTCTTCTTCACAAAAGGAGTTAAAAAGTTAATTTACTGCATTCAGAAATATCATAATCGTCACTTTAAAATATTACTGGGTGGCACATATTTGGGCCAAACGCCAAGTATCCAAAAAGATTGGCCAAATATCACAATAGAAAGAGAAAAGTGGAGAGTAAGTAGGTAGGCCTTTGCCCTGCAGTGAGAGAATATAGGCTATTAATAAACAATGATTAGGTCCTTTTACATTGTATCTCATTTCGTCTTATTGTAATTAGGATGAGACAAAAGGAGATAAAATATGGAATATGATTTAGGGACGAGATTTCTTTGCATTTAGTAATGTAGTTAATGCTAAAATTTTGTCTTTATTTATTCAAAAATGTACATTTTTACTTTTTTTAGCTTGTTTACTACCGTTGTGCATATCAATGAGTCTCTGTCCTACGCCATTAATAATAGTAGCAAATCCAAAGGATCCAAAACATTGTGCTAGCACTTATCGAAATCGAACAGAACCAGTAAGTAATCCAATAACTCCACCTAATTCTAAGGAAGATGTGGCCCTATATACTGGGCACTAGGAACAGGTGAGCTAAATCAAAATTGCAACATGGGTCACATATTACTAACTAACATTTCCAGCTAAGCCTAATTGCTTCAGTTAGAAGAAAAAAAAATGTGTGGCACTCGGGGACTGCCGCGGTAAAGCTATTGCATAGCATTTTAAAAAGTTTTTTTTTAATTATAAAAAAAGTCATTAAAAGTTCTGCTATTCATCGATAGATGGCAAAACTAAAAAGTATCACCGCTGTGCCGGTCGGAGTGGGGGGTGTTAGGTTATTTTCGTTACGGAATTTCTGGATTCGGTCTCCACGCTCAACGCCCGCGATAGAAGCTATGCAATAGCTTAAAAATTGACTTTAGTACTGCTTAGATCACAAAAAAAGTCCTTTCTGCTAATAGTAGGAGTTAACAATTGCCTACGAAAATTATCAATAGAAATGTGAACACTCGCGAGTTGCCAATCATAATTTCAAAAGAAGATACTGGTTCACCTATATTCTGTACAAGCACGAAATACAAGAGAGAACAAAGTAATATGGTCATGAGATCATTCTCCAAATATGTTGTTCTAATGTTCGTTAGTTGTTAAGATATATATCGTGTCCGTAACGCTTCTTTTCAACGCTTATTTTTGCGTTGCTTGACTGTGCGTTATCTAAAGATTTATCGCTCTCTTGGTATTTTGTGGTACAAGTCCCCTATGACCTCTGACGTCACTCACAGAAATGCAACATCAAGCTATTTCACTATCACAAATCGTAAGAAAGATAAGCGAAATTACTCGCACTTGCCGTCTATATTTTGAAGAATCTGGTTTGCAAATATGAACCCTGTGCCCATGCTACGAAAGTTTATTATCCAACAATGGGCACATAACACTTTTAAGTTTAATAGTAAATTAAGTGTTTCCTTTACAGATGTCAAATAAAAATGCTCACGGCTACTACAATATAATGACAACAAAAAGCGGATTTTATATTCAAAAAAATGATAAACCAGACTGGTTTACAAACAATAATAAAATAATTTGATTTATGAATCTTTCTTTGAATTCTCGATAAAATATACTGTTGTTTGTCCTATTGACTAGTAAATTTGTAATTTGAGGGAAATAACCCTTTTTGAAAGACAATCTAAATAAGTCTTGTAATACTTTTAAAATGAATGTTTTCTTTAAAAATTACTAATATCTTAAAAACATTTCCACTATAGTTAAATTGCTTGCATTAGAATATTTTCACGTCAATGTTCTAAAAACTAGACGCAAGGCCGTGATCTATTCATTACAAATCTGATGCCATACCTCACCACGGCTTCATCTAAACATACATTTCAAAAACTACATAAAAATAAAATAAAAATCGCAAATAATAATCTTCTAGCTGTAGGACCAATATCAACCATCAACTTACAAGGCAAATCATCATTTGAACTATGGCTCGACCCTTGATGTCTTCTGTTCGTCACTGCATTCGGATTGACCATTCCCATTCCAGACATATTCATATTTAAAGGATCCATCAATCGGTTGTGACCACTACTTGAAGTCAGGTCATCTGGGCTCAAATCCTCGCTGGTCAAAGACACAGAGCTTTGTCCACTGACTAGTACTGAATTTTGGATATCCATCGGACTATGTTGGATATTCGAAGGACTATGCAAGAAGGTCGTTGAGTCCACATAACTGGCGACTAGGTTATCAACTCCCATAGAGGTCTCTGGTTTGATTTCTTGTTTGATGTTTATAACCCCACTCGAGATGGAAGCTGGTGATTGGATCCTTTCTTGTTCATAGCGATCGAATTCTTGTATCCGTTGTCGAGGTAACTCATTGATGGTTGTAGGTCTCAACGATGTTGTGGGAGTTGAAACTGTAGTTGTAGATGTAGATCCTGATGGTCGGACGATTGTTGTTCCTTTTTGTTGGTCGTCTATAGACGGTAGATTGGTTTTAGTGACTAGTTTAATATCTATAAATAAAATTACAACATTTCTGAAATTCGTGTTTTGTAGGTGAAGACAATTTTAATTAAGAGTTTTTTGTATTATTTCATTTTTTTTTATAATGGCTGCGTTTGGTAGTTTGTTTTTGCCACTATTCACAGCCACTTTTGGTTCAGTCTGCACCATCTCTAAAGTTGAGATGAGCGTGTTTAGGTTTAGCTGAAGCCTTACACTTTAACATATATTATCTGATATTTTTTTTAGGAACTAAGCGCAATGTTAGTTATATAACTTATAGTCAACCCGTTTTGCACATGATTTGCCAATTTTTTCCGGGTAAAGTGCTTCACCTAAGCCAAAGCACACTCTATCGATCTTAACCTAAGGTCTCTATTTAACGAGACACTATGGAAGTAATAGCAGCGCAATCAGTCCCTGCTACCGACGAAATGCGTACTAGGATCTTAAATGTCAACTGCATAACATTGGTTAGTTGTAGGTCTCCTAGACTCACTAATACGCCGATGCATAGGTCCACTAGACCCAGCTACAGTACAGTGTAAAAATAATTTGTGCAACTCACCATGACTGATAAAATCTGAATCGAGGAATCCACCAGGCGGTTTAGGCTCATATGTTGTCGAATCTACGAAGTCAGCTGAGACGACGTACGGGGGCTGCTGTTGTGGTGCTTGCTGGATACCTCCCATATTTGAGGTTAATGGAGGACCAGGGTTATTGTACCCATATGAAGACAGTGGTGAACTGTATCCGGGATATCTGTGAAAGAAAATATATTACAGTTTTAATTCTCTGCGTATATATTATTGGCAAAGTGGTTCTTGGACTCACTAAATCGCTGATACATAGGTCCATGGGACTCCTAGCTACAGTTAAAGGACAATAGGGAATAGTTCGTGTGTTTTATTTTACAAATATTTTAATTAAGTCAAAAGTACACATTCGAAACCAAGATTTGTCGATTTGATAAAAGTCTGTCCTGTACAAGAATCGAAGTTCTTATATTAATAGAATATCATTATAGCAGGTTATTAAGAATTGGGCGTAAATGGCTAATTTTGACTGATATATAGGGATATCCTGAACAAGACATGCTTCTCTAAATCTAGTCTTAGTCTGGACTAGATCTATGTTGAAATATATTAATACCTATATAAACCCAAGACAACCGCTATCGGGAATCAAAGGTTTTAATTAATGTGTTTAAAAACACCAGGAAAACAAATTAAATAAACCGAACACGTTTCAATCACATCGTCAATTACGATAAGTGATTGAAGAATCTCAACAAAAAGCAAATAAATCCAAGTACATTCCCTCATACCAACAATATACTGTTACACCAGAAAAACGTATCATAAATCTATTAGAAGAACCGCGTAATAAAAACAAGCGCCATCTATCATTCTTAATGAGAAACTGTTAGTACCGCTACTCTATACTAGGTGGCGGTGTTTAGTTTACCGTTAAGCGCCATTCAGTGCTGTCACGACAAAATACCGTTGGCCGCTTACTATAATGACAACGATGCACCGCTGACACATTTTGAAATCCGTATAGTAATGAATTACAACGGTGATAGGAACTAGAAAGCTTTGGGCTTACAAAGACATCAACACACTTTAGTTTTGTTAATACCTACTTTGTTTAAAATCGCAGGCGTTTGAATAGATAATGGTTTTACAATTGCATGTTATAGAGGGAACAGGATAGTTGACAGGCAATTCAAGTCAGTTCCTTTTTACCCGACTGCGCAGGTAGGAGCATTGTTTTTTTATTAAAATAATTGACGGTCCTTTTATTGACACGTCAAATTGAGTCTTGGTAGGTACTTAAAACGTCATGACGTCAAAACTTACTTCTGTCAGATTATTTTATTTTTATTAACGAAAGAAATTTTACTCATGAGAAAAAAAAGACAAAGTAATTCACGGACGCATTATTCAGGTTTAATCGATCAGGCCAATTCAGAACAGTCAATATTTGGTAATTTATTTATTTTAGAAAATATAGGGAAATTGAAATGGTCCAAATTAAATTGTATGGTGAATCACAAAAAACTGAAACCAACGACATCTAAGTTGTTATCGCAAATCGAACTTAGACTGTGGAAACGTCATATTATAAAACGTCAACTAGTGTCCACCCAACTTGCAAGTCTCATCTATATTTTTTTTTAGTTACAATTTCTCACAAGTTAACAAAATTAGTTTACCTATTCAACAATAGATGACGTAACTTACCCATTATAATGATGGAACTGATCACTCGAGCTCGGCGTCTGTTGTTGAGCGTCATATACTGAATCAGGCGCAGTATCAGCCTGTGCCCTCATTTGTGCGCGATGATACCTAACCTCATCTTCAACCTTCTCACGCTGTTTCTTTGACATACGTCCAAATTTCACCGCTGAAAACAAAGAAACAAAAAGTATTTAACACGCTCTAGTTCCACTATCCGACGCTGAGAGCGCCACTATGGCAGTAAAAAGTAGTGACATAAGTTATATAACTGTAGGGAATCCGATATTCGCATCGTTCCCATGTCATCTTGATATTCACATGACAAAAAAAACGCAGTTAAAATCGGTACTAAGCCTAACAATACATTGTAATTATGTTCTCAATGACACCTAGCTCCGTCGCTAGTTACTCAATACTTCACTCACACATAGATAAAAGTAAACATGTGTGCGAAACGCGTTTCTTTGCGTGTGTGCGTGAATAAACGGGCCTTTATTGGTTGTGTGTGTTGTTTGCGCGTGTGTGCGTTCGGGACACTTCGGCCATTGGCACACTGCCTAGTGGAACAACGAACTCGCGAACTCTGACGTATGTATGTATAGGTACGTGTGACGTATAAAAGCATGCTACGTAATGCTACGATCCCGTTGGGCGGCAACCCGACCGATTTGAATAACGAACGTTTCGAACAAAACTTGTAACTTCGACGACTTTTTAATTTGATTGTGTATTTGTTTTAAGAATCGAATTTTAGTGTTGTGTTTGATACTTTCTTTGTTAAAATAAAAAGTTCGATGACTTTACTATCCAGAATAACTTGATCCCTCTTGTTTTATAAAACTTTTGAGGGAAGAGGTCTTGTATTTTGGTCGTTTTTTTTCTTTTATGTCGGCTAGAACAGTGATCACTATCCAGTATAACTTAAGCTCTCTTCTTTTATAAAACTTTTGAGTGAAGAGTTCTTGTGTTTTGGTAGGTTTTTCTTTTAAGTTTGCCAGAACAGTGCCTCCACAGTTAACGGCCCAGATAAATTTTAATACGACGCTTTGTGGAAACAATTAAAACTCATAACAATAGTTGTTTTGTTCACTAAATACAAAGACTCGAGTCTATGAACTGTATATATGTCAAAAAAATATTTATTTTCGTTTTTAAATCAATATTTGACACACAAGAAACTCTTTAGTCTATGTCAATGTTATTTTTAGTGAGTGATGTCATGACTCAAGTAGGTAGTTTTAACATTGTTTTGTGTATAAAAGCTACTGTGTCTTATGTAGACTTTGTGATAATATAGTTTAAGAAACAAAAATGCTAATATCAGTGATGTACTTTCATAAACCCATGAACCAACTTAAACAAGCTTTTGCTTAAGGCTTCGCCCCCGTGAACTTTCTTTACGTTTCAAGCTACCTCCATACCAAATTTCATTTAAATCGGCTTAATATTTTCGGAAATTAAACGGTTTAAATAAACAAACTCTTTAGCTTCATTATATTTAGTATTGGTGTAAAAGTATAATTCTTAAGGTTATATATACTTAAAAAAACCTACTAAACTATTGATGTATAAGACCTTCATATAACACACAGATCAATATGTTATAATGTCATTATTATGTAACAGAATATCAAAAACAAAGAAACTAAATATTAAGCAATAAATTACGAATATTTCAATTAGATCACGCATGAAGTAAATTCAAGTTAAAAAATAGTAAAAAAAAATATAGGTCGACATGACTTGTTTAATGAATTGGTGCATATTACATAAACGCGACCAGTATGCTTGTTCGCGTATATGAACATGTACGTGTAATATGGACGCGCGAGTGTGTGCGTGTCTTGTAAAAACTTGGATGTGTTTATGTCACGCCTCATGACTGCAATTGCACAATATGTAGTGCTGTGACAGTTAGCGCATCGATAATTTATATTCAACCGTTATGTAAAAGTATTTGTTCTACCAATATCATTTTAGGGCTGACGATAGAATCTAGGCGACTGACGCCAATTATTAAGACATTTTGAGAGTATTAAATTTTTTTCAGATTTTTTTAAATTATATTATGTCAAGTATTTAGACAGCGTAGTCTTTTACTGATTGTCTGTCTATTTTACTTGCTGTGTTATTATCTTAAAAAGAAATCATCTGACTGTTTGTTCCATCCGCGGAATAAAATTGCGAGCATAAGGTTGTAATAAAACAAAAATATAAATAATATCTAAGTCTCAGACAAAACAATTACTGAAAAAAATCTATTCGAGTTTCCATTAGTCTCGAGACAGAAATATTACTAAAAGAAGCCTATTAAGTGGGGGATCTTCCTAGTGGTATGATGGGGATACCTCTCTTTGCTTCAGACAATTTTAATTGAAATGAGAGTAGAAGGTCTTAATTTTCTTTGTGATAATAAGGTTGAATAATCTGTTTTAGTTGGAATAACTATTTCTATTTTTAAATTAGCTAGTCGTTTCTGATGGTGGTATGCCACAAACAAACAGACAGAGTTAAATCTAAATGATATATGTTACCGTGAATTTCCGAAGCGTAGTGTATCTTAAGATACACTGGTGTATGTTGACAATCACCAAGAGTTTTGATGGTTTAAGCATTTGACCACCGCTTAAATAGCAATAAAAATGAAAATTGGTTCGGTTAGGTATAAGAGAAATGAATAACCAAAAAATATAATCATCTATCACGTAAACATTATAGCATCTAAGATTCACCGCAAAGCCCTAGTCATGTACGTCCGAATCAAGTATAAAAAAATAGAAAAAAAATCGGAGATACACTATCGAATTTGGTGAATGTCGACATACACCGGTGAATATTAAGATTCACTAATTTCGACATTAACATATCGACTATTGTCCCATCACTATTCACGTTACAAGTATTGCGCAATCCTCCGTCACGGCACGCGTCGGCGTCGACGCGCTATGTGCATGCTCACGCGATCCTTCATCATCACTAATACACATGGCTTGTGTTTTTGTTACCTAGGGGGGTAAGCAGGCATCGGTACATCGCATGGTCGTACCCAGAGTTACTTTTCAGGAGGGGGGGGGACCAGTCCAGGATAAATAACACAGGCCAGGTCGTTCAGAATCGATACTAGCTAATGTAAGGTGTACCTACTTTCCCCCCCCCCCCCCCGGTCCAGGATGGGAGAGGGGGGGTGTTGAATAATCATTTTTTTTTAAATTAAAGTCATCTACTATTAATACTTCTATATCTAAACTAATATGTATTGACGAGAGGTTTGTTAGTTATTATGATCACTGAAAATACTGGCTCGATTTTGATGATTTTTTGTATAGGGATAACTTAAAACATACAACACACGCAACCTCGGGGTATATAAAATAAAGTTGGCTGTTGTTATCTGTTTGTGCATTTCTTTCGCCTAAACGTATCTACGGATTTTAATACAAATGCTACGTACTGACGGACGGGACATATGCTTGCGTATCAAGGAAAGAGTTCATCATTATAAGGAAAGAGTTTTGTTAATATTTTATTTTTAACGTTGACAAAAAGTGATAGTTCTGTCAACTAGGCAATAGATGGCATTAGTAGTGCAAAATTTATGTTATTTTTTCTTCTAAAAATTTACCACATTGTTAATTATAGTAATAATTGGAAAGTTATTATATATATAAATTGTATGTACTACGCAATATGATTAGGTAAATTTTATATTGCGTACTAGCTGTCTCGCGCAAGTTCGTCTGCGTCAATTTTCCCCGTTTTTGCAACATTTCTCATTGCTACTCCGCTCCTGTTGGTCGTAGCGTGATGTTATATAGCCTATAGCCTTCCTCGATAAATGGGCTATCCAACAGTGAAAGAATTTTTCCATTAGGACCATTAGTTCCTGAGATTTAATAAAAAACAAACAAACTCTTCAGTTTTATAATATTAGCATAGATAAACGACTAAATTTGGCCGTGGACTTAAACATATAGTTGATGAATATACCAAAATTTCAATTTTTAATTCATCAAAATAGGCTTTGCAATTGCGCTGTAAGAGACAGATTTATTATAGCACTTATAATATTAATATGAGCAAGTAAAATCTGTTTTTTTACGTATAGGCTACAAATTCTAAGTCTCTACAATCATACAATAACGGATACAAAATACACCTAGAATCTGAACCAACATATATAATTTTCACAATTTTTATCACGCGAAGGAAACAAACACACGACCATCACGGCAGTAGTACACACTTCCACTGAGCCACCAAGAGGCAGTTTCCGCTTGACCTGGTTTTCAGACATATTATATGTATAAGGAAAACCATTGCTTTTTCTTAAGTTTTAAATAAATAATTGTCAAGATGAGTTATTATTTACAATCAAACAAATAATGTCTAGACGAAGACCTAGTTTTAAAAGTTCAGCGAGATTAATGTCCTAAATACAAAATTGGGCAGACTCCATAGTCTGCCCAATTTTTATTTATACGATTT
Organism: Herminia tarsipennalis; assembly: GCA_945859575.2. NCBI lineage: Eukaryota > Metazoa > Arthropoda > Insecta > Lepidoptera > Erebidae > Herminia > Herminia tarsipennalis. The sequence goes on from OX243859.2 coordinate 3,710,717, forward strand.
TAGGCATACTATGCTCATAACTCATAATATATTGGGCATAATGTTGGCAGAAAAAAAAGCATATTTTTTGTTATACAGAATGATTTTAAAGTTTGTGGTTTTCTGTATTATAATTAAATATGACTATTGACTGGCTCAGTGGCATAAAGAGAATGTGTATGATTTGCGCAAGAGGTAGTGGGTTCGATTCCCATACGGGACATAATTTTGGTGTACTTTGTGTCCATTATTTGTATGTCTGTAACGTCCACCGCAATACAGGGGACTCTGAAAGCGATTATTTTTCTTTGGTTCTATTTTTTCTTGTTTGGGAAAAGCATTTTTTTAAAGGCCTATATCTCAACAATAGGATTGTTGCAATACAGATTACCAATCTATACTAATATTATAAAGCTGAAGAGTTTGTTTGTTTAAAAGCGATAATCTCAGAAACTACTGGTCCAAATTGAAACAATCTTTTACTGTTGGGTAGCCCATTTATCGAGGAAGATTAAGGACTATATAACATCACGCTACGACTAATACGAGCTAAGCAGCAATGCGAAATGTTGCAAGAACGGGGAAAGTTTACGCAGACGAAGTTGCGCGGTACATCTAGTGTTATATAAAACTTATAATTTCTTCAACTACACGTACAAGTCTTTGACTTACGTTGTATTATAAACAGTTCTGATAACACAACTGATAAGAGGCCGTTGACCCCGCATACATTTCCTGATTGTACACGTGCTGAGGTATTTGAAAAAAACTCTTTGTATGTGTTTATTTCTTCGATAGTATTATGTTTTTACCGAACTCGGCAGAGACCAGACTATACATCGGGAGGTATTATAGTGTACAAGTGTATATGCAGTCACAAGTGCAATGTCTATTCTATTCTCTATACTCGAAAGTTTGGGATTAATGTTTTTTAACTTATTGGGGAAATATGGATTGAGTGTATGTGTGTAAACGGCTTTTTGAAAGACTATACACATTTCGAACACAAACACACGGAACAACAATTTGTGGATCACACAACGTGGTGTCCTGTGTGGGAATCGAACCCACGCCCTCTTGTGTAGCAGTCGGACACACTCCCACCGCGCCACAGAGCTTTTATATTTAATCGCTTAAGTTAAAATGATTTTTTATCTTTGACGGGTGTACCTATAAATAATAATATCTTGGGACAACTCACACAACGTCATCTGACCCAAAACAAAGCAGAGTTTGTACTATGGTAACCAGACAACTGATAAACATACTTATATATTTCTAAATACATACAACACACTAATATTATAAAGGCGAAAGTTTGTGAGTATGTGAGTGTGTATGTTTGTTACTTCTTCACGTCTAAACGGCTGGAGCGATTTTAATAAAATTTGGTATGGAGGTAGCTGACACCCTGGATTAACACATATGCTAATAAACCGCGGGTAACACCGCGGGGCACAACTAGTATTATATATAAAATACACCCAGACACAAAATAAACCATCATCACACAAAGTTTTATCCTGCGTGGGGATCGAACCCACGACCTCCAGCTTAGCAGTCAGGGTCACTAACCACTAGACCAACAGACCAGTCATGTGTATACACTAAATAGCATGATTGTATCTGATTTACTAACATGCTACAAGCATGCATTCTACTGTTCGCCCTAATATGATCGATTGGACGAGAAAAGCCCCACTAGGCACTTTAAAGGTTCATTTCCGTGCATCCCGGCCGATCGCGAGCCGCGCGCGGCTTACGACAAGCGATTGACGCGCGCGGCTGATGCGACAATACTCAGAGTATGAGAATGTACGGCGCCGTTTCCGAGGTCTGCGACAGACGCGCGCGGCCGACGACTGTCGTAGGCTGCGCGCGCACTCTGACTATTGTCGCATCGGCCGCGCGCGTCAGTCGCTTGTCGTAAGCCGCGCGCGACTCGCGATCGGCCGCGATTCACGGAAATGAACCTTTACAAAATGTAAGTACTCACCATCACGACTCATGCCAAGCTTCAAGCACTTCTGCAGCCTGCAGTACTGGCATCGGTTCCTGTTGACACGATCCACCACGCACGCCTTGTTTCTCGGGCACTGGTAGTTCACCACTGGAAAATATGAAAGGGTTAGTACATCATTCTATAAGTTAGAGATAAAATATATTTATCATAATCGTTCCAACCGTTTCAGAGGTTGGGGACAAACAGGCAGACAGACAAAAAACAGGCCAAATGCGAGTCGGGCTCGCGCATAAAGGGTTCCGTACCATAATCTATAAAGACGCCAAACGCCCTTAATATTAATTTTATTTTAATTTCATTATTTTTGTTTAAAGTAAATAATATTCTGTGAATATTTCAAGCGTCGACCTGTTCCCGTTATCAATATCGAGCAAAAATGAAACAGTTAAAAAAATCACGTTAGTTATATGGGAGACCCCTTTAAATACTTATTATAATCTGTTTTTAGTATTTGATGTTATAGCGGCAACAGAAATACATTATCTGTGAAAATTTCAACTGTTTAATTATCACGGTTCATGAGATACTGCCTGGTGACAGATAACCGGACAGCGAAGTCTTAGTAATAGGGTTCCGTTTTACCCTTTGGATACGGAATCCTAAAAACGGTTATTTAGTATAAGTACCCAATAATATAGCTTTATTACTAATAGACTTCTTCTTTGGGTAAATAAAGAAAAATGGAATGATTTAGAACGTTAGAAATCAGTAAAAAAACAAAAACATCCCCAAGTTAGAAAACGAAATGAAAAAATTGCCTTTTTGAAAGATAGAAAAAATTTGAAGTCCAGACCCAGGAATCGAACCCTTCTAACCTGGACTATGTTACTAGACCTCAATTATTCCATCCTTTGATGCTTGCGAGTCGGGCCTGGACTTCAAATGTTTCTATCTTTCAAAAATGCAATTATTGTATTTGTAAAGTAATTGGCAAGAAATGCTTATACAAAATACTTCAACGAAATAAAGGTCATTCAGCCTATGAAACACTAAATCCTATGACCTAAAAGATATATATTGGATTTCTAATAGGTTGTTGACCGTCCTATTTTTGGGAGACGGTCTGATTTCAATCCACTTTGTACCGTGTCCCAAAATCAGGTTGTTGAGACACATTGATCCCATTTTTCTTTAACATTATAGGCATTAATCAAATTGATTCGATAACTTTTTTGCCGATATGTGAGACCAGGTTTTAATCCGGCGCCGGGTGTCCGGGCGCCGGCTATCCGGCGGCGAATGTATGGCGACCGGACCGGACGGTCGCCGGAATATTTGAAAGCTACCACACATCGCTATACACTTCGCGCCGGATACACGTTCCGTTTGTTCGGTTCTAAGCATCCGATTTTGATGAAATCTGTTATACAGATAGCTGAAAGCTTAATTTTCTCAATTCAATGGCTTTACGTAGTAAGAGTAAGGTATTTCCAGTTTGATTCCTTACTCTAAAGACATCAATACTAATATTATAAAGTTGCAGAGTTTGTTTGTTGGAACGCGATAATATCAGAAACTAATGGTCCGAATTGAAAAAAAAATGTTTTATTGTTGGATAGCCCATTTATCGAGGAAGACTATAGACTATATAACATCACGCTACGACTAATAGGAGCTGATCAACAATGAAAAATGTAACAAAAACGGGAAAAGAAGTGGCGCGCGTCACCTAGTAAGTGATAAATTTAAAAGACCAATCATCTGTGTGCTCTCTAGAATTTACCCTTGAATATAAAGGTATAAAGGGTAAAACATTAGATGAGCTATGTCAATTCAGTTAACATTTAACAACCGAGTGTGCCCTAAACTGCATTTGACAGGAAACAGCGACGATGAAAAGCGACTGGTTGTCATTGGTTTATTACAAATAAACTTACCTCAGCCCTTACTCCACAAGACTGTCCAAGACAGTTTTCATACTCAATGTTTCTTATTGGATGCCTATTCTTATAAAATTTTGTCTATTCAACCCTACTAATAACTTGTAATTGTGAGATCGCGGGCTCAAATCTTTAATATAGAACCGACATGAACCTACTCCTAACAAAATCCATTAAACTTAGCTGAAGGGGTTAACAGGATTACTAGTAATGTGGGACTTACAATATCCCATTGCTAGTTATCTTTATTTTTATTACTTAAAAAAAATAAAAAAAAATTGTTACTATCTATGGATGGATAATTTTCGTTTCATGCAAAAACTACTAAACGGATTTTATTGAAACTTAACATCAATGTAGTTACTACATCAGAATATCACATAGGCTATAAAAATCAATCAAAACACGGGCGAAACCATGGAGAAAATCTAGTTATATTATAAACTAGCTGTCCCGCGCAACTTCGTCTGCGTAAATTTTCCCCGTTTTTGAAACATTTCTCATTGCTGCTCCGCTTCTATTAGTCGTAGCGCGATCTTATATAGCCTATAGCCTTCCTCGATAAATGGGCTATCCAACAGAAAAAGAATTTTTCAAATCGGACCAGTAGTTCCTAAGATTAGCACGTTTAAACAAACAAACAAACAAACAAACTCTTCCGCTTTATAATATTAGTATAGATAACGTTCATTACCAATTATAACAAAACCTTGATACCACCTCTATCAAACACAATAATCGTGCGGGAATCGAACCTGCAACACTTTCACAAACTACACCATTTCTCTTAATAATATAATATATATATCACAAAATAAGAAGCCGACCTGTGCTCTGAGACCGCCTGAAGAAGCCCTTGCATCCCTCGCAGGTGATCACACCATAGTGGACCCCTGAGGACTTGTCTCCGCATACTTTGCATGGTATTATCTCGATTTGAGCTGAAACAATAGAAACACATCTGTTAGTTTTTTTTTAAACATACAATCGAATTAACTAATAGTTTAAATCTAAATGCCGTGTGGTACCGGCTTAAGAATAGTACCACCCCATCTCTTCCCGTGGGTGTCGTCAAGGCGACTAAGGGATTTCACCCCGGAGGACGGGCAGCAGCGTCCTCTGCGTACTTAAAGCCTTACTGCGATCGCCAACCCGCTCGCCAAGCGTGGCGATTATGGCAATTACCCCCAGGATCTACATACCAGTAGGTTCTACTGGGGAGACCCGTGCCCAGCAGTGGGCCATCATAAGGGTTGATATGAATGAATGATGATTAAATCTAAGCCATAAGCCGTCTTGGAGACTTCCACAACAGCGTCTGTTATTCTTCAGTTAAATAGTAATGTTAACATCACTGTGTTTCGGTTGAAGGGCACCGTAGCAAGTGTAATTACTGGCAAATGAGACTTATGAACTAATGTCTCAAATGAGGAGCGCGGTGCGGTGACATTCAGATCTTTGCCAAACAAGGATTTGGGTGGCTCTGATACTGTTATGGGCGACGCGTGACGATTACCATCAGGCACACGACCTGTTCGTCTTTTCATATTGTTATTATTAAAAAATTGGCAATGTGCCCTACATTGCCAATTTTTTCACGCACAATGTAGTCCCCCCCCCCACTCCAGGGGAGGTACAAAAATGTTATTCAAGATTTTATTCTTTCACTTTGTCGGCGTTAGTATTATGTGTACCCATGGAAAATTACAGCCTTCTATCACTAACAGTCTCTGAGCTAAGCTGCGGACTGACATGGCGAAACTATAAGGGTTTCGTTTTGCCATTTGGCTGCGGAACCCTAAAAAATAGAACCCTAAGTAATTTAAAAAATTGAAAATAAAACACATTATCAGTGCATGTTATAATTTTCCCGGTACAAGTAGGTACCTAAGCCTTTTCTATAAGAGATGATACAGATTTTGTTAGAACTTGTCCTTCTGTCTCGCTAGTACCATGTTGGTTATGGAACTTTTAGAACCAAAATTTTGGTGTCACTTGCCCCGTGACTGAGACAGATATTGTCAGTTGTCCAATTTTTTTTTTGACGACTACCGCAGTAGGTACACGCCCTGTGTCGCGGGGGACTTTACAAACATACAAGTCACGGACACAAAATACACCCAGACTCGGAACAACAATTTGTGGTTCACACAAAGTGGTGTCCCGTGTGGGAATCGAACCCACGACCTCATGCGTAGCAGTCGGATACACTCCCACCGCGCCACAGAGGCAGTTAAGACGAAATAACACTACGATTAGATGATGGAGACTATAAATAACAACTGCTTAATAAATGGACTCTGCGCATAGTGGTTATGATAATATTAATATGTATTTTAAAGAGTAAATTCTGATATATATATTTTTTTAAAGTTAACTAGTAATGTGGGACGGGGTCCCACATCACTAGTAATCCTGTTAACCCCTCTAACTAAGCTTTAAGACTTGTGTTAGGAGTGGGTTCACGTTGGTAGTTTAATGGGTAGGATTCGAACCCGCGACCTCATGAATGCGAGACCGATGCCTTAGCCATTAGGCTACCGCCGCTTCAAATTAATTTAAATGATATTTTAACTACCAACCAAGCCGGTTGGTTAATTTTTTCATACAAAAATGACCCTCATATTTTTCATTTTATCAAAAAAAACGCATTATCCGTTATCAATTTTACATTTTCAAACTTTTTAGATTAAACCCGCCATTTTTGGTTGCAGGTCATTCACCCCGGCAAGGTCGAGGCGAGGCCATTGACTCCGTACGCCAGTATGCGTATACAGCGTGTATTGATAGGACGGGACCAGCGCTCAGGTCCTTTTGTAACTTGTTATTATGTTTAAAAAAGGAATTCTATTTTTGAAATTAACTTGTCATTATTCTTCTTGTGTATGGCCATTTTTATAATGCTTTAATTGATTTAACATTTGGCATAAAATCGTAGTTATTATGCCAATAACTGAGTCATAATATTTTTTTCTTGTAATAATGAGAATACAAGTAATAATACTATCTTTCAATGAGGTTGCTTTGTATAATATAAGCTACGGCTTTAATTTGTCATTCATTTTTTCGGTTTAACATAAATTTGACATAAAAAATGGCATATTTTATTCGCTTTTATAACATTTTGGTTTATAGATCGGATGTTGTGGCGAAAATAAAAAGAGGCCTATGTCCAACTGTGGACCGATACAGGTTGATGATAATAAACTTAAATCATATTAAAATGATGTTCACATATTAATATGATTTAAGTTGATTATAACTAAAAGTATAAGACGCACTAAACTGTACAGATAACACTAATTAAGTACCCTTAATGAGTTTTTAATTATTTTAACCATTACATAGTTAATGGAAGACACGTGTAAGTGTTAAAATTTTCCTTTTTGAAATAATTTTATAGAAATATATTCTAGTAAATCAATTATTGATAAGGAAAGACTAACTAATACCACATCCAAGACCTAGAAACTTAAAAAATAAAACACAGTTCCTTAGAAAACGTAAGTAATAACAATAATATTTTGGGACAATTCACACAACTCCAAACGATGGCAACCAGACCACTGATAAACATACCTATATATTTCTAAATACATACATAATTATAAATAAGTTACACCCAGACTAAAGCTTTATCCTGGGTGGGGATCGAAGCCAGGACCTAGCAGCAGTCAACCACTAGTCCAACATGCAGGATATCTCAGTATTTTAATTGGATCTGCTATAGAAAGGCCGTGGGTTCGAATCCTGCCTAACATACTACCGAAGTTTCACGTATATCTACATCTTTTCAAAGACAACTCCCACTAAGTTTTTTTGCACAAACAATTTGGCGCTTTTTCATGCGCAACGACGTCATTCTATGCGTTTTTTTTTAAACACGACTCCCGCATTAGGGTACAAGCCCTGTGTCTCGGGGGACTTAACAAACATACAAGTCACGGACACAAAGTACACCTAGACTCGGAACAACAATTTGTGGATCACATAAAGTAGTGTCCCGTGTGGGAATCGAACCCACAACCTCTTGCGTAGCAGTTGGACACACTCCCACCGCGCCACAGAGGCAGTCTTTCAGACTAGCGCTTATACGACTTGTCTTGGGACTCAGTTTTTTGATTTTCACAACTCCCTTGTTTAAATGCTTGTAATAACCCCGGGAAGTTAACATTGTCCACACGATTGCGTACAACGGAACGTTAACAATAGTTTTGAAAACGTTCCTTTTTACGCAACATAATGACAATGCAGAATGGCGTCGGATTAGCAACATCCTTTTTAAATTTGTCATTTTATACGCTAAATTAAGTATTTGGATTTAGCAAGAGTTTAAATAGTTAATTGTTTATTATATTGGGCCCTTATTGGCATTAACTTAATCACGAGATTGGTCTGAATGGCGCAAAAATGAATTTGGCCTCACAATGCTCTACATGATTATTTAGATGGAAAATATCTCGTCCGTACCATTATAACAGAGAGATAAGACAATATAGCAAGCAGAATAATGTTTTAATAGGTCGTGCTAACCGTGTGGCTAAGACCGCGCGCTCATTGAACAACGTGAATTAAGTCCTGCATGTTATGCAAGGTATTAAAAAAATAATTGTCTTTTGTTTCAAATTAAATTAATATTCTACACTATCTGCATTTCTCATCGTATCAAGTCTTGATTGTATTCAAAGATTTTAAGTACAATATTGAACATAGCTTTATCGTAAGTCACAATAAATAAGCACATCAAAACCGATAAAGCAATTTCCACATTTTCACAAAAATCAATAGACGGACACGTAATATCTCTATCTCAGATTAAATCTATCTGTCTTACTCTAACACAGCTGATTGTGACGTCACCGGGCGTCGACCGCGGACATGCTCGGAATTGTATCACGCCCCGCTACGTCATACGACAGTTAGACTTTTGAATTTAGAACGTTTGGGATACGTTCCGATATTCGATGTTATGCAATGATTTTTTTGTGCAATTTAATATTTTAATATTTAAAAAAAAAGCGCATCCTATCACCTAGTGGAATGTTCAAGTTTAGCATTTTAATACATTTTTAGATAATTTCTGTCAATACGATGCTTTTATTTACACTTATTATTAACAGTTGTACAACTACGTATTTTCACACGTCAAAATCTGTGCTGTGTACATTTATGTGATACATTTTCATTTTAAAAATCGGTAGAGAATTACATGTTTTACCGCTTTTTAACACTGCCCTCGAATTTTTAATAGTTTTTTTTTATTCGAAAGTGTAGGCACAGGATTTTTTAAGAGTGCCAATACCGTTGTTTTTTTATTTCCCGCTTATTTTGAACAAATATGATTGTCTTTGTTGTCTTCGTCTATATATACGATTGTAGCAATGGTGTACTCATATGAACTTGTGATAATTCATGGATGGAATGACGTGCGTGAGGTCACGTCAGCAATGCCGGATGCGGTAAAAGGCTTAACACAACACATTACTTAAAATAATAAATTGTAAAGAGAAAGAGAAAGATGAGAGAAGAGAATTAGGAAATTAATAGATAAAAAAAAACAATAGGAATAAAAAAAAAATAGACAATTAACAATTAACAAATAGAAATTTAATTAAGCTCATGAAAAGGCCTAAATATGGCCTGATCTACATAGGCCAATTAGGCTTAAGCTTTAAGGAGCTATGGGTAAAGGGGGGCGCATCAATCCAGTCACACAAATCCCGTTAAAGTCGCTTAGCTATAGTTAAACGTAGGCAATTAGAATCCCACTAGATTAGGCCCTAGGCTCGTAGCTATTAACTATATTATCCAGATGTAACCTTAAATAGAGTCTACCTCCTTGCATCATTAAAGTACCATCTCTAAGTCAGTCTAAGTTAGAAATAAGTGTAAACAGGTTCTTATCAGCTGTGTTGCCATTTTCATGTTCAATATATTGTATTTATACGGCGTCAGGCCGTATTGTGGTTTTCCTTTGCAATTTGCATTCAATAAAATATTTTACACACCCACTATACGTCACTGGGTCGATGCCCTGAAGCCTCAGAACAAGGCGCTAGTTCCAAATTTGAATTTTAATCTAACGGCTTACGTCACGGGTCAACGAACGCGACTGTCCGAACTAGCGTTACTGATATAAACTTTAATTCCACTACCCTTAAACCATCGAGGACTCTATCATGTAAGTCTAAGGTAAGTTTTTGAATAACACAATTAATTTGTGAACTAAAAATCGTTGTTGCAATTTTTTTTTATAGCAAAAGTGGCGTCAATATGAGTTTTAATTGCCAGATTTTATTTTTAATTTGAGTTCTTATTTTGAAATAAATTTATTTTTTTATTTTTATTTATTAAGTCAGGCTAAGGAAACCTAAGTATAAGGCTGCAGCTAAAAATATAAGTACATTCAATACGGTGGACCAAAATAATGTCCACCTCAGATTTAAAATAGACGAATGATGTTTACATGTATTTAATTCGACATGCTGTTTCCCGTGACTTCTTGCTTGGTTCTATTTTTAAAAATCTTATATATACTTGCAACAGAAAGGTGTGATTAAATATGGACATGATGTTGAGTGCCTATAGATAATTATTTACTGCTGGAATTAGACGTCATCATTTTGAAATTAAATTTTTCATAAATCTGTCATTTCGACAGCAAATTTGAGTCTGTTTGTCCCATTTTTAAAGTTGAACTACTGAAGATATTTTTATAAATTATGGTCAATAGATCTGAGGATAGTGGGGCCCAAGTGCGAGCCTATTATTTAAGGAAATTTCCCGACGTCTTATCAGTGCCTCCCGAAACTAGAAGGCTGGCTTTTTCTTTGCACAAAGAATTAACATTGCCATTCAACACGGCAATGCTGCCAACCTTCTGGGAACGTTATTTGTTGACATCTATGGGGAGGAATTCTTTGACGCCTAAACTGTTTTGTTATATAATAAATCAATAAATAACCAAAATTACAAAAGCAAACACACTAGTTGACTTCATTTTATGTCTCTTTTTCTCATCAATTTAATCGGGAGAGGTACAAAAAGTTATACAACTTAAAACGCTCTTTAGTAACAAAACGGTTAAATAAAAACATGACTGTATATTTAACAAAAATAACGCCCAATACAATAACGAATCGATTAACACCTCATTCAAGAAAATAGGATGAACGATTTAGGCGCCATTTCATTTTTGGTTTCAATGCAGTCGAAGTAAAAATTCAATAAAATCATTTTTTATACAGTGCAACATTTAGCTTAGAATCAGCTGTTGCGAGGTCACCGACCCTATCTATTGTCTCATTAATGTATTGTAATCGGATTCCTGTGCCATTGCACAAGTTTTTAAACGTCTCTCATTGTGCTTTACTTAGATATAACCACAAAGAATAAAAAGGTTTTTAAAACAAAAGAAATAAAAGGTTTTTCAGACGTTACACGTTGGTAGCATTGTACGCGTACATTTGTTTATTGACATTTGAATATGGAATGAATAATTTGAATGAAGAATTATTTTTTGACCGCGAAGTAATGGTCAAAATGAATGATGTTTCCTTTGCCTCATTTTTTAATATTTTTTTTAAATATATGCTGTAAAAGCAAGCTAAAATTCTTCGAGTGATGTAACGATTATTTTTATCCCTTTTTATTTTAATTTGTGTTTTTTGATTTGTGATTTATTATAGTATATTTTTTTATTATTATGTCAGTAAGAACAAAAACTATAATTTAAATGTCATCACTTCATCAGTATGTAATATAATGTTCATGTTTTCACTTCTACCGGCACTCCCAGAGGGCAACCCGTTGTTTTTTATGTTTGTCACCCAACTCCTTAAACGGCTGAACTTATTTAGGTGGGATTGAATATTTTAGTGGGTCCCTGGATAGTTTGAAAATACAATTGAACCCGATTTATGTATAAATGGGAGGGTTCAAAGTATGCGGGGACAACTAGTTTTTTTTATAATTTTATTCCATAAAGCTTTTCCAAAGGGCTCTACTTATATTAAAATCGAAAAGAGACCGTATCTTGCTTTGACTGTTTATCTTTGTGCCAAATTTCTACGAAACTGATAAGTTGTTTTGTAGAATAGACAAAAGCTTTATAATTTTTTTTTCAACATTTTTTTGTTCCTACCTTAACCCTGTAAGTTAAAATACGTATAAATAAAAGTGCATATGAATGCATAATATGTCATTATCACACTTACTTAATCAGCACATGATAAAGATGAACATAATGTGACATAAATCCTTTACGTAAGAAAAAAAATATACAAGTCGTGAATCATTTTTATCAAGTCAAGGCAATGACCGAATATCGGTCAAACGCAAACCGCATTACAGATTGTATGGCAAAATAATAAACTGAACGCGAACAAACGCGTTACCGTAATCCATATCACCTACGTTTTGTGACGCGGCTGACATCACGGGCCAATGACCTCTACACCGCGTGCTTCATTTTATATTTAGGAAAATCCATTTCAACGTGACCTTTATATACAACAAAATAATTTGAATACAAAGATCAATTTATAATGGATGTTGTTTGTTACACCGTTATAATTGACAGATATATTTTGAACTCTCGCGCGCTTGTTATTGTTTTGTACGTTAGATCTTTTTATGATAGTGACGTATTAAGTACCTATAATACTTTGATCTGTAAAGTCTTTTGAAATAGTTCGTTTGGCATGTCATTCTGATCTGTATGTTTTTTTTTCAATATTATGTGTTCTAAAGAGGTAAACCGGCGGTAGCCTAATGGCTAAGGCATCGTTCTCGCAATCGTGAGGTCGCGGGTTCGAATCCTACCCATTATACTACCGACGTGAACCCACTCCTAACACAAGCCTTTGAGGTTAGCTGGAGGGGTTAAAAAGATTGCTAGTGATGTGGGACTCAATCCCACATTGCTAGTAATCTTTTATAAAAAAAAAAAATAGCAGAGTACTATGTAGGTATTATTTTCTTGTCAAAACCTTCTTTCCTAGAGGTCAAGCCGCTCAAAACAAAATTAAGGATCCGCCATTAATATACCCTGTACAAAAAAATATTATGGGAATATATTTATATAATTTGGGATCAGATGACCGTGTGTGTTGGCCTAAGATATTGTTATTAGATGTTATTATGTATCTGCTGCCTAATTTTATGTATATATTTTGTAAACTTTTTTCGTAATAATGTTTTGAAAGCTAATTTTGACGAACTAAGTAAAGTTTTATTTATAAAGGTACATTTATTATTATAAAATAATAACAGCTGTACAAATGCCAGAGGAATAATTTTCCTCAATCAGAACTTATAATTGTATCAATCGATACATTTGTTGACTCCGTATAATTTTATTAGACGTAGTTAGTGACTCTGTATCAACACAATTTCACAGCCCATTCTATGTTCAATTTTTAACCCTCAGCTATGTCCACGTAGTACAGGTTTTTGTGAAAAGTAACTCATATAATGTTCCCGAAGTTTCAAGCAAACAAAATTGGTTACAGATAACCTCTTGGTTTCAAACTTACAAACTTTCCCATCTTCATAATATTAGTGCAAAATTCTAACTAGTGATTCGATTTTTCGTATTCAATCTATTGTTGATTTCATTCGATGATTTGGTATTCGATATAACATTGATTTAAACTACAATCGATCTTATTATAACTTCCGTTTCCCAAGATAAATGCGCTAGCTCGATGGTACAGCATACTGACAGGTGTCATCGCATTTTGACAGCAATAGAATCATTGTGGCTAGACCATTGACTTGTAGACCTGGACTGCGCCATTCCTTTCAAATAAAAAGTAAAAATTGACTGCAAAGCGTGAAAGAGAGAAAAAACTCGTGTGGCCTTTGACAGATGATCCAAAAAGTAGCGTTGTCTCTTTCTAGAGGTGGTCAATTTTGTGAGGTTATGGCGCAGTCCTGTTTTCTACGTCAATGCACAGAGTAAGTAATCGTCGTTTTACGTCAATGGGCGATACTGGTTGGTTCAATCAATCCTAGTTAGTGTACAGAATTCCTAAGTCGTATAAAAAAAAACTGTCATTCGATAATGACACATGTCAAAATCGAAATAAAGATGGCGGAAATTGTCGCAAGTCAATGACGTACCTGTAACCCGTCGCAGGTCATCGACACATCGAAATTATAAAAAAATGATGACTAAACTATAAATTGCAAATTAAATGAATCATTTTTGTAATTTACTTAGAAGCAGAATTGTTGTGCAATTAGTTTTGTAAAAGGCAGCATAAGTAAAGAAAGTTTTTATTTTATTTCAAAGGAATAGAAATGCTTTGCGTTTCTTTTTCTATTCATAATCTATACTAATATTATAAAGCGGAAGAGTTTATTTGTTTGTTCAAACGCGTTAATCTCAGGAACTACTGGTCCGATTTAAAAAAATATTTTTGTTAGATAGCCCATTTATCGAGGAAGGCTATAGGCTATATAACATCACGCTACGACTAAAAGGAGCGGAGTAGCGACGAGAAATGTTGCAAAAACGGGGAAAATTTACGCATACGAAGTTGCGCGGGACAGCTAGTTTTAAATAAACCTCATAATTATACACGTGGCAACCTGTTTATTTGTTTGTCACGTTTTTATATAGAAACAAATCGCCCTGATCTTCCTTACATCTGTTTTCCTTTAGACTTGGAAAGACAATAATATAATTACTAATATATATTACAATAAAAATAAAACAAAAAATAAACATTGTTGATTTTATATTAGACATATATTTTTATTTATGTTACTAATTTATGATATTTTGAGTTAAATGCATTTATTATAATGTAGATTGACAATTCGCTTTATTAAACAAATGTACTTAAATGGACATTAGGTATTTTTCCTCTTAATCATTAACATTTATAGGTATATCTATTACTAGTACTTATTCATCATTTTGTTTTATAAAAATACTAGGCCCTGTCCTAAAGTTTAATCTAGCTATGTTATTTTTTTCAATATTGCTGGTTTATTCCTGAGTGAAAGGAAGTCAAAAACACAAAACAAAGCATTGTATGCATAAAATGTAGGAATATCTGTAACCTACTTTAGTAACATAAATAAAATCTTTCTCATAATACAAACTCATCCCCCCCATGATGAAATTCCGTTACGCCATGAGAACCACTCGAACATTGTAGTGTTAACAAAATTGTTCATTTGCGGCCGCCCTAAAATAAAAGTGACAGCATACGTCACATGACGTCACGGGTCGACGACATCACGCGTTCATTCTATTTTTGAAACGTTTTGACAATTGTTTTTTTTTTTTTAAGAACATGTTTTTATATTTAGCATTTAAACTTTTTAATTATTATTTTTAAGAAACCATCAAGTTCTACTTCATTCGTTTTTTTTAAATGACGTGAAAGCTAAGTGTATATTAATTGTTGTTGTAATTAGCATAATTTTCCCTGTGGGTAGTATATTTCATATCCAACTTATGGAAAATTTTGTACGCAAAATCAATAGGCTATAAAAGCGCGATCCGGGATTTTTTATGGGACGAATTGGCGCCAACTACGTCTCCGACCTTTGTGAGACAATAGTTCCTTATAATATTGAAGTATGTACGTTACTACGATTTTGTAACAGACATATTTTTTGATAAAAGAATATTAGTTACAGTCACACGAATGCCTCAATAGTAATTGAACTCAATAGTGTCAATGAACTTTACGGATAGTGTTGAAATTTAGGCACAAGTCAACAAATTGCATTATGAATAGAAACGTCATAAACATTATTTTAAATTTCGAATAGAACGTTGTAATCCAAATTCGAATTTCTGTAATAGCGCCACTTGTCACTACGTACGTTGGATGTTTTGATCAGTGTTTTGAATTTCGAACGCGACTAATTTTACACGAGACTTGTAATGAGTTTTTTCACCGCAATAAAACTATAATAAAATTAAACTAATAATAAAGTATGAGTCTAGTTACATCGTGTAAGAGTCACGTAAGAGAGTGTATCATCAAATTAATGGGCAACGGCCTTGAACCCGACGGAGGCCAATTTGCCGGATGACAACCCCAAATTGTTACATTACGACATTTTAAGTGTAATGACAATTGAGACTTAACATTTCGAGACGAGTAAGATTATGGAATTATAATGTGTATCCCTCTTTTTTTTTTAAAAGGGCCATTTATACCCACACAAATTAGAATAGAATTGATCAAAACGTTTCTGAACATTACGTTCTTTTTTTAAATAAAATGTCAATAACACAGAAACGTAAATAAAATTGTAGTCAACAAATTCAAATATCGAAGCATAAATTCTGTTTAAAATTCAAAACGAATAACGCTATTCAATCAACATTCCACAATTAAAACTTTAAAAAACCACATTGCGCCAAGACAACACTGCATACAGCCTGCAGTTACGTCGTTTTAATACTGGCATGTCAGTCCACGTGTCAGTTTTCGAAGGGTCAATGACTCGACTGCACTTTGACTCGTCTAGTATGTAATTGTTTGGTTTTCATTTAATTGTGCAGGTTGGAATTGTCGAAAGTATTTATTTGGAACTTGGTTAACTGTACTTTTTTATGTTTAGTTTAACATTTTAAATTAAGAATTGAGTAGTTCTAAATTCAAAATCTTTTTTTTTTATCTTTATGAACAGTAAAGCAAATTATTGTATTCGTTATTTTTTCTTTTAAAATATTTCGTTTATGAAGTAAACACTGCTTGTGCTACCCAACCAGCATTTAATGAATGGCCTTCACTGAGCATGAGTGCAATTGAGTTGTACTAAAGAAAATAAATTCGTACTCTAAAATTATTTTCTTACCATGTCTTAAATGTTTTAAAACTATATATTAAACCACTATGAACCTTGTTTAAAAGAAATTATAAAGTGAACATCAAAAATTTACGTATTTTTGTAAATTAATACAAAGTGAGACTAAAACATTTCTTTCGTTTTCAAACGTCCAAAATTCTATTTAGTTAAACTAATAAGTCACAACAACCTTATTTTATTAAATTGGTATCAAATTTATTAATGTCAAATATAATACTGACAAAATGACAACTCATTGTTTAACCTAAATAATATTGCAATTAACCTGGTTAATTAACAAAGAAAAAAACCCATGCTAACTGCGGAAAAATAAAATGTAGGACATAAACATTTAAATGCAATTTAGGACAAACGATAAATAAGTACATCGATTGTCAATAATTTGTTAAAATTTAGGACAAGTGACATTTGACGTCAATAGTTTTAATTTTGTTTAAGTGACGGCCTTGTATCTATGCCCTAAAAAATTAACAATGAGAAAAAAATGTCTATAATTTACGAGCACACTAACCTGCTTTTCTTAATCACTTTTACTTATTTTGTGCTTTTTATTCCAATTACAAAATCAGTTAAAATGATTTTACTGACTTTTTCTTATTTTGTGCTTTTTATTCCAATTACAAAATCAGTTAAAATGTTTATCTTTTTAATTTTGGCAGTCAAAGCAACCTGACTTTGACCATAATGAGAAATAACGCACACCTTGTATATTTAGTATCTATACAGGGTGTAGTCCACCATTCCTAGTGCATGAGGTCATGACCTCACCTAGAGTCGATTTACCTCATTATACAAAACCTTGATATATCGATCAATTTTCAAGAAACTGAATTAAGTGATATTCATTATATTAGTATTATCGTACCGCAAGATTTTGTAATACCCATAAAAATTCTCGGACCATATTTATGTATTTTTTGTGACCTTATTATCAAGAAATGAGCAGTGATAACGTTTAAAGATTACTATAGGCAGACAAACGCGAGACAAATTACATAAAAACTGTTGTCAATTGGATACAAAAACGTCTCAAGTACAAATAAAAAATAATCTGTCACATCAATATTAAAAAAATATATATATGTTCAAAACTAATTAAAAAGATAAGACTAATTTAAAATTACTTTCTTTACAACGTGTTTTCATAGGCCACAGGTCATTGACCTTTCAGACTGAAAATATAATGTCCCTATAAAATTAAAATGCCTATAGAATCTGTTGACACTGAAATGTCATTGTTAAAGATATGCACTTTGATCGAATTAATTGTTCACCTACATTATAATCTACATTACAAACATCCAATAAAACTAATATTTGAATAGCGTATCAACATTTAGAATACATAAGGAAGGAGTCCTCATTAACTGGACAATGACATAAAATATTTATCTATGAATTCTAACTCGAGTCAATTTATAAAACTATAATATTTAAAAAAAAACAAAAATTGTCCACATGCAATACGTTCCAATAATGATTAAAAAAAAATATTAAAAATTACCTCTGATGGAGTTAGCGGCCTTTTTATCCATAAACATTCCAGATATTGATGATCCAAACATTCCATCGCTACTCCCGGGTGGGGGGGAGGTGCTATCAGCGACTGATCCTGAGATATCCATAGCCATTTGGTTGTGCATCACTGGCACGTCATTATGAGGTTCCTGTTTGAGTTGCATACGTTGTGGGAGACCCTGTGACTGGTGCAGCATGGTGGAGGCCGACGAATGACCTCCATGCTGATCCGGTGGCCACTGCGACCCGAACAAATCAGGAAAGTGGTTGTTATTCATCATTCCAAATTCGATTTTCAAATTCTCAATCTTCTTTTATTAAAAAGTATTTAGTTTTTTTTAAGTTTTTTAAGTTATTTTCGGCCAATGATTTTGTGTGCACGCGAATCGAATTCGCATTGCGGTTAACACTAGTATCACTGTACGTTTTGGTGTTCCAATGTTTTTTTTTTATTATTGTTCGACTTTGTCGGTAAGGCAACTGTTTTGTGTCTGTATTATGCCAGGATTTTTCTTCGAAAAACTATGGCACTTCCAATGTTTCTTCAACTTTGTTGATATAAGCACCAGGGTTTTGTGTTTTAACTGATAAATATATTCCGGCCCAGCGGTGATGTGAGATTTCTTTTTGCAAAATTTATTTCAGGTATTAACTTTTTGAAGAGCAATAAATTTTTTGGCATTTTGTCTCCGTAGTTCTGTTTTGTTTGTTTCCTTTCGTCTTAAATAAACATTATATAAGGCACTATTTATTTTATTGTAATTATTCACTTGTTCCCTTATTCTACTGCAGTTGTATTAACTCTTTATCAAAAATTGCCAAACACAAAAATCTGCAAATAGAAAATCGAAACAGAAAGAAGGATTGATTTGAATTTAGAAAAGAATTATTTAAAATTTAAAATGCCAATTTGTTTTTATTGCCTACGATTTTAGACAACCGAACAGTACTGCTCAATTATCCAAAATCCGTTATTCAAATTTACGTGGAACACGAGATTTAAATTTAAAATTTTAAAGTTAGACGCCACCACGTTCTATTTTCCAAAATGAAAATGTTGTCACTGTTGCACTTATAGGCACTGTCACTTGTTTTATAATAAAAAAAACAATACGCGTTCACCTCACTGCTGAAAAAATTTGTACGTTATTCGTTTGTACTATAGGTTGTTCACAACTCGGCTTCGCGACGGCAACTGGCAAGTCCAAAGATGTTGACGCCAGAGCGGCCGGAACGTGACTGACGCATTGACGAATCTTCGGCCAGGCTCACGAAAAAATTATATATTTTTTCATTCCGGCCGAATAATCAACTTAGCTCATAGCGATAGTTCAGTCGCCCCGCGCGGCGCAGACTATGGGGAAAATTTTTCTTCAATATTCATCTTTAAGGAGAATTTTCTTGTGGAGGGTCAATTAACACCCCTGTACCTTCCAAATGACTAACAAAATTTACGGAAATGTGTGTAATTACGGTGTAATTAAGAGACAAAATTGCCCATCAGAGTCGCGCGGATCACAAGGCGTAGTTTGTATGTGTGCGTACGTCGGTGTTGTATACAGATACAGCGGCGCGCGCACACACTCGCGAGGGCGTCACACCGGTTCATTGACCCCGGGACCCAAACAAAGTAGATTTCGGTGAAATGCTGTTGAACTCTAGTTTTGAATGTGGAATCGCTGAGCGATATTACGTCGCCGACTTCTCTGGCGAATTTTTTCGTTAACATTTTTTAAATTTTTATTCTTATCTCGAATCATTTGAAAATAGAAAAACATTTTCCGAGCTCATTATTTGATTTAAATAGAATTATTTAAATTTAGAGTGAAATTATTCTTTATTATTATTTGAATGATTTGGAATTTTTAAACGTTTTCCTCAGATTATGTTTCACGAAATTGAGTTTTCTAAATATCATAATTTATACTTCACTAATAATTTTAATCAAACTAATTTTATCCTTAACTGAATTAATATAACTTCCCAATTCATAAAATTTGTTCATTGTATTAAAATGACTGTTGTTTCCAAACACTTTGATACGAGTGTTAAGGGGTCATCGACCCGGGAAAAATGTTGTCAACCGCAAATAATGTAGGCAATTTTGTTGAGCACTGTTTTGTTTACAAAGTCTTTCCTTTAGGATTTACGCACTTCAAAAATATTTATTTCCTTAATAAAAAAGTTGGAAATAATAGTAAAGAAATTGATTGTTTTTATTTTAATTCATAAAATCAGCCAGAGTTCGAATTCGAATTCAAACAATCGAAATTTAAATTGGACGGTTGAAAATTTATGGTACTATCTAACTGTTTTTCTTTTTAAATTACTTTTATTTTAAAGTTATTTTAAGGATAATGTTGTGAAATGTATGTGTTAAATAAAATTACTGTTAAAAAAGTCATTATCTAGCTTGTCTATGGGAGAGGCCCACAAACAATAAACAACAGTAAACCACGACAAAACGACCCGCTAATCTATGGTTTATGTCGAATAATGTCACTAAATCGACAACAAACATATCTCTTCCATCTCACTTAAAAAAACTGTTATTTGGGACAAAACATTGTTGTATATGGCTATACACCATTAAATTTTACTCTCACTATCCCATTAATCAAAATCTGACACATTTTCTTTTTTTTTTAATAAAAGAATGAACACACACCCCAAATGTAAAGTGTCACTAAGCCTTTTAAAAAAAATAGGAGTAAATAACCCTATGTAGAAGCCGGCAACCTTGCGATAAAAAGAGACGGATGATCGTGACGTTGCATCGTGTTGTCCTGCTCTAGCACGCGGCTAACGACCTATTGATTCGGAACCACGTGCTTTTAAGATCAGAGCTGGTCATTGGGCTTTTGAAGAAAACTTCTTCTGTTTAAAAGATGCAAACTTTTTGGTTATGTATTGCTGGGTAAAGCTAGTGTGCCTATAATGGCGGATTCGTTTCTATAAGGAGAATTTCGTTTCTTTTACTTTTTACGCCAATTTCCGAGCTTTTACTTGTGATCCAATCGCTACGCCCCACTAGTGAGTCCACACCTGAGGGTCCCACCCCACTAATAATAATATAATAATAATATCTTGGGACAACTCACACAACGCTATTTGATCCCAAACTAAGCAGGGCTTGTACTATGGCAACCAGACAACTAATAAACATACTTATATATTTCTAAATACATACATATTATAGATAAATAACACCCAGACACAGAATAAATCTTGCTCATCACACAAAGTTTTATCCTGGGTGGGGATCGAACCCACGACCTCTTGCGTAGCAGTCGGATACATTCCCACCGCGCCACAGAGGCAATAAAAACCCAATGTTATCCTATTTGTCAGTTTCAGTCCGGGACCACGGATAAGCCAGTAAGGTAGACCCTGGTGGCTAAAAGTGGTTGTTTATGAAATAATACTCAACGTTTACCATCAGCTAGTGCTGTACAAATGCTATAAGAGATTCACAAGTCCCAAATCTAGATAAAAAAACATTTAAATCTATTACCGCATAGAGACAGGAAATATGTTCAAATTAGCGACAAATTTCTATTTCACATTGATTTCTATTTACTTTCTATAAATAAAATATGCATATATACACTATCTATACTAATATTATAAAGCTGAAGAGTTTGTTTGTTTGAACGCGGTAATCTCAGGAACTACTAATCTGAATTGAAAAATTATTTTACTGTTGGATAGCCCATTTATCGAGGAAGGCTATAAGTTATATAACTTTACGCTACGACCAATAGGAGCGGAGCAGCAATGAGAAATGTTGCAAAAACGGGAAAAATTTACGCAGACGAAGTTGCGCGGGACAGCTAGTAATATTATAAAGAGGAAAGATTTGTAACGATAAAAACTTAAATTAGCACATTGATTTTAAAAATTCTTTCACTGTTAGTAAGCTATATTATCGATAAGTAACATAGGCTATATTTTATTGTCAAAAAAAAATTAAGATCCATACGAAAATTACAATAATGTAACTAACAAAATATAAACTACGATATGACAACCGTGCGAAGCCGGGGCAGGCAGCTAGTATTACATACAGACATTAATATTCCGGAAAGCATTCTCTAAATTATACTAAAAACAGTATTAAAAATCGTTTTATAATTTAGATGAATTGAGGGCACAAAGACTAACTACGTCTAAGTTAGTTATAAAAATAAAATCTTGATGATAAATTATCTTTTCCGCAGCTAATAGATTTTTACCAAATTTTATCAAAATTAGACCAGCAACTCGCGAGCATCAAGGGATAGAAAAATTTGAGGTCTAGTAACATAGTCCAGATAGGTGGTTCGCTTCTCGCCCCGGTACTAAGGAAGTCTCGGGTTCGGTTCCTGGGTCTGGACTTCAAATTTTTCAAAAATGCAATTATTGTATTTGTAAAGTAATTGGTTTCAGAGAATGTCCATAACAAAAAACAATTCTTTCTGTAATATTAGTAAAGACTGTGATAAATGACACAAGCCTTTTTTTTAATTATACTTAAATTACACCCTGTATTCGGTATGTTGGGGTGACAGAGTGTTGACCTCGTAAACGGATCGATCGCGAGGTCAAACCTTATTGTAACGGTCATGACCCAGATGTACACCCTGTATAATCACATTTTTACTATGAAAAAACGGATGTACTACAGCCTGTATAAGTTTACTATAAAAACGCCTTAAAACTTGTAAACAAAAATTTATACAGGGTTTCTATAATAGTCTCGGCGAACCTTGATCCCTATGACACTGACAGTTATTCCCACGACACAACCTTGTAGTAACGTCACCGTTATATTATAATCGAATTGGCGGTGTCTAAAAATGATATTTATTAATTTTAGGCAGATATATGCAATTACAATAATATCCCGTTAGAATTATAATAATTATTAACACTTACAAGAAATTATCTCAATCAGACTTTACGTTGACGTCCTGCAAAAGTTACTCCGTTTGGAAGATATCGACTAGTGCGGAAAAGTATCGATAAACAAATATCGAAAATGGAAACGAGTGTACAAAATACATCAATAGAGTACCTACGCTCTTAGTGTCAGATTTATAATCATTTAAGTTGTTTGCGATAATAAAATAAAGGAGATTTAACAAATTTATTGTATATACCTACTCAAATAAAACAAAAGCGGTTTATTTATGATTTTTTAATATACATTAATCTGAATCTGACAATGATGTCACCGATTGCGTCTCAGACTCGGAATCCGAACTGCAGCTGCTTTCTCCTATGTTTATTAAAAACGGCTGGTCTACTATATTGTCGTATCGCACGTCTCGATTCCAATCATCTAAGCATAGTTTTTTCGTCTTTTCAACCACTTTCCTCCAATTGTCCGGAGTCACTTGACTACATGCCTCTTGTAGCAACGTAAGCATTTTATTAGCCGACCATGTTACCTCTGCATCGGAATATTGGCAACCCCATATACAAATACACGGATACTTGTAAATATAACAAGCATTATAATTATAGTAATGTAGATTATATTTTAAAAACATGTTTATCGATGTGGCTGAATGCAAGTCACGCCTTTGCCTATAAAAAGTTGCGATATATCGACACGACCCGTCACTAGTATGAACTGTCATAGGGATCAAGGTTCGCCGAGCTGATTATAAGAAATTATAAGTGATATATCTTTATATATGTGTATGTCACTGAATTCCTCCTAAACGGCTGGACCGATTTTAATGGTTTTTTTTGTGTGTGTTCCAGTGGATTCGGAATGGTTTAGATTCACAATTGAACCCGATTCACAAAAAAATGGTACGAACTTCGTTGGGACAGCTAGTTTAGTATAATATACGCCTTGAGTTGTGAAAATAACGGCAAACTGAACTGTCATCGTTTTCACAGCTCTCATTTAATAAATAATAATTTGCAACAATTTTCAAACACATTATTCTTACATTAAGATACAGATAAAATAATATTACAGTAAAAAATAATAGGAGAAACTAGTGTCTTCGTCTCTGTCAACCCAACACACAAAAGACACTAACAGTTTTTTTTTTTATAAGATAACTAGCAATGTGGGTTTCGTCCCACATTACTAGCAATCTCGTTAACCCCTCCAGCTAAGCTCAAAGGCTTGTGTTAGGAGTGGGTTCACGTCGGTATCATGGGTAGGATTCCAACCCGCGACCTCACGATTGCGAGACCGATGCCTTAGCCATTAGGCATTTATTTCACAAAGATTCACACGTAAATTGAAAAAAAACAGCTTTATTTGCTGTCATTTTTACCTCTCTATTATGTTACTTGTAGAGGCTACTAAATCATATGCAACAAAACCCCAATCTGTTACGATTAAATAATAACATTACGATTTCACACGTGTATGTAAAATTCTTTATTGTGCCAACCGACTAACGGCAATTTTGACACCGAGTGCATAGAACGTCATTATTTGAAATGCCATAGTAACCGTTCTGCATAACGACCTTGGCAATCGAATTTTAACAAGTGCTCATAATCTTTCATTGAATAGTGTCTTATTATTGGAATTTCGATTTTTATATTATTTTCTGGAAGATGAGTAAAATACAACAAATTAACCCTTTTTACAAAATGCCGTTTTGCATAACGACTTTGGCATTCGAATTTTAAAAAAGTGCTCATAATTTTTCATTGAAAAGTGTCACATTATTGGAATTTCGATTTATTTTTATTTTCTGGAAGATGATTCAAATACGAGAAATTAACCCTTTTTACAAAATAAAATTACAGGTTATTTTATCCGTTAGCTGTTCCTCGCGACTATGATTTAAGTTCCATTCGAAATATCATTAAAATCCCAAACAAAGAAATAATTTTTTTTTTTTCTGCCTTATTTATAGGCTCAGATATTTATCTGACACTACGAATATTTTGCAAAATTATTGCTATTTGAAATTTTACTTGATTTATTCCCCCTATTGCGTCATATTTTGAAATTAAAAAAACAATATGTTATTTTATCGGTTCGTGGGTGTCCGGACTAGACAGTTAATGACAGATAACGAAACTTAATATATCCTTATAGAAAGTAGGCCCAAAAACAGATGATATCAGAGATAAGGCATTATCATAATAAGTCTGCAATACCAGACAGCTTTACGTCAGTAGCAACTGCAGTTATGATAGCCATCAGACATAATATTATATCTGATGACTATTATGCTGCCTTTTTCTGAAATCAGTCATTAACTGTCTCGTCGGATTGTCCCAATTTATTTTATTATTCTGAAACTAGGCAATTTATATTTCAACTTATATTTTTTTTAAATGTTATATTATTGACATCTCGTTCATTTTCTGAAAACTGTCAAACTTGACAATCGTCGTTATATAATTGTAAAATGCACTATTTTATTTTATTTATTTTCAGATTACTTCAATTTTAGAAGGATATTATATTGCCTAATTTTATGCTAAAATTAATAAGTACTAATATTTTATTATTATTTTTTCCTCACATTAATACCTTACAACTATTTACATGAGTTTCTTATTATATATGCACTGACAAATTAAATATTAACTCAATTTAACTTTAAACTTAGTAACTTAATTTGCAGCACACTTTTACCTGCCTACTTTTATTTAATAAATAAAAAATATATTTTGAAGGCTACTCCATCCCATCATAAGTTTTGTTTTTTTATCAATTTCTGGGTGCTATAGACTAGACAGTGAATAACTGATTACAGAAATCATACGTTATTTGGAAAGTAGGCCTCTATTGTAGTCATTGATGATATTACAGTGATAAGATATAATCAAAAATAAGTCAAATACCAGACGGATTTATTTTAGCATTCTCAAAATTCTACAGAATCTAGAATTTTCCGGATTTAATGTACATTACTCTCTTTTACGCAGTTGGTGAAATGTAAAAAATATACCAAAAAATAATAACTATGCTAGCTACAGCATCTATAAGCCCACGTAATAAAAAATGCCTTAAATTCATAGTAAAAATATTGTTTTTTTTTTTTTTTTGTAAAATAAGTGTTTTATTCACGTGATTACAACCGTTATTAAAAAAAATACTTCTAAAATGACACTCAACTATTTTGTCAGCGCTTTTAAATTTAGAAAACATTTTTATTTTCCCGAAAGAGATATGAACTTTGTTTTTCTCATCTCATCACACGAATGAGAAAAATGTTTGAGGCAAAAGGCAAAAAACTTCCAGCCAATAATGACAGTGTTTGTGTCAATAAATTGTGTCAGCAAGTTGCCTACATCAACATAGCTCCATAGAAAAGGTTCATTGACAAAGGGTCGCAGCTCGCAGAGTTCATAGTTCGATGAACGCACCGCTAAGTGTCCCGAAATTTGTAATTCTTATATTACCTCAACGGGTCTTCGAATTTGTTATTCCTTCCTTATTTTTTTGCTGCTGTTTTCATTGATTTGAATTTCGAATATAGGTTGCTGTTTTTCCATTTTTGAAATCTTGAATAATGTCAGTTTGTATTCTTTTTTAATAGGGCTTACTTGAATGCCCACAAAATCTAGAGTCCCTGACGGGTTACTGACCGAATAAAAAAATAAAAGTCACGAAATAAAACATAGTAAATTCACTTCCTCTTTCATTGTGATTTTCTTTTTTTACACAATGGATTTTCCATAAATTCATAGACTTAACATTCATAACGCGTACTTTACTAACAAATTATATCTTTGTTGGCGTAGGTAACGTATAGGATCACTGATTAAATTGTAGTGTAGGTCGTGGGTTTGATTTTCACATTGTCCACGTTTTATTCGATAAAATTATCGGCTTTAAACTTCATGTTAATAAGTATTCTTATCAAATTTAGCTTAAATTGATAATTGGGTAACCTACCTCAATCTATACAGATATTAAAGAATTTTAAAAAGCCTTCGATGCTATCCACCATAACGAGATTTTATCCACCCAGTCATTTTCTTCTGATTTCTCCCACATTTTAAGTAACCAGAATTAATTGAAACTGATCCAGAAGTTGCAGAGACTAACTCAACCGAAAAAACTATTCAGTTTTATAATTTTTTTAGATGCATTTTGATTGTAACTTAGAGTGTCCTTCAAGGCATTATTTGAGGACCCTTACATAAAATTCCTTGTGCAACCTTCAAGGTAAAGACTAGGATTTATACCAGGTTGTCAGCTTTATATTGCGAGTATGTTTAGTAGGCGTAAAGTTATTATTTATAGAGTAGATTATAAATTATAGTCGTATAGTATTATACTTGTAACTAATGCGTAAATAATATCTTTATGATTCGAACTGTTTGAGGTCAATAGCACTGCTACGAAGTATTTTTATGTGAGTATGGTTCAAAAATAAATTGCTAAACAATTTAAGGTATGAAATGGAATAGTTATAGGACTATGAACTGATTCGCCTTTCAATGCGTAGGCTGTGAGTTTTGAATCCAATCTGTTTCTCTATTGATGTGAACCTATTTTTGGTACCTACAAACGTTTACGTTCTCTTCATTTGTAATTAAAAAATAACTACGAACCCGAGTAATTAAAGTCATTAATCATTGATACCGTCCATTATAAAGAAAAAAATACAATTCGAAAATTTAAAGTAGCAAATTACCGTTATAGAATACTAAATAGCCTAGTTTAAATTGAAACATTGGGAAAAGAATACAATTTTTTAAAGTATCAGTTATAACCGCTTTATACTGTAGAAAATGTTCTAAATTTAAAAAGAACAAGCATTAATGATTATTGAAAACCGAACACTATCCTGACGAATAACGGATATCCGCCAATCCGAGTAAAGGAACATCAATCTGGCATCTAATAAATCGGCGATCGATATCGCGTTGGCCCGCGTTATCGCTAGCGATTACTGTAGGTCTGTGGTTCGTCGTTCGTTCGTACATCGAACCCCGAAATCGCTGAGTTCAACGGCCACTTTTCGTCTAGTCGACGCGTTGGCGATGCATTCGCAAATTATTATTGGTCAGAATTTGAATTCCGAATCATAGAATGCATGTTTAAATTTGCAACTCTGTTCTAACATTCTAATTTTCTTAAATCAGGAAGTGTGCTGTTTCTAATTTATAAAGATAATAAATGGCTTTCCTGTGTTGCCAATTGAATAAATTATAGTAATTTCAATATAGAGGTAAGTTTTTTTTTCTACCAGACATTAATCTAGTTTCTAATATTTAAACAGTTTGTAATTATCCTTTTACCATTATATATTTTTTTTTTAATTTCAATAGTCAAGCTCGATTACTTTTCCGAAACTGCTAATAAGTCACACTGTCAGACTATTGAGGTTGTAAACAAAGTCTATAATAAAAATGTTTAAGGCGAATTTACGCTAAAGTTTTGTGTAAACATTTTTTGCACAAACAGAACTGCGTAACCCGGTTACAGGTTATAGTCACGTGGTACTCGTTATAAAACACTATCTTAATCTCCAAGCTTTACCCGTTCCAAGAATGTGGACACTATTTTTAAAGCCAATATTTAATTATGGGGACTGTGACCCTTTAAAAGTATAATGGTCATATTGTGAAACCTATTCTAAACTGTCACTATTCTAGAGTTTCTAAGTGACAGGCTAAAAATCTTCTTAACCACAAAAGTTAAACAGTCAAAGCCCTTCAGGGGATTTTGATCCCCTAAAATTACATTGGTCATAAAGAAACATCAATTATTGTAAACTGACACTATTCTACAGTTTCAGAGTGCTCGGCGAAAAGGCCCTGATTGACTGTCTAAATAAAAATCCCTTTAAGAATCGTACTGCAACATAATTAAAAAAATAAATAAAGCGTTATGTCTGGCGGATGTTGCGGAGGAAATTTTGAAGACAGTCAGAATTTTGACGCGTGAATCATGACTACCATAAATAGACTGTAAATATATTTTAAGTAAATCTTTTTTATCACACATAACTAGATATTATCACAAAACACTGAGAGGATTGAAGAAGAAAAATACATAATATGCAGTCTACTATCTGTACTCACTCTCTAGGAAAAAAAAAAACAAAATACACTTTTGAATTAACAAGAACGTCTCATTCATATTATTTAAAAAAAGAAAATATCATAAATTCAGCTGACTACCATTTTTGGTCGGTGTCATATCGAATGCGTATTTTAAACGCATTCGAAATTCAAATTGGAAAGAATTACTTAAAACCTTTTTTTTTTAAATATGCATTTTTGTATCTCCTTACATATTTTTATTCTTGACATTTAAAAGGGCGAAATATGGCAATATTAGGTTAAAATTATACTTTTCTAATGATATTATTCGAACGCAATATGTTATAGGAAGTACATGAGTCATTTTCAGACATTGAACTCTTGTGGTTTCCAAAGAATTTTCCGGAATGACAAAATGTTTCTTGTCAGACTTAATTATTGTTATGATAATATTTGGAGATGGGACAGACTGATGATACAAATACTATGATAAGTTTTAAACCAAAACTAAATCAGAATTCGACATTCACGCGTTTCAGATTACCAGTTAGCACAGAAATGGCTGTAATTCGCGTAAATTTCAAAAATAGAACATGGTTTTGAATTTAATTTTCCCGGTACAAGCATTTAATGTAACATTTAAAAAATTAGAACAGGTTCTATATCTCTTAGGAACCGGTAAATACATATTTAAAATTGGAACCTCTTAAATAAATTCTTTTTTTTTTTCTATAACAACTTTTGGCGCTTTAAAGCTGTATTTCAAAAAAGGAATAAAGAATTTCCACTTAGCAACAGGAATCCTTATAAAAAAGAAGATCGAAAAATCACAAAAATGCGACCGGGAAGTGAACGAAGGCGATAAGACGGGCCGGTTCCTTCCACCGGCCCACGTGGTGTGTTGGGTCAATGGCTGCCCCACTGCGCACCGGGGTCGCTGAACCGAACACACCACACGCACATACGCACAAAACACGCACACACCTTTAAAATCTTCCAACAACTCATCACTCACACTTGCAACGACGACTTGCATGTACACGGTTATTGCACTCACACATTCGTGTTTACGTAAGTGCTTTGCTTATGCGCACATCTCAGATGGGGCGTTAACGCACAGGTGACTAATTGTATGTACCTTTTTAAAAGCCTTTTTACGATTGTAAGGTTGGCAATTGTTTTTTAATGTAAGTACATATTTGAATTTGGAAGAGGTGTGGAGGTTACAAATGAAAATTTAAATAGGATGAATATTGGGTATTCCTGTGCCATAATCTAACAACTCGATAAAAAAACTTATAAACTTTTTATTCTTCGCCTACGACATATTTTGATCAGATAAGAACTTTAAAAAGTTAAAAAGAGGAAAAAAACTCTGGACAACCAAAGCATTATAATTGTTTGCTAATAATTATTAAACATAGGATGAATATTGGAATACCTGTGCCATATTTTATTCAAACACATAATTTAAAAAGTAAAAATTAAAGAATAATTACAAGGCACCTACGTATTCAAAGAATTATTGCATAAATCAATCAATTATGAATCATCATACTAAATAAATGATTACGTCACCAATTAACACTCCACGACTCAGTTTTCTTCAATATTTTTCAACAGCAACGCCATATTCATGTCTAAGTTTTGGCGCGAAAGAATGTTAACTGATTTTGTCATTATGGATGTTCATTATTATTTTTCCAAGATCCATATTTGTTATCTGTGCCTCTCTTCTTCCTTAAAAGTGAATATTGACTGCAAAGGGTGAAAGAGAGAAAAACCTCGTACGGCCATGTTTCTTTGAGGTATTGTCCACAAAGTAGCGTTGTCTCTTTCTAGAAAGTGATTAATTTTGTGAGGATAAGGCATTGATTGACAACGCTACTTTGGGGACAATACCTGTCAAAGGCCGCACAAAATCTTTATCTCTTTTGCCCTTTGCAGTCAATATTTACTTTTTAATTGAAAGGGATGGTACGATCCAGGTCAAAACGTCTATGGATTATACCGCACTCCAGGTCTATACGTCAATAAATAACCTTTAATTTTAAAAAATAGGCATATTTCCTAAAAAAAACAATAGGACTTACTAGAAGAATTTTATTGATACCTTTGTCTCAATTAAGAATAGAATTCACCGCTATAATCTTCTCCGCTAATATTGATGTTGTATTTTGCCCAACAATAAATTAAAAAATAAGAAATTTCGTAAGTAGATGATAAAGGTCACTCATGAGACACTCGATTTTAAACGGTATAATTTGAATTTTGAACATAATAAGTGCAGTTTTCTACGATTTATCTTGCTTGTATTTATCAGGTATCCTATGTTCTAACAAATGAAGAGCTAAAATGTTAGTAACAGATTCTTGTTACACGTTTTGTTTCTGTCTAGCCATAAAATACCAAATGTCTACAAAATCCTTGATACAGTTTCACAGAATCCCAGCTAGACCGGTCAATGACCGCAGACAGATTTATTAGACCTAACTTTAATACTAAATTACTCAAACAATTTATAAAATAGTGAACAGACGGCCTTATATCTTAGTCCCATTCAGCCCAAGGTCATAGTCCACATTAGCTAAATGACTATCATTTTAGCTAAGACGGACTTATGACCTTGGACTTGGGATTTCTCATTCATAAACAGTCATCATCGTTAGTCCGAAAGTGTACCATAGATTTGATTCTTTCAGAAAAGGCACATGTTCCATATGACAGCAACCATTTAATAACAGGGGTGTCACTTACATATTGGCTATTTTATGAGACTTAGTGGTCGAAATTTGACTGACCTATAAGTCTAGTAATTAGTAACCCAGATTGCTATATATATAGCCAGTGATCGTAGGTTCGAGACCCGGATATAAGTGCAGTCTCCATTCCTCACTCTCTTAGTCCAATGGGACTTAAAAACACATCAGGAGAGAGACTAGCTGCAAAATCCGATGTCAAGAAGCTTGAAATATTGTATTAATGTCCTAAATTTTCCTAGCTCTTCACCGCGACTTCGCCCACGTTAAGTTTGGTATATGCTATTCTGCTATAACATTATAAAGTTTCATCAAAATGTGTTCAGTAGTTTTTGTGTGTAAGAGCAACAAGCATCCTTACAAACTTTCGCGTTTATAATATTAGTAGGATTTTTAGTAGGCGTAATTTCAGATACGTTTGCCATCTCAAAATTAAAAAAAATAACATAGGCATTGAAACGCCTTTGCCATTCCACATTTAAAAATATCGTACATAGACAAACTCTAATACAGGAAAAATGTAAGCTTAGTATAGGTCAGTATAGTTCCACAGAGTTCATCGACAGGCCGACGACCGCCGACTACGGCCGAAATTTGCCGAATCTATGTCAATTTTAAATAGTTAGCTTCTTTTTTTAAATGCAGCGTATACGGCTGCCATATTTGATTTATTTTGATGCGTATAATATTATTTAGATAGTAAGCAGTAATTTGATACTTGTTTTAGTAATAATTTATGTAAAATTGACAAAAAACTTTGTACCTTATCATCATTTTGCAAGCGATTTCGTGTGCAAATATATAAAAGTAATCAAGGTTTGCGACAGTTTGACTTGGCATTTTTGGGTTTTATTTTTAATACACCATCATAGTTTCTGCCACTAACCTTCTATCACGGTCGTCATGCAGACCTGGCGCTGGTCCATAACGGCTGATTAAATTTTGGTTTAGCAAAACCTTCAAACCAGCTTTAATGTTAAAAAGATATAATTTTAAGCTTGAAGCGGCGGTAGCGTTATGGTTAAAGAATGGAACTCACAATCGTGAGGTCGCGGGTTCGAATCCTACCCATTATACTCCTGACGCGACGTGACACTTCACACACTTTACCCATTGACGAAGAGACCAGAACTGCACCATCCCTCACAAAAAAAAGTAAATATTGACTGCAAAGCGTGAAGGAGAGAAAAAACTCGTACGGCCTTTGACAGGTATTGTGCACAAAGTAGCGTTGTCTCTTTCTTGAGAGTGGTCAATTTTGTGAGGTTATGGACCACAACTGCTGTGGTCTATACTTCAATGATAATACCGCATTGTATGTCATCTAGTGATTCTCACCCATTTTATTAGTACTATAACCACCATTAATAAAATCTACCCCTTACAAAAACGTTAACACATCATCTATCAACCTAAATATTTTTAACATGTTAACCCTAATACCACAAAAAAAAATCACACAGAAGGCTAACTCCAGACATACTTCGATCAAACAACGCACACATAAACACCACTACAGACAAGAAATCTCGGAACATTTTCCAAAGAAAACATTCCGAGATTTCATAACCTTGAGCAATATCTAAATGTGCGTTGATCAAGCGTGTTTGAATGAACATTTTCTTCTGGACTAGAGGTCATGTGTCCCTGCGTTACCTAGAGGAATGCCCTCAGGTCAATGACCTAGGTATTAATGAACCTATATTAAACTTTCGTACATAAAGTTGGTGTGAAACACCCTTAAGTGTTAAAATGACCCAGAAACATGACGCGTTGGCCTAGTGGTTAGTTACCTTGAATGCTGAGCCGAAGGTCGTGGGTTTGATTCCCATCCAGGATATATCTGTATGTGATGAGCAGGATTGTTTTTTCTGTGTCTGTTTGTAATTTCTCTATACTATGTATGTATGTTAATGAGTTGTCTAGTTGCTATAGTATCTAGTTTGCTATCTAGTTTGAGATCAGATATCTGTGTGTGAATGTTTCTACGTCAATATAATATTGAGATTAAGCAACTTTGTCACGGATATGTTTTTGAATGGGTGATCATTTAATAAAAAGTCACTAGTGTGTTTCAGAAAGGAAGTTGCAGTCAGTTCATGGATGGGTTACCGTTGTTCAAGTTGCTTATTATTGGGCTTTTTTAAGTCTTTTGTAGTTATTGTAAATGTTTAGTCTTCGATATAATTAAACGCTGACCAAAAAAAAATAAGGGACAAATTTTTAAAAATAAATTTCTGCGTCTGTCTGTGTGTGCGTTTAATTCATCTAAACATGTAGTTTTTTTACTATAGATTTATATGTACCTATAAAGGAAAAAATCGATAGGGACTTGAATACTATATGCCTCGATAATCTGGTTAACGCTATAGAGATGGTATCCATATGATGACAGGTTCGAGTCCTGTATAGGCTTTTTTTTTTTTTTTCTTCATACATTTAAATCTCGGAACATCTTTAAAACAAAGTGGTCCAGTGGCCAAGAACTATGCTACATTTTTATGTAGCATAGTTTAAAATTCATAAAATAATAGATATACCTAGCTATAAAAATGTCATTAAACCGACAAGAACCTATGTCAACACGATATAAAGTAGAAAATTGAGATCTGTGCAGTTAGGAGGACATAACGTCCAAAATCACAGGTCATTGACCTGTCTGATAAGTGGTATCAGTCAGGGAAGTGCGGTTAGCAGTGATATAGCTGTGGGTTCGTTCAAAGGTCAGTTAACTCATAGGTAAGTTAAGCAATGTTGAGAAGTCATGGAAATGGATTGGTGCCCATTTTACGAAAATTAATTAAACATGCCTGCTTAAAGATAGCATTCATTCAAGTATATATTATTGTAAAATAGCTTTTGGTCGCGGCTCCGCCCGTTTGTATGTGAGTTATCGGAATAATAACTACGCTATGTCCTTTCCCGGAACTCAAACTATCTCCAAACCAAATTTCATCTAAATCATTTCAGCGGTTTTAGCATGAAAACGTTTAACAGACAGAGTTACTTTAATACTTATATTATTAGTTTGGATAAGTGCGTAATATTTTATGAATGGTAACCCATCTAAAACATGACCTCGACAACATAGCTTAACGTCGATCAATCTTTTGCGTCTACAATAATGACATCAGAACACAATATATTTTTAAAAATATTTCCGGGTGCGTTGACCTCTAGTAGTCTCGTCACCCCCGGCAAGTGACGTCAGCCGGGAGTCGAACCCAAGGCCATGCCCTCGAAGGCCGAACAATGACACTGATCATTAACCCATAGTAGATGTAGATGTTCTATTGATTCATGCTTTAGATTTTATGTAATAGGGCAGAGCCCTTACATGAGTTGGACTGAACTGTTGCTCCAGTGGTTAGTGACCCTGACTGCTAAGTCAGAGGTTGTGGGTTCGATTTACACCCAGAATATCATGAGCACGATTGTTAAATCTGGCTGTAAGAGGAATGAACGCAGAGCCGTCTCCTTAACAGGCTGTATACCTTTGAATAGCTGATAGCAACTTCGTCTGCGTAATTTTTCCCCGTTTTTGCAATATTTTTAATTCATACTCAGCTCCTATTGATCGTAGCGTGATGTTATGTAGCATATAGCCTTCCTTGATAAATGGCCTATCCAACACTAAAAGACTTTTTCAATTCGAACTCATAGTTCCTGAGATTATCACATTCAAGCTGTGTGGTACTGGTTTAAGAATAGTGCTACCCCATCTCTCCCAGTGGGTGTCGTCCAGGCGACTAAGGGATTTCACACCGGAGGAGATACGATCGCCAAGCGTGGTGATTATGGCAATTACCCCTAGGATCTATAATAAGGAGTTTCTACTAGGGAGACACGTGAACAGCAGTGGGACATCATATGGGTTAATATTATATGTATCGTTAAACTCTTCAGCTTTTTAATATTATAATATAATATCTTGGGACAACTCACACAACGCCATCTGATCCCAAACTAAGCAGAGCTTGTACTATGACAACCAGATAACTGATAGACATACTTATATATTTCTAAATACATACATATTATAGATAAATAACACCCAGACACAGAATAAACCATCGTGCTCATCACACAAAGTTTTATCCTGGGTGGGGATCGAACCCACGACCTCTTGCGTAGCAGTCGGATATACTCCCACCGCGCCACGGAGGCAGAATAAACAACGTTACCATTGTCCATAAATTGATGGGTGACCGTTTTCAAAAAATTACAGACCCTTCCAATATTCATGTCTTTGACATATATTATAATAATCTCTTTCAAGTCGTGTGGGATTTCCGTCCCATCGGGCTATGAGAGTGAGAGAATAGAGAGTGTACTTGTGTTTGCGCATACACTTGTGAAATATCTCCTTGGCTTATCCCTGATGAAATTGGCCGCGCTGTAACTGAAATCAGTTTATGTACTAGCTTTGCTTAGTGACTTCGTACTTTGTTTGATTTTAAAGTCTATGTGCTATTCTAATGTAATTAACAACATTACTGTAAAGTTTCATCTTAATCAGTTTAGTAGTTTTTGAGTAAAATAGCAATATATATATATATGTATGTATATTTCTTAGGCACGCTCTGGAGTCTGGAGCCTAAATGACTTGATGAATTTTAGCTTGAAATATATCGTTAGATTCGTCTCTATTGTGAGAGAAAATGGAAGATTTTTCGCGCCAAAATATTTCATTTTTTAATTTTAAACAATTTTTGTTTTTTTATTTTAGCTTGTATTAGTAGTAGTTAAAACTTATTCTACCAAAATAGGTTATAGGGTTGTTTTCTATGTTTAATTCCTAAATTGTTTTCCTATATAACGATTTAGGGAAGTTTGTTTTATTCGTTCATAAACAATATAACAAAATGAAGTTCGTTCACCTATTAAAGTCAATGACTCCTGAAAATTGACAACTCACCGCCCGGGCCAAGCTTACTATGTAATTTTTGGGTACTTGTATGTAATACATTATAATATATTTCTATATATAACGTATAACAAATATGAGGACAATTTTTTGAGCCCGACTAAAAGTGTAGTGTGTATTAGTGTTTATTTGTGACGTCATAACTCCTAAATTAATGAACCGATTTTTGTGTAAATTATTTTATTAGAAAGCTAGTTTTATTAGGATGGTTTTGGTTATTGTTTCATGAAAATCGGTTAAGCCGTTTTGGAGATAATTGACTTTTCATCTCAAGCCGGGGTTTTAATGTGTGCATTTTTTCTTTTTTCATTGAACTTTTTCCTTTTATTGAAATTGTATAGATATTTTATAAAATTGACTGAAAATATTGTAAAATAGAGTAGGAATTTGGCAATAAAATTCTTATGGTTAATTATTAATTTGAACTACTTAACGAATTCTGATAAGAATTACACTGACATCTAGATAATTTTACCCTGGAGGAATATAAGTATCATTATCAGCCTCTATCGGTCCACTGCTGGACATAGGCCTCTCCCAAATTACGCCAATAACAGCCGGTTCACCACCTTCCGCATCCAGTTCATCCTCAGCGACTCTTTAAGTCGTCAGTCCATCTGGCTGGGGGCTGTCCTACCTTTCGTTTACCAGGTCGCGGTCTCCACTCTAGGACTTGATTGCTCCAGTCATCAATTGACTGGGTTGTTGGTCTAGTGGTTAGTCACCCCGACTGCTAAGCTGAGTTGTGGGTTCGATTCCCATTTTGTGTGATGATAACGATGGTTTATTCTGTGTCTGGGTGTTATTTATGTATGTATTTAGAAATATATAAGTATGTTTATCAGTTGTCTGGTTGCCATAGTATAAGCTCTGCTTAGTTCGAGATCAGATCAGATTATTAGATATTTTATAATCGATTCTTCAGCAGATATGGCCAGCCCATTGCTTCTTAAACCAAGAGCAGTATATGTCGATGACTTAGGTCTTTTGTATAATATTTATATTATACGAAGAAATTTCTGTGCGAAGAATAGGGAGACGCTTGTATTCAAAATTTGAAATTTTCAAAACACATATGACCTTGAGTCTTTTTTTTTTAATTTATGCCAAAGGCCTTTCGTCAGTGAGTCATTTAAGTCATTAATATACTAGCTATTGTCTGTGGCACGGTTCGCATTCATCAACGCATTTAGCACGGTCCCCTAATAATACACCTTAATGATAAATTGCTCTAAAACGGCGAAAGTATTATCTAAATCGGCTCAGTAGTTTATTGGTTTAAGAAAAAGTATTTTATTTGAAAAGCGTTTTGTTTCCATTCCCTAACGTTACATATTATTGTTACAAAATTGAAATATTTAACAATAAAATTGTAAACATAAAAATGGAAACAAAAATAGTAATATTTATTAAAAGTAACAATTAATAATTGTTGATTTAAAATTTAACTTTAAGACTCTTAAAGTAAAATTGTAGTTTTATTATATAAAAATATTTAAAATTTAATTCAAACAGGATTAGTATATCTAGTATTTAAAGCATAATATTCTTCTAGGCTTCTCACTTAAATACTGAGGTTATTGACCTCTACACAATTTAAAAAGTTGAATAACCTAACATACCTATTTTATTTGTCTCTAAACATTATAGTATGTACTATATTTAAATAGTTTAATACTAAATTAAATTTATTATATTAATATGATTGCTCGAAACGCGTTGCTTCGTCAACAAGTAGCCATGAATAACTCTTAAATTATAAAACCGATATCAAAAATATTAATAAACTTTGTTGGTATTATTATTATAACGATATATTTATTTTTCTATACATTATTATCAACATAAAACAACAAAAACTATACAAATAAGTTTTGAAACAGCTGTAAAGTTTATTTTTAAATACTCGTTGTGCTTCAAATTTTATTTTCAATTGCAAAATTTAAATAACAATTTTAACAACAAAACAAAAAGAATTACCTAACAATAAATTGAAAAAATTGTCTTCCTTAAATTTTTAACCGAATATTTACATAAGTATTCCATTTTTAAATTAAATATGTATTTTTATACAAAAAATATACATCGATATTTTTACAATAACGTCTAGTAACACCCACATGTATTACACCCTTGTAAAAATAACTCGGAAAGAAAAAAAAATAGCGAAGAATCATGAAACGATGAACCAACCGCTCGGTCGTTCGTTGACCCCAGAATTTTGGCAGTTCGTTGACCCGGCCAGTGAACTGCTTATTTATAATGTGCGAGCGAGATAGAAGACGTGACGTCATTACAGTAAATAAGTTCGTCGTCATTGACAGTTGCATCATATTGTGTTTAGTTTTTTTATGATGACTAAGATGTCGTATTTGGGATTGTGGGCTATTTTTGAAGATTGAGTTATGATTTAGAGTGAATGACGCAGTGGTTTGTAAGACTAGTCGTGGGTTCGATTCCTATTACGATCCATACCAATTTCTGTGATCCACTAAGTGGCGACCGAGCAGATTTAAATACCAGCAAGGTTAAGCAAGGTTATCATTGTCAGTGCATAGATGGATGACCGTTTTTGATCAACTCTTTAGTCGTGTCAAATGTCCAATACATCGGAGTATGAGAGTGAGTGAATAGAGAGTCCACTTGTGTTTGCGTACGTAATTTTGTGTCTCTGATGAGATCAGCCACCAAGACCGAAATTTGATACAATAACAATATAATGCATTATTATAACTTCATAATTAAATCATATTTTTCAACATTTATTTCTTAATCAATACTTTTGACAATACACGACCTAATTTGTTTTAGATAAAAATTATCAATATATAAACAAATTGTCCGTCTGTTGTTGATTGGTTGACAGACAGACAGTTTTAGGAATCCCTCACACAGGCAGATGAATCAATCAGGGTCTTTCTTATTCACGTTATTTTTGTCTGTATTCGCGACGAGCCAGCGAATGACGCATGCGCGGTGCGCTCAAAGATGTCCGCCGCGCAAGCGCGTTGATGCATTTCTAATCGCAGCTCTCTGTTTACATATCAACCCATATGATGGCCCACTGCTAGGCACGGGTCTCCCCAGTAGAACCTACTAGTATGTAGATCCTGGGGGTAATTGCCATAATCGCCACGCTTGGCGAGCGGGTTGGCGATCGCAGTAAGGCTTTAAGTACGCAGAGGACGCTGCTGCCCGTCCTCCGGGTTAAAATCCCTTAGTCGCCTTGACGACACCCACGGGTAGAGATGGGGTGGTACTATTCTTAAGCCGGCACCACACGCTCTCTGTTTACAATATAACAAAATTGTGACAGCTCGCACGGGCTTGCCGCGAAAACGAAAATGAACGTGAATTAGCATCCAGGTTAAGTTTACATAAACATAGGTTTTGAAAGAGTAGGTCGCTGGTTCAAATTTGTAATTTGTTTATCATTGTTCTAAATAGGATCTACTATATTCTTCTTCCTCATTGGTGAGGGTCATGCCAGTCCTAGAATGATTTTACACCATGCTGATCTGTCTTCAGCTTGTCTCACCCCCCGTTCCAACTTTAAATCAAGTGCTCTAGTTGTTAAATG
The DNA here is from genome assembly GCA_945859575.2 of Herminia tarsipennalis. Taxonomy (NCBI): domain Eukaryota; kingdom Metazoa; phylum Arthropoda; class Insecta; order Lepidoptera; family Erebidae; genus Herminia; species Herminia tarsipennalis. The sequence goes on from OX243859.2 coordinate 3,751,197, forward strand.
TTTTTGCAACGTTTTTTATTGCTGTTCTGCTCCTATTGGTCATAGCGTGATGTTATATAGCCTATAGCCTGCCTTGATAAATGGGCTATCCAACAGTAAAAGAATTTTTCAATTTGAACCTGTAGTTCCTAAGATTTTTCAAATAAACTTCAGCTTTATAATATTAATATAGATGAAGCTTAAATTTATGACAACGATTTTTTGTCATATATTTAAGCTTCATCTATTCATGACCTTAATATATAGTGAAACTGCTTTCTAAAACCTAAAAAATAGTTTTCTAGTAGAAAATTTATTCAAATAAATTTTACATTTGTCAGTCATAAAAAAAATTGTAACCAGACGCGTCAGTCATGCGTTAAAGTTGTGTTCTTTGATCGTGCTATCGAATGCGCGATTTGAAATTTAGTATAATCGGTGAAGAATATTATCAGAATCATATTCCATCTGTCAGTAAGCATAAGTCTATAACGGATGCCAGCAGCAGCTGATTAAAGTCCTGTACGCCAAACGCTAAGGAATCCAGCTGACTGACGAAAGGGAAACAACTAATGTGTTGTAATATAAAAAAATCAGCAAATATAAAATGCTTCCAGTTTTTGGCGGTCTTAAGGCTTATCAATGTTATACCTTGTTCTAATATTTGTTAGTTGCAACTATTAATTAGTTACAATATTAATAATTGTTTTTATCTATGCCCAACAAGCGGTTATTGACCTTAGGGTGACAAATAATTTCGTCACGTGTTGTTATTACTCATATCTAACTTGGTTAAGCATCTTAGCCTATTTTACAATTTGTAATAGAAAAATCAACAGAAGTGAAGTTTCATAGATTCTTTGCCTGATCAGTAGTAGGTGTTACAAAACAGTGTGAGTTATTCTTTCATGAAATAGTGATGTGGGCCCTGGGGGTCAATTCACGTATTTAAAGCAGTACAGTTGCAGTTAAGTTTCGATTAAAACAGCCATTTTCATATTCTTGTAACTTTGGGATCGATCTCAAAAACGCTTGCGCACCGTACTAGAATGTCGTTATTGCGCTCTCGAGACGCATACTTGACGCAAGCGTATTTGAGATCGATCCCAAAGTTACAAGAATACAAAAATGGCCGTGTTGATCGAAACTTAACTGCAACATCTGCAACTGCACTGATTTAAATACGTGAATTGTCCCCCTGGTCGATAATTCTACCATACAAACGCCTATAAGTGCTAAGCTAAGCTTAAAATTAATATCAATTCGTTTTATCATAAATTAGGCTTGTAGCCAGCGATAATTGAAAATATTTTGAATGTTCTAGCCTAAGCTCTAAGCCTACCAAATGCTTCTACCATGGTGCCATATCCGATTGCACTATATTTATTAAACTGATAAACGAGTGATTTCTTTTTATAATTCTTAGATTTAGAATAAATTATGTACATACATAATGACCCTTGAAAATGGTCAAATTTTATTAAAGGAAATTAAGATGGCTTTAGATTTCAATATTTCGGTATGAGGTATTTTTTGCAATGGTCGAAACGTCGGGCAATAAACAAAGGTATTTAACCTTAAAATAAAATATTTACGCGATTAAGACCCGTAGCTTATAAAACTCTATATTAAGATCTAGTATATTGAAGTATATAAATATTTTCCTTACTAAATTCAGCAGTTTATGACAAAATATTTGTGAAACTACAGTATTTACTACATATTTATAATGACAATTGAAATTGCCAAATTGACTAAAGCGTTTTTTCTATAGCTTTTGTCAGATTAGGATTTATAATCGGAAAATATTCTAGTTGTATTCTACGAAAATAGGAAAAACAGTTAAGAAGATCACGGGCTCTTTTCCTGGTGTATCCCTGGCTCTTGCAACAAAGGTAAGCAACCCTATTGAGGTCAAATTCAGGAGGAAGTTACACCATCTTTTCCTGTAAATTGTTAAATCAGTTCTAAGTAAATATGTTTGTTAAGTGGTGATATATCTAGGCCAATGGCATACTTTTGGTGAGTGATTAATAAAATATATTAAATGTATTGTGACATGGTGTTTTTCGCAATAATTGTGAACTACGTAAGTCAATGTTTATTTTGACCTCAATTGTTGAGAGGAAACTGTGGTGTATCGTTGGAGATTTATCCCTAACTAGCTGACCCGCGCAACTTCGTCTGCGTAAATTTCCCCCGTTTTTGCAACATTTCTCATTGCTGCTCCGCTCCTATAGGTCGTAGCGTGATGTTATATAGCCTATAGCCTTCCTTGATAAATGGGCTATCCAACAGTCAAAGAATGTTTCGTAGTTCCTGAGAATACCCCGTTCAAACAAACTCTTCAGCTTTATAATATTAGTATAGATTTCCAATAGAATAGAATTTCTATCTGTTCTAACCCTCGCAGATGTTGTATACAAATATTGATTTATTTAAAGGCCCGACGACGTTCAGTTTTTTCTCCTCTACAGATTTCTGCAAAAAATCTTGTAAATTATCTTTATATGAGCAGTTTCATTAAATTTAGGGAAAAAATCTGAAAACTATGTTGTACCCATTGAGTATTTATTCAATCTCTTGTTTTTGCATCAGTCCTCTAATATGGTGTATACTATAATGGTGGCAGCACCTTACCTACATATACAGTTTATAAACAAAGAAACATTGTAAACATTTGCAATTTAAAAAGAGTGGCCGTTAGTTTTTATTACCTGTTCTTTTCTCCGGCTTTTCCTATTGTTTGCGAACAGGCATTACATGTACATATAGAATCGACTTTTCACAAGTTTAGTATTTTACTTCCTAAGTGAATAAATCATTTTAATTTTTATTATTATAAAAAACTGAAGAAAAAACTGATACTAATGGCTAAGGCATCGATCTCACAATCGTGTGGTCGCGAGTTCGAATCCTACCCATTATGCTACCGACGGACGTGAACTCACTCCTAACACAAGCCACTGAGATTAGCTGGAGTGGTTAAGATTGCTAGTAATATGAGACCACAATCCCACATTGCTAGTAATTGTTTTTTAATATTAAGCCAACATGATTGGTGACACGAGAAATGTTCTTTGACAGTATTCGAACCTATAGCATACAGGCACGAATCCTGCCAAAGAAAATCTTGTTTGATTACTGATTAACAATTCTTTATTCCTAGGTTGCGTTAGTCTAGGACATGGTCTACCTATGTTTCAAATACATTCAGTTGTTTGGCCGTAATAAATTATCTTTGAAAGTTTTATATTTTACTAGCTGTCCCGCGCAACTTCGTTTTCGTAAATTTTCCCCGTTTTTGCAACAATTCTCATTGCTGCTCCGCTCTTATTAGTCGTAGCGTGATGTTATATAGCCTATAGCCTTCCTCGATAAATGGGCTATCCAACAGTGAAAGAATTTTTCAATTCGGACCAGTAGTTTACCGCGTTCAACAAACAAACAAACAAATTCTTCAGCTTTTTAATATTAGTATAGATTATCACTAACGACAATCTATGTCAAAGGGATTTTGTGATTAGGTGCTGATGGAATAACACTGCCACGTCTATAGATGGGTGATCAGCTTCGAAAAACGTCATGCTCCTTCGTGATTCAGAGAGCACGTTATCCGTCAGTCCTGCGGCTAATCTCCCTTCGATCATGTCGGCTTTCCATGCCATAGAACTGTCCAGCCGTCTGTATGTGTTTGCGTACTTCTCTACAATAACTTCTGCGCAGTTACCTTATAACTAGTATCGGTTAATATTGATTGATCACAATAATTGCAATCCTTTCTTATTACAAATTACTCGGTTACAATCAAGAACGAACTTAATTCATGAAAACGTCATCACACCGATTTTTTTAAAGCAATATCGTACTTCCGGGATCACACAATGATGACACAACAAAATCGTTTCGATCAACATCATTATATATATCTAAGCCCTCGATAAACAAAAATACAATAGAAAACAATCATTTCTGAGCTTTTTACCAAAACATATAAGACCAACAACCTCTCGCAAGGGGCAACGCACTCCAAACCAGACAGCCCGGGAAATACCTTCAGATACAGCGCCATCTAGTATGAAGTAGTGGTACTAAAGGTCAAATCCGCTCGGGTTAATGACCCGTATCTGAATTGTCCTATCGCGTATGATTGTAAGACTATTTTTGGTAATGTATGAAAAAATAGATACAGAAAAATATATTTGTATGTTTAGTTGGGCGCACCCACTAAACAGATAAGATAATAATGATTGCTTGTGATTATTTAAATCTGGCAATATTATCATTATATGTGCTTGTCAAGGATTTTTATATATACGTTTGATGACGTCATTTCTCGTCACTAAGGGTTAAATAAATATAAATTACAAAGACAAAAAGATATAGCTTCAAATTTCTTCTCCAGTACCGAAACCGCATCAAAAAGTAATATTATTTACTATTAAAATAATTTTGAGGTTATTTTTCGGTATTTTTAAGCACATGAAGTTGGTGAAAGGGATTATTAATGAAATTATTGCTAAAACTATGCAATTTTGGTATCGTTGGCCGCAATATACAAAAAAATCTACGCTTACAATGATTATATCTTGAAATAAACATCCACATATTCACAAACACAACTAACAAAAATAATACTGAAGTTAGAAGAGTCTAGAAACCATCATTTTCGTGTAAAATATGTTAGATGAACATTTTTGAGAAAAGAGCCATCTATTGTTGACTGGCTGTACTAAAGTTCAATTGCCAAACTGCGGTGAATGACCCCAACCGCGGGCTTATCTTGTGGCTCCTATGACACATGCTTCGTATATTTTTTCCATACAACACCGAGTCACACAATAACTAAAGTACAGAAGGCAATCTATGAAGCGGCGGTAGCCAAATGGTTAGGATTTCGGACGCGCAATAAAGAGGTTGCGGTTATGAATCCTACCCATTATATTACCGACGTGAACCCACTACTAACACACACCATTTAGCTTAGCTAGAGAGGTTAACAAAATTGCTAGTTATGTGCAACAAATATTGCTTGTTATCTTAAAAATACCTTCAAACAAATGCGCTTGATGAACGCACACATAGATATCGTACACAGATACGAGATTTCGGAACATTATATAAGAAAATAACTACCTACTGTATTTATGTACGTTTTCAAGATTTCATTTCATGAGTATTTACCTGTTTTGAAATATGTATGTTCGCGACTTTCTCAAAAGCTACTGATCCGATTCAGATGGAGTTTTCGCTGTTCGATATCACATTTTTCTGGAAAAGTTTTAGCATATAATTATTGATGATGAGCTAGTTTTCAAGTGAAGTTGGTTAATTGTTACAAACAGTGATATGTTTTTGGCGACATAAAGATATTTAAGTTTGAGTTTTTCGTATGAATTTGCCTTCTGTCCTTTCGTTATTTTGTGTCCGTGTTGAGGAAAATGCGAGATTTTATTACACATCATTAATATAGTATTATTTCACGTGAAATTTGTAAACAATGTGTAATTTGTTTGATCATTTAAAAATACATTCATTTGTGTTCATAAATATTTAAGACTTTAAATGATTTGTTTTAAGAAAGTGAGACGTCTTTTTCTATCTCTTTCTTGTTGTCTTTCTCATTATATTTTTAGTTGAAAATGATATCTATTATCTGGCTATTTATACTTCTATACCGATAAAACAAAGTTGTAGAGTTTGTTTGTTTGAGCGCGCTAATCTCTGTAAGTACTGGATCAATTTTGATTAAAATTTGTATGGAGGTAGCTTGAAATCTAAGAAATGTTATAGGCTTTATTCAGCCCTAGGATTATTACTCATGCGCTGCTATGTAGAAAAGTTACGGTCCCTGTTGGCTCCACCTCTATTGCAAAGCATATGTTCGTACTCAAGCTACCACACCACTTAACAACAAATTTCATTAAAATCGACTCAGCACTATCGGAGATAAACGCATTTTAATGCACAAGCATGTAAAATCCGAGCAGATAATTTGTTTTTTAGCTAGCGTAGGCCAAACCGCAGATAATAACTGGTATCTTCTAAAATAAGATTAAATAGGTACAGAGTTATCGATAAAAAAAACACTAAATCATCCTTCCAATTACGTTTCTAATAAACTTTTTTTGCACAACCAATTACTCAAAATATAATCGAACAAAAAATTACAATACGGCTAAACAAAAAGCCTATTGGTGTTTAAAAACTCATCAATTATGTTATAGCTTGACAATTAATCATATACATTTATTGTTCGCCAAATTATATACTATTGAAATACAATGACTCAAGACACAAAAAACCAAGAGTGCAGAAGACAGACATCACACAACCACATTCGATAAACACACATAACATTTGTATCATACGCGGCTACCTAATGCTAAACTAAACTAGACACGAAATGGGTGTGAGTTCCTAATGTCTTTAATAACAAAGTTGCTTAGCAACCATTTACAAAAGTGTTAAAATTGAATGGGTGCTAAACAACTTTGGCTTTAGTATAGCCAGAACCTGTACTATGGCAACCAGACAACTGATAAACATACATATATATTTCTAAATACATTGTAGATAAATTACACCCAGACACAAAATAAACCATCGTGCTCATCACACAAAGTTTTATCCTGGGTGGGGATCGAACTCACGACCTCTGACTTCGCAGTCAGGGTCACTAACCACTAGACCAACAGGCCAGTCGGTTATTGATCGATTCCATTATTGAAACCAGGTCTTTTGGCCTGTTGTTTTAAATAACAGTACATTTGTCAACGTTGGCAACCAATACTCGAACGTGAAGATATGTGAGCAAGCAGCTGCGTCCGATATTAACATAGACGCAGTTTTACAATTTTAATTTATATTGTTAGGAGTATTTGCTCAGGGACATTCAGATTTAATTGCTTGTAGTTTTAAGAACTAGTTTTTTTTTAAGTTCAACGAAAATTAGAGACAGTAGCCACTCAACCAACACTCTTTCTGTAAAATGAAATCGTTTACATAAATGTATAAAGTTTACGAGGACTATTCTAATTAAAATGAAGATGACTGCCTCGGTGGCGCGATGGGAGTGTGTCCGACTGCTACGCAAGAGGCCGTGGGTTCGATTCCCACTCGGGATCCACAAATTTTTGTTCTGAGTATGTATGTACTTTGTGTCCGTGACTTGTATGTTTGTAAAGTCCCCCGCGACACAGGGCTTGTACCATACTGCGGGAGCCGTCTTTTTAAGCACAAGAAGTTGGAACCCATGATCAATTTTCTGGAACGAGTAGATTAAATAGATGTTCCTAGCTTTTTATATTATCACTTAATTTTTGATCGGAACTTCGTTTTGGGTGAATTATGTGGTATATATATAATATGATAATATGAATATGATGGTATACTTCACGCTAACCCATAACAGTACCAGCGCCACCCAAATCCTTTGATTGGCAAAGATCTGAATATCACCACACCTCCTCATTCAAGATATTAGTTCGAAAATCTCATTTGCCCCATAATTACACTTGCTACAGTACCCTTTAACCGAAATACAGTGATGTGTTAACAATGCTAGTCAAATTACAAATTAGTAAAGAATTTATTCGTTAAATAAATTGACTTGACAACAACTACAGATAGTATGTATTAATGGAAGTTTTTCCTTACAAATGAATTTAAATGCATAAATAATGACTTAGTAATTTTGTTTAAGTTAAAAGAATCGAGTAAATACACTTAGAAATGCGGTGTTTTATTCTTAGTGAGAAAAGTAAATAAAAATACAATAAATGGCAATCGGTCAGTGCACGATTATCGGCGCTATGCAGTTAGAACGATAAAAAATATGACATAACGTGGACGGCCGGTCGCTGACCTAACGTAAGAAACTGGCGACATGTAACGCCATCTATTATCGAAGTTACGCAACGCATTATTGCCAATTAAAAATTTTAACACATAAATCTTTTCAAATAAATTGATAATTGATTCTTTTTTATACTGTGAGAAGCGTCATTAATTTTATTGTAAAGAGCTATTTATTAATATAAAGGAATGAAGTCGTTATTGTTGCTATTGGATAACAGATGGCGCTGTCGGTCATAATTTTAAACAAGTTGTTTTAATTGCTCTAATTGCAGTGAGTAAGTGTTGAATATTAATAAATACAGAATAAAACAAGTTAGTTATGTCTATTACACGTTATGAAATCGTATTCGAGTCGCGTTACCTAATATGCGCCGCTTGGCTTTACCGCAACGTAACAGCTAGAATCCCCCCTTTAACTTACAAACCAAGGTTAGTCTCGCAGTTGAATATAAAAAGGGTTCTTTTGAGATAAAAGTGGACTTAAGTACAAAGGTATTACGCAAATGCCTCACGTGGGGACGATTTTTAAGAGGGACCAAGTGGGTTTTATAAAAACGAAAAAGGAAATCTGCGCGATGAAACGTTTAGATTTTATCTTTTGAAATAAGAATTTCATTCCTCTGCTGTTTATAAAGTAGGTAATACTACTTTTTGAATTTCGAATGCAAAGTTCTTTTATTTAAAAAATAAATAGAATTCAATTTGAAAAAAATACATCAAGATGGCCGCTTTCCCGCTTAAAAAAGTAAAGTAGGAATAGGTACTAGACTTCCTACCTTTTTATTTAAATAAGTAGAGTAACATTTATAATTGTATTTATATTTTTTAGCTACCAAAAAGTTAGTTATTGAACGATTTATTTTGTTAACATTAAAAAAAAATATAGTGTCATTACAACTTTTTTTTTTGCCTCCATTAAAGTCGTTTATTTTCCAAAAATAAATTACGAGCAATACGTAAGCATAATCATTGCAGGGGGTACAGATAACTAAAAGTAATATAGATAGGTACGTAGTAAATTATTACAAAAATGGCTCTTAAAGCATTCGGCCAAACATTCAGCGTAGGTAATCCTTATCAACCAATCTATTGATAAGATGTCTGGGTGACAGTTATTTGTTATTATTTTATCTTTTTTACGTATAATGAAAAGAGTAGTCAAAACAATACGTCAGTCCTAGTATGCATTATTGCCAAAAACAAAAAATATCATAGAGAAAGTTTCTTTTTAGATTTTTTTACCCAAGCGCTAAGGTAGCAGTTTCCACAGTCTGTGGACACTAGAAAGTATGTATTCGATTTTTTTTTAATTCTCATTCGAAACTTGAATTGCATTTTAAAAATTTCAGTTACAATATATTAAAAAATAAGAATTATTTTTCTTATTTTGTGATTTCTTTGCCTTTTTATGATAGTTTAAACATACGGGCGAAATACGAGCGAGCCAATTTAAAAAATGGAATTGTCTAATATGCCAAGCTAAAAATTAGAGATACCTTCTAAAACTGTTTTGTTTTGCCATCAATTCGGTATTATATTGTGTTTTGTAATAAACCAAATAAATTAATTCAATGAAAGCACAACAGAGTGACGGTCAATATTGCGCAAGCAGTCGTATCTAGAAATGTCTGGTTAAGTAATACATCATTTGTATGCGACGCGGCAATCCTAGGCCGTTGGGTTGGAACAGTAGTGTGTGAAAAAATTCCAGAGAAATTTTGCCGCTAGACAAAGTATTATTAAAGCTAGAATTGTTGGGAAAATGGTAGCTCAAAGTTGGAAGTATATTTTTGTTTTGTTGTTTTTCACAAATATGGGAAATATTATCGTTTCTGATGTTAGAAAATAGGTTCAAATAATAGGATTTTTTGCACTTATTATTGTGTTTTTGTCATCTACCTCCTCCTCAACGGCAGGTCTGATTTAGATGAAATATGGTGTGTATATTTTAATGGATCGCTGGGTGGTTTTAAAATACAATTCACCCGATTAACGAAAAAAAAATTACAAGGCGGAATGAAATTCGCCGGGACATTATAAATATTACAGATAAATTTAACGATAGGTTGTGAAACATTTTTCGATATTAGCGGATATAATTCATGCTGTTGATTTTAATCATTGGCGTATAGACCTGGACTGTGCCATAACCACACAAAATAGACCACTCTTTAGAAAGAGACAAAGCTACTTTGTGAACAATACCTGTGAAACCACTTCTTTTTTTTAGGCAAAGGCATCTATAAAAGTCGGTTAGTAAAGCGTTAGCCTTATTCATAATACGTTATTAAAAATATTTTCAAGTAGCGAATGTTTTGTCTTCTTCTGTCATGTTTTTTAAAAATAGAATGAAAAACAAAGACAATAAATTTGCTAGACAAAATACTGTTTTAGAATATTATCGTATCTAAAGGTACGAAGCTTTTATTAACCCGATCGATCGTGGTCACGGCTCGAGTACAGTGTTAATAAAAGGTTCATACCTTTAATTATTTTACGCGATTAAGTCTCGATAATATTCTAAAATTCTGTTATTAGAACGCTATCATAATTTTGTCTTTATTAATGAATACTGTTTGTTGTTTAATGATAAAGGGAAAAACTATCTTAACAACAGGCTGCAATGAAATTTAATTCCCTCATTGAACATGTTACTACTTTACAATGCTGTATCACAATTTCAGACATTACTATCTTTATTAGACATTCCCAACAATTTTGATTGATAAATATAATCTTTTTGAACGGTGTACTTTATTACGTCATCCTCCTAACTCCTTAGTAACAAGTGTGAGTGACTCACAAACTCACGATAAAACTTACAAAGTCTATTGTATATTGTAGCAAACAAAATATAAAATAAGATTTTTATTAATCTTACTATTGAAGTCACCTTTTAACTGAATTATAAAGTGTGTTGAATTTGAAAAAAGAAATGCAGAATAAACTCAAATATTAGTTTTTTTCGTTATACTAAATAATATGAATCACTACATAGTATAAAACAAAGTCGCTTTCTCTGTCCCTATATCACTATGTATGCTTAAATCTTTAAAACTACGCAAATGATTTTGATGCGGTTTTTTTAATAGATAGAGTGATTGAAGAGGAAGGTTTATATGTATAATAACATCCATTAAATAGTTGAGAAATAAGGAGCGGAGCAGCAATAAGAAATGTTGCAAAAATGGGAAAATTTACGCAGACAAAGTTGCGCGGGTAAGCTAGTTATCTTTATAATCTGAGATACCTAAAATAATATTAGTGTAATCTATATTAATATGTAAAGACAGCGTGGAAATGTTATGAGTATTTCTGTTAGCGAAAGATAATCTTTAAACACTGCATCTTTTAAACATTTTTTAACTGTTTTAAATACACTTTACCTACATAATAATTAGAAATACTCGTACTAACATTATAATTATAGGTTGCCATTTTTTAATATAGCCAAGAGTTATTTTGTGTTTCTCAGTCTCTTGCCCACGTAGCCTCAAATTTGGCGAACTAGGGCGGAAGCTGAACTTTGACCTCGAATCCGATTGAACCTGCCCAAGGTCGTGAGGTCAGATTAGGGCGTTCGAGAGCTAGAGCCCAAAACGTGTCAGGCTATGACCTGTGACCTACATCTTACAAGTTTGAGGTCAAAACGTGTTTGTTTTTGGCTTTTAGGGTTTTTGTATTATGTCCTTTTTATGCGAGATCTTTGCATGTCACGCAATTGTTTTTTTTATTTATTTATTATTAAGACACGTAATCTATGGCTATAATAGCTCTGATTATGCGCTCATTACGACTAGGCATGATTCCCGACACCATATTTGCCAGTATGTTCACAAATGAAGCTAAAATCACAAAGCACTGCCAGCATGTCATGACATTTTGTTGTATAATTCTGCTAACTTATCTAGTTTTCAATCATCTACAACATTTTGTATTGTAATGATTATGCGGACTAAAGCCGGAGGCTCCTAAACCAGGTAAATTAACCTTTGAATAATATTGAAATTATTAACAACAGATAATTCAAATCATTCGTGGCTTATTGCACTTCAGCCATGTTCACGATTTATTTTGTTTATTTATTTACTTCTAGGAAAGCTTACAGACTATTAATAAACTATGCTACTGTGTAGATAATGAAAATGTTGCTATTACAAGTTCCCTATTTATCAGTATTGTAAAATGATGTATCTAAAAAGGGCGTGACATTTTCCGCCCGACTTCTTCGTGTCAAGTCGATTACCTATTCTAAATTTTTGTGTCGTATCACATCCAAGTGTGGAAGAAGATTCGTTTTTATCATTACGGGTTTTCATATTAATCTCAAAACTGATAATACTTTAATAACAGTATTTTAAATAGACTATGTTTTGACTTCTTTTATACCATTTTGAAAATACAAAGAGAAACAAAGATAAAATATGAAAAAGGGTGCATACGCGTAGTTATGTGTAGTCAATTGTCGTTATTTTTATAATACAATCGTACAGGGTTCAAAATTGAACACTAAACTTCAAGTGCTTATATAATTTGTAAGTTATAGCGGTGCCCAGTTAAGAAAATAGGTCAACAAAGTACGTAGCAGTGGGCCGCTACTTTCTGTTATATTTACACTCAGAATTATTATTTCCGTGGGCGCGTTTAGTTGTTCACTTTTTTTTTAACAGGAACAATTGTAGTATTAATATAACACAATAGGTTTGAGGAAATTTGTATGAAATAACAAGTTATATTTCATAATTTTGAATTGAAAATCAGTCTAAATACAGAAATTTTGTGTCCTTCTAATGTTCCTTCCGTTCATAATTTCTCAACGGCTCAACTGATTTTAATATATAATACGTCATTACATCTCGATGACGCAAGTGTCATTGGGTACATAAAATTCCTCAAAAACAAAATGGTGGATTTTATGTGCTTTAATGTGATTCTATTATGTTTCAAACTACATTCGAACAAGGCTCTTTTAAATATACTTACATATTTGATTTGTATCTAAAACACAAAAACCCAGTCACCAATCTATTTTAAACCAATGTAACTATGAAATTTTCTCATCTTATTGTTGCAAAATAATATGCTTTTATCATGATAAATATTTGCAATTCGAAACACATTATTATTCATAATTTAAATCTTTTATTCCATTCTAATATTCCCCTTCAAATACTTAAATAACTAAAGGAAATTGCAAGACCACTTTCCATACACCACGTGGCCTGAAAATGGGTCATCCATTATCTTTCAACAATTTAAATATCGCCGTCTCGCTCTCTACATTGTAATACAATGCGTGGGAAAGAGAGGGGTGTATTTAGAGGAGTACCCCTCGTAATGCGATAGTGTTTCTAGATGTGCTATTGTTGTTAAGGTAAGGTTAGATATTGTCATACGCTTCCTGGCCTGTCAAGCTTTTGTGTCATGACATGCGAAGTTCGTTGTGTAACTTTTGACAGGAGTATCTTTTGACAGTTTTTTGCTTTGTTCCTAAAATTATAATATAAGTAGATATTATATTATATTCTGTGTCTATATTAGAAGAAAATGACTGACTAATCAATCATTAATCAAGCCTCAGCTGAAGTCAAATCGAGTCTAGGCTGAAAAGAAATGCACAAGAGTTCCTGATATGAAACAAAAATAAGCATTTAGGTATAGGATATGTCACCACTACAACAAGAAAAAGCAGTAATAAATGTAGATTAATACAACAATTATTGTCAGTAATAGAAGAATCTAGCACTTTCTTTAATTGACTGAAAGTTATTAATGTCTACTACACGAAAACAATACATTCTTTATTTAAATAGTTTATTTTCAACGTAGCAACAATTTTCAAACGGCAATGAAATTAGTTTGAATATCGAAAGTTATCTTTGAAACTATTAAATCGATTTTTAATTGTGAAATTAAAATTAGGCATGGAACTTGCTCTAAACTTGGAGTAGAATAATATGCGATATAAATCGGGATATACCTAATTACCCTCCTTCTTGCGTAGCCGGGTAAAAAGTGTTTAAATTACATTTCGTGACAGCTGCAGTATTGCTAAATACTCTCCTTGAATAAAAGCGTGATATCATTAATTTACTCGTATTTATTGTTGACCGCAACTGCACCATATGGGTCAACAATTCCTGTTAGTAAGGGATAGTACTTAATATTTACATAGCTAACGGTAATATTTTGTATGAAACCTACCCTAGTTATCATTTTACGCTGAAACCAAGATAATAAACTCTTATCTATAAGTAAACAATACATGCTTTGCGGTTTTATTCTATGATCGGTATAGTATTTATAATTTAACAAATATTAATAATTATTTTTATGATAAATTATTTAATATATTTTTTTATTATCTGTTGTTTTAGTGTATATTACGAACTTGAGGTAATTAGTTTTTAAATATAGATATATTGATTATTGTTTTATTAAATGCACATAAATACATATTATATTTATAATTAATCAAAAAAATATTATGTATCATTTTTATTAAAAATATTAAAATTTGAGCATCAATAATGAATGCAAGAAATTGTCAATTAAAAAAAATATCGTTTTTTTTTTTAATTCAAAATTATATAATGTAAACAAACACACCGATATTGTTTTGTTATCGTTGATATGTTTGTGCAATGTATAAGCAAACGCGTTAGTCATGTATAAAAGTTATCAAAAATAACACGCATTGATAAAGTATACGCTGTAAACAACTTCTAAATATGCCTAAAGTGTTTATTAATAATAGTAAGTATTATTTGAATTGTAAATTTATAATAATATGTAATCATTATGTCATCTTAAACAATTATTAATTATCTTTGGTTACTATCGTAAAATTGTTTTTTATAATAATTTTTTTTTTTTTAACATTAAATAATAAATTTATGTGCATATTATGTAATAATGTTATTATATAAGCTAATAAAAATAACATTTCAATTTAATAACATAGCATTATTAAAGTTTCGTGTCGCTGACGTAATATCACTTTCCACATAATTAAATAACTCCACTAATTATTGTTAGGAAGTCTCTAAATGTCTAATTTTAAACAGTAGAATGGCGTAACGACTTATTATTCTATTAGCAAAGTTACCGTAGCCAATTTAAAACTTTATAACGAAACAAAACAGTTATTTTAACCGTTAACTACTATTCTCTCATGCAAAAAACACTTTACGCGTCTAATTGCACAATAAAATTTAATTATTATATTTAAAAATTACGTAAAATAAACTTTTTCGAACGAAATATTGCCGCCAAAACCGAGTTGTGTCAAACGCTGTAAAAGAAAACGAACTGTCAAATCAAACCTCGATATCAATCCATTATGCCTACTTTTTTTTTTCACTACACAACACACACCACAGACAACACAACACTGACACCTAAATTTTTAAGTTTAGAATTAATTCGTATACGCGCCGAATTTCTAAGGACCCGCTCACACCGAGATGTTGCAAGCGGGCCATCAGGGGATCAACTAGGAAATGAATACAAGCGTCGGCACACCACGCCGCGCCCGCTACACATAACCTCTTTACACGCACCAGTGTGTGTGCATTGCATACGTTTTGACAGCATGTGGAACTTTATTTATAGGCCTATCGCATCGCATACAATTTATAAAGAAAACACATCCTGTTAAAAAAATAAATTTGGTAAAATTACTGACGAAATGTTGGTACAGCATTTCCACGGCTCTAATTAGACTCTAATAAGACTTCTGCGAGATTAAATCGTCAGTGCAATTAAAATATTTTAATCATAGTGCAGATCTAAAGTGACAGATTAAAAATCTGAGACATAGCGGTTCGAGAGAAAAATGTTACGCGGCTAAATCACAACAACCGTTATTACATAACAGTCGGCTAGAGGGAGATGGGGATAGTTTTTTGTGCGTGCTAAAAAAAGACAGAACTATGAGGTTGTGTAACTCAACACAGGGAAAGCTCACACGTACTTTCTTTACGCTTTATACACAAACACTCCTACGTTGTATACTATATACGTGTGTAAGTGTGTGCGCGTCTTTACATTTTTGAATTTCGAACGAAAGAGCTTAAGTGCCGGGATGGACTTTTCAAAATGGAGTCTTCTTTTTGACGGTTGAAGTGTAATTTTCAGCGCTAGAATCTCGTATTTAAGGTTGATTTTTGTATTGAAGATGTTGCGCACGGCAGCTTTTTGAGGGGGTTCAATGACACACGGTTTGGCACGTTCCTTGGGCCTACCATTTTTTTTCAAATGTACTGTGAGACAGGCTGAAAACACCACAAAAGAAGTAATATTTTCACAGAACTAAAACTAGGGCACGCGTAGTCGGTGTTATGGAATTTTTAATCGATTTTCCTAGAAATGAGGATACATTTTAAAGTTTTGTTAGAGCAGAATATTCTTGCAGCGTTCGATTCGGTGACGTTTTATAACGAGAATTGACCGAAAATGAGGGCATGCGTGATAGACAATAAATTACCACAGGTGTTGCTACCCGACGACAGATGGCGTTGTAATTAATTTTATTAATTCTTTCATTACATGGTTCGAAAGTTCTTTTTATTTTATTCAACGTATAATTAATCATAAAATGGGTACATGTACTTAGTAAATCAATAATTTCCACATATTATCAGGATTTATTTACGTTAGAATCTAATTTAGTTTACGTAAATTAGCTTAGTTAAAAATATAAGGTACTAGCGCACCCTATATAAATTTCACTTATAAAGGTAAACACCTGTACATTAGAGTACTAATGTAAGTAATTAGTAATTACTATATACTAAAAATAAATGAATGTTTGTCTCAAAATAGATGCCTTACTGTAAAACTGCTATTGCATCACAGCAGAGGAAGTGAAATAACAGTCATAATATTTATATAGCTATCCCTTTCCGGCTATATGGCGTCATCTTTGTCGCACGCAGCGAGTTCCTCGTTTGAGCAGCGCGGTCGAGTGACGTGTTGCCGTCCTGCTCGCGTAACGGCGAAGTCGTATATTGTCGATATGTTCGTGCAAGGCAACGGAGTGCATTGACCTGTCCTTGTTGCGCTTGTGTGCAGCCTTGCTTTACAGTTATACAGTGTTTCTATGTATTATTCGTGCATCGTAAGGATCGGTACACACTGCATCCATTTTATGCAATGGGTTATTTTATTTTTATGTTTTTTTATGCAAATTACTTGTTGGTTTTAAGTAGGTGTTAATACAAACCCTGTTGTTGGAATTTGTCGTCGATATTTGGTAACTTACCTGTAAAAAAAAAAGAAATATATTAGTAAAATTTGATAATTGGTTTGACAATAAAATACAAAATAATCATATTTATAAGTAAGTATTTCATAAACAGTTATTTTTTAAATTATAGTGTTTATATAAGTTATTTGCGGGTAAATTTTCAATGCAGATTTTTTAATATAAAATCATACAGAACCAATAGCCAAAAACAAATACGGAACCATTTTAAACGAGTAAAGAAATAACCTGAAAACGGCCTAACCGCTATGCTTATAAAAAAAGTTGCGTCAGAGACCATAAAAAATGTCTGCCAGGCGTCAACGTTGGCATTACATCACTATGTACTCGTGTGTGTGTAACACACACACATTTAGACATGTGTGAGTTTGTGTGCACGTGGTCTCTTCACATGTTGATTATACAGTGTACTCACTAGTGTGTGTGTGAGTATTCACCAGTGTTTGTGTTAATATTTACCAGTGTGTGTATGAAGCCTAATCTTTTGTGGAATGCGGGTTTCATACAAGGTACTTTTTAAAAGTGCTGAAAAGGGAAAATCTTTGACTGGCACGGCTCGCCACCCTTTCTGGTTTTACTTTTAGTTTTTTTTTTAAAGGCAAATGAAATGGATTGATGCAGACTTTTGCGGCGTTAATTAGAGTTTCGTGTGGGATTTAATTATGTTATAGGAATATGTTTGAAATATAATTAATGGTGTATAAAATGTGCATAATTAGTACCTAAGTTTATGCGTTTTTCGCATATTTATATGGATTTAAAACATAATTAAACGTCCAGTATAGTCGGTCTAGTGTTTTTCTGTATTATGAGTACTTTTGAATATATTCAGCAGAGCACACTCTTTTACACCTTATTTGGTACTACTATCGTTCATTTTATAATAAAACTAGCTTTCCCGCGTAACTTCGTTTCGTTCGTCTGTGTAAATTTTCCCCGTTTTTGCAACATTTTTCATTGCTGCTCCGGTCCTTTTAGTCGTAGCGTGATGTTATATGGCCTATAACTTTCATCGATAAATGGGCAATCCAACAGTAAAAGAATTTTTCAATTCGGACCAGTAGTTCCTGAGATTACTGTGATCAAACAAACAAACAAACTCTTCAGCTTTATAATATTAGTATAGATTGACATTTATACGGACGAAGCCACAGACATAAAAAATAGTAAAATTTGAATAGTTATAAATTTAAGTGAAGTTGTAACGCCCAGATGGGCCTATGTAAGCCTGACTCATTGAAGCCGAGCCCAAATGCTCAAACTTAGATAGCTGAAGGGACGTCTATTATATTATAGCTACGGTATTAGAACACAAAGAGGGTTAGACACACACACACACACACACACATATAATATGCATTATAATATCCTGTGACAACTCACACTCGGTCATCTGATCCCAAACTAGGCAGAGCATGTATTATGGCAACCAGACACCTGATTAACATATACTTGTATAACTAATCAATAAACTTGATACAACGAACGTTGCTTAACCTCACTGATTTATCAAACTGCTCAATCTCAGCGACTATGATTAAGTCAAAATCGAAGTCGTAATTGCAAAGGAACTAAATTCAATCGAAACGTCGGGTAAATAAAAGGTTCGTACCTTTAAATAATTCACGCGATTAAGTCCCGAAATATATCTAATATGTATAAAAGTCGTGAGAGTTTAAAAACAGAAACTATAGGCGTTCTAAATGTTGATAAACTTTCGCGATTTGTACACATTATTAAAATATATATATTGCGGGTCTTAATCGCGTGAATAATTTAAGGTAAAATACCTTGTTTATTGCCCGACGTTTCGACCGCATTGCAACGGCCGTGGTCACGGGTAGACTGCGTATAGGCATTCTGTTTTTGCCATTTTGGCTACGGAACCCAAAAAGGGCGTAAATGCCATAATTTTTGCAATAAAATTCAAATCAAAACAAGCAAATACTAGCTTCAAGGAAAAATAGGAATAGATTTAACCGGAAAATGCAACACGCATCTTATTTAAGTGAAGGTGAACTTAGTATCACTGACCGGCCTTCGACAGGTATGTTTGTTGAGCTAGATATATTTTTTACGCCTACATGATCCCTAAGTGAAGACGAAAGCTTAGTTAGACGTAATTCGTTAAAAAATAAATTATAAAAATGCACTGCACAAAAAAGATGGCAACAAGATCCCCTACATAATTTTATAATTTCATGTAGTCGGAGCCACTTTACTAAGTTAATCAAATACAATAATAATTTTTAGTGGTTATAGGATGTAACCGATGTAACAACTAACTTTTATCACAGCTATTGTCAAGTATTAAAAATTTCAAAAGAATGGTTGCTAACTAATTTTTTAGTATTACATTCATAATCATGTTATATCTTTTTGAAATGCTCAAGATGAGCCAGGCCTCCGTCGCTATATATCATATTCTCAAAAGACCACATTCGTAAAACATCACATTCGCAAAACACGATATTCGCAAAACATCATATACTCATAATACCATATTCTCACAACATCATAATCTTATAAGACCATATTCGCAAAACACGACATTCTTGTGATACCACATTCAAAGTACAGTTCAGTACAATAAAGTTCAGTCTGTGGTGCTTTTTTAATTTTTTTATGAAATTATTTTTAGGCAAAACAAAAACATAATAATAATAAAATACTTTATTACACCTCAAAAAAATTAATTAACTAATTGTACATAAGCGTTTCAAACACACTTGAATGCATATTGTTTTATTAACACAATCGTTGACTATACTTTGAATTTTTTTATTTTTTTCAATTATTTTTCTATTTCGTTTTACATCAGTACAATGTAAATTATTTCTTTTTAATTTTATGTTTTGCAATTTGGCTTCCTTTTTTAGCAGTGATATGAACTGATACATACTGGGTTTTGATGTAATTTTCGTGTTGATGCGGCGATGCCAACCCTCAACACCATTTGTGGTTCTATTCTTTTGGTCATGACAGCATAATATGTTACTACTTATCTTTTTCATCCATTGGCTATTGAAGTAATCTAGGAATTTGTAGACATGTGGTGATGACATTTCAATGATGGTATTAAAGGCTTCTGGCATTTCGGAGGCAGTAAGGGCAAAAGTGAACAGTATTTTGCTACTTTTTTATCTTCAGATTCTTCAAGTTTTAATTTTTTGGACATTTTGAACACGGCGTTACAAAAATGATAGTAGCAACCTTTTATTTTTATATTTGGAAAAACCTCTGTTACTGCTTTTATAACTGTTAACTCGTAGTCGCATTTGTACATATTTATTTCTAATCGGAATTGTTGTTTTAGTATTAAAAACAACCTCTTGTATGTACTCTGTTTTTTATTGGGTAAGAGAGCAAATATTATGGGTATAAAGTTCACCGTATCATCATTCCGTGCTGCATCTACATGCAAGCTATACATTTGATAATAAGGAGCTGGTACAATTTTAAAAGTACCGTCGCCATATAAGGTTTTGGTGGATTTAAAATATTCTCGTAACTCTGAACGTGTTAGCACTGAAAATATGATTATTCTGTCCGACAAATAATATTCGTCGTATAAAAAAAAATCCTGCACCAAACTATATGGCAGTTTTACATTTTTTGAGTTAGTCGCTTTAAAACTGTTCAATTTTAAAAAATTCTTGCGTGCTCTATAAAGAGTATCTTTCTTAGATGAAAACAATGGCAATTCATGCTCTTGACCCTTAAAATCATGGTTTATGAAATGTTTTTCGAAAATCTTTTGTGCCGATTCAAAGTTATTGCATACCTCTTTTTTGCAATCGTCCATAACTGTGTCTATTGTATTACGTATAAAATTTGGAGAATCACAGGTGTGCTTAGCGGATCTCATGATCTCATTATTAGTATTTAGTGTTATGGAGGTGCGGCAATCCTTCTGCTTCGAACACCGCCAATTCGTTGTTCCGCACTTATTTTTTAAATATAGATTATACCTATATCCATCATGTAGTAATACCGGCTTATTTTTTTGACTTCTAATGAATTTTAATTCACTTTTACTGCCACTGGGCTGATCCATTTTCAGAATTTGTCTTATATGAAAATTACAAGAAAATGCACTAATGCAATAAAATATGACTAGACAATGACATGTCATTATCACTCATAAGAGGAAATAATTTACCGGCCAGTATGAATCAAAGAGGTTACGTATGTACATAAGTAGGTTATATTCAGTTATGACGGAACGTTTAAGCACATTGATACATAAAGTCGCAAAGTTTTTTAACACCAGTGTACTTTTCACCTTTTTTAGAAAATATAATGTTTAGAGAATGTCGTGTTTTGCGAATATGGTCTTATAAGATTATGATGTTGTGAGAATATGGTATTATGAGTATATGATGTTTTGCGAATATCGTGTTTTGCGAATGTGATGTTTTACGAATGTGGTCTTTTGAGAATATGATATATAGCGACGGAGGCGTTTTATACGACTGTAAAGTAGGGTTATGTTTTTCGCGCGTATCTTGTATGTATGTATGTAATATTCTTTATTACCTGATATCTCACAATTCACTGAACGGATTTATACAATTATGACGTAGCTAGATATGTGACGTTTGAAAAAAACAAACATGGCGGCTGTGAGATGTCAAAATAAAGAGGTGTGAAAATTTTGAATACTGCAATATGGGTATCAAATTAAAGGCCTCCGTCGCTATATATCATATTAAGTGAAATTTGTAAGAATGACTAAAATATTCAAGAAAATTACTGGGCAAACGAACTAATGACTCAAATAAGGAGCGCTGTGCAGTGACATTCAGATCTTTGCCAAACAACTAATATTATTTTGGCGTGATGCTTATCATAAGGTGCACGACTTGCTCGTCTCTTTATTCTGTAGTATAAATAAATATCAGAAGTTTTTTTAAGCTATTGCATAGCTTTTGTCGCGGGCTTTGAGCGCGGCGATCGAATCAAGAAATTCCGTAACGAAAATAAAACCTAACACGCCCCACTTCGCCTACCATGTAGCTCGGCCGAGCGTTCGCAATAAAACAATAATGTAGCTACAATTTTAGAAACTCAAATGCAATAAAAATATATATTATCCTTTATGATAACTAGCTGACCCTCGCAACTTCGTCTGCGTCAAATTAACCCGTTTTTGCAAAATAGGGGTTAATAAAAAAATAGGGGTTGATCGTAGAAGGGTGAAATTTCAGGATTGTATTTTTTAATCCGGTATAATAAAAAAATATAAATTTACCAAAAAATTAAGGGTGGACTACCCTTAACATTAAGGGGGATGAAAAATAGATGTTGTCCGATTCTCAGACCTACCCAATATGCACACAATGTCATGACAATCGGTCGAGCCGTTTCGGAGGAGTTTAACCACAAACACCGCGACACGAGAATTTTATATATTAGATATAGATTCCCGATACGTTACTTCTAAAAACCGCTACAACTGCGCGCGCGCAAAAAACCTGACCTACAGTACACACACTCATACACTGGTAATATACATCGTATGTATATTTGTATGTGTATATATACAGTGATTACGTGGGAATACGTTGTAATAGTATTTTAGGTAATTTACAAACGATGATTTTTGTTGTGATTGATACTGATTAAAGGTTCATTTCCGTGCATCGCGGCCGATCGCGAGTCGCGCGCGGCTTACGACAAGCGACTGACGCGCGCGGCCGATGCGACAATAGTCAGAGTGCGCGCGCAGCCTACGACAGTCGTCGGCCGCGCGCGTCTGTCGCAGACCTCGGAAACGGCGCCGTACATTCTCATACTCTGAGTATTGTCGCATCGGCCGCGCGCGTCAGTCGCTTGTCGTAAGCCGCGCGCGACTCGCGTTCGGCCGCGATGCACGGAAATGAACCTTTATAATGTAGTTCGTCTATTTAGCGTGAGGTGATTCATGGTGTAACCGACTGCTGGCAGCATGCAACTGCAGGATGATTTTCTACTATGTATTTTTATGAAATATCTGGCAAGATTATGTCGCTGTGTTTCATAAAATCTAATAATATGGTGTAATACACAAATGTAGTTCCATTTGAGTCTTTCTTAGGACTTGAGTTATCACTTTATAGTAAACTAGCTTTCTAAACTATCCTATGTCCTTCCCCGGGACTCAAACTATCTCCATACCAAGTTTCATCTAAATCGGTTTAGCTGTTTGAGCTTGAAAGCGTAACAGACATACCGATAGACGGACAGAGATACTTCCACATTTATAATATTAGTACGGATAGTTGCGATAATATACTTTTGAACACTAAACTCAGACTGAAGTTAGTTAGCTAAATATTTGGAGGTTTAGGGAGCAAAAAGTTAATTATCTTTAGATTTTACTGCCTTAAAGGTATCCTATGGTCGATGATTCTACTATACAAACGCGCATAAGTAATTACTCCTCTGTTTAATGTCGTACCTAAGTAAAAGCTTAAAATTAATATCAATTCGTTTTATCATAAGGTAGATCTGTAGGACAACAATTTTGGCCAAATTCCATTGTTTTAAGGCTTATAACTTTCAAAATATTAATTTATTTTCAATTATGGCTGTCTACAGACCTAGTTTATAATAAACCGAATTAATATCAATTATAAGCTATGATTTACGATCTCATACTGAGGAGTAATCACTTATGCGCGTTTGCTTGGTAGAATCATCGACTAGGACGCCTTTAACTATGGTATCAATGTAGAAAATTATGAGCACAACTTATACGGATCCACCAACAAATGATTATACAAAAACCTAATAAATACTTTCAAAATCATAAAGGGTCTTTGACAATTAAATGCCAAACAAAAAAAACAAGTCCTTTAAATCTATACTAATATTATAAAGCTGAAGAGTTTGTTTGAACGCGAATTGAATAATCCTTTCACTGTTGGATAGCCCATTTATCGTGGAAGGATATAGGCTATATAAAATTACGCTAAAGGAGCGGAGCAGCAATGAAAAATGTTGAAAATTTACGCAGACGAAGTTGCACGGGACAGCTACTTTATAATATTAATGGTAAACTTCCTCAATTACGACCTATCAGTTTGATAGTTTGCGGAGAACCTAACAAATGTATCTATTATATGTACTTATATTATACTAGCTGTCCCGCGCAACTTCGTATGCGTAAATTTTCCCCGTTTTTGCAACATTTCTCGTCGCTGCTCCGCTTCTATTAGTCGTAGCGCGGTGTTATATAGCCTATAGCCTTCCTCGATAAATGGGTTATCCAACAAAAAAAGATTTTTTCAAATCGGACCAGTAGATCCTGAGATTAGCGCGTTTAAACAAACAAACAAACAAACAAACAAACAAACAAACAATCAAACAAACAAACTCTTCCGCTTTATAATATTAGTATAGATGGTAAACTTCCTCAATTACGACCTATCAGTTTGATAGTTTGCGGAGAACCTAACAAATGTATCTGTTATATGTACCTATATTATATTACGTATGTTTATGTATTTACTACGTCTAACCATGATTACGCTTAAGACTCAATAAATTGAAAATAACTGTTAGATTAGAATCACACTAATATTATAAAGGCGAAAGTTTGTGAGTATGCGAGTGTGTATTTGTTACTTCTTCACGGCTAAACGGCTGGAGCGATTTTAATAAAATTTGGTATGGAGTTAGCTGACACCCTGGATTAACACATAGGCTAATAAACCGCAGGTAACACCGCGGGACACAGCTAGTAAACAATAAAACAACATGTTGTTTTTGCTAGTGAGTAAGGTCGTTAGATCAATGGGACTTACTTCACTTATTTTTCGGCTTTAACTTTACATATTGTTGTCAAATTGTCTTTAATTAAGTACCTACTTGTTTTCTTCTGTTTTGTCTAAAATAAATATGTTTTAAGCTATTGCATGGCTTTTATCGCGGGCTTTGAGCGCGGCGAAAGATTCAAGAAATTCCATAACGGAAATAAAACCTAACACCCCCACTCCGCCTACCATGTAGCTCGGCCGAGCGTTCGCTTAAATGTATATGGTACGACTGTACAAAGCTCGCACGGATCGAGACGAGCTACTCCGAAATGTAATACATACCTAATTTTGTCAAAATAGGAGTACCCAAAAAAAATATTTACTATTTTTTCATTCGTTTATCTATAAATGAAAAAGTTATTAATTAAAAAACGTATGACTTAAAAAGTTCTTTGCCATAATAATCCAATCGAATTTTGTACCAGGGGAGATATAATTCCCATGCCATACGCCTTCCACTACTGAATTTTGACAAAAAGAATATGCTATAACTATGTAATAATAATGCAACCAGCTATGGCACCATGGTAGGTGCAATACTGATCACGCTGCTGAAATTTGACCACATCTTTCTGTTACACCCTGTATAAGCTATGATGTCTACTTATAATCAGGATAGCTACTCACGTTGACCAATGAAAAACCACAAATTACTCTACTATTAGTCGTCTCCAATGTGCTCGTCGTTAAGGTAAGATCAGACCTTGAAAAACAAGATCTCATTGATCATGGCTTGGATCTGTCTATTTATTAATGTAAATCACTCATCAAACGCCTTGCCCAAACACTTGGACCTAGAAAGCTTTTTTTTTTATCTTGGGATAACTCACACGACGCTATCTGATCCCAAACTAAGCAGAGCTTGTACTATGGAAATAAGACAACTGATAAACATACTTATATATTTCAAAATACATACATATTATAGATATATAACACCCAGACACAGAGTAAACCATCGTGCTCATCACACAAAGTTTTATCCTGGGTGGGGATCAAACCCTTAATTACCCTTGTTTTTTTTAATCAGAATTCGTTACCAGTACTTTGGCCAATAATAGCACATATAGTTTTTACCTTTGTTGTAAGTAGATGCTCCTACTATGTATATTGTACCCACTAAGGCTGATTTTAGTTTATCTCATGTTTCAACTTTTTGATAATACAATTTGCATCAGTCCTTTAACATGGTGTATAGTATATTAGTCGCAGCACCTTACCCCAATCAAGTTTATAAACATTCAAACATTGTAAAATTGGCAATTTGAAAAGAGTGGCCGCGAGTTTTTATTGCCAGGTTCTTTTCTCCGGCTTTACATATTGTTTGCGAACTTGGCATTACATGTACATGTAGAATGCCGACGTATCACAAGAGTTGTTTTGCATCCTAAGTGAAAGAATTTTGAGCCCACGACCTCTTGCGTAGCAGTAGGATACACTCCATCACACAGAGGCAGTCAAAAATTGTTTAAATTAGTATATTACAAATTACCCTATTTACTATGGTTATTTTATACTTACCTATGTATAACAACGTCGTAAGAGCCTGTGTAGATATGACCATAGAATTATTAGTATTTCGTGACTATAATATACATTATGAAGGAAAAAATATGTTTTTTATGAGTTAAGTAAACAATGCCTAAGCCGGCCATGACACGTAGTTATAGCTGGTATCCAATTATGGGTAAATCTTAATTGTTTGATAAACATGGTTTGAGAGGGTTTGTTAAATTTATATAAACTTACATGTTGTTAATTATATATATCTATACTAATATTATAAAGCTGAAGAGTTTGTTTGTTTGTTTGAACGCGGTAATCTCAGAAACTACTAATCCGAATTGAAAAATTATTTCACTGTTGGATAGTCCATTTAACGAGAAAGGCTATAGGCTATATAACATCAAGCAACAACTAATAGGAGCGGAGCAGTAATGAGAAATGTTGCGAAAACGGGGAAATTTTACGCAGACGCGCAACTTGCGCGGGACAACTACTTTTGTTATAAAAATCAATATTATATTGGATCAATATTGAATCAGTAGTTTTAGAGAATAGCGGGTGGGTACAAGCCCTGTGTCGCGGGGGACTTTACAAACATACAAGTCACAGACACAAAGTACACCCAGACTCGGAACAACAATTTGTGGATCACACAAAGTGGTGTCCCTTGTGGGAATCGAACCCGGACACACTCCCACCGCACCACAGAGGCTATCAATTATTCACTTAGGTTTTTTTTAAAATCTATTACACTAGTTACGTGCACTTACGTTATTTATTGTTCACAGATAAAAGTGAAATCTGAATGATTCAATACATTTGCGCAATAGTTTTATATTGAATGCAATTTGAAAAGTATTTGACTACGGCATTGGTAGGAATGCAAATCAATTTATACTAAATATGATAAATAATAGTGTACTTAACTGTTTCTTTAAATGTCTTCTTGGGACAACTCACACAACGCTATCTGATCCCAAACTAAGCAGAGCTCGTACTATGGAAACCAGACAACTGATAAACATACTTATATATTTATAAATAAATACATATTATAGATAAATAACACCCAGACTCAGAATAAACCATCGTGCTCATCACACAAAGTTTTATCCTGGGTGGGGATCGAACCCACGACCTCTTGCGTTGCAATTGGCACAGAGGCAGTCAATTTATTTTACGTGGCGTGTTATAGGTTTAATGTAAGTATCTTTGTGCTTTTTTGCATCGAAATGGCCAAACAGATAGACGAATTTGGATGCATTTTTTTAAATTAAAAAGATATTTTGTTTTTAAACTAACGGTAGTTTTAAAAGCTTTAGATTATGAAAATCAGTTATATATAATGTGACAGTGATCTATTAGTCGCACTGGTGGAACTCCTGGCCATCTTAATCAATGGCTTCACTGCAGACATTTATGGTTAGTTTAATGGTGCATACACTACAATAAAAATCCAGCTATAATCCTATAAATCCTACCCATTATACTACCGACGTGAACCCACTCCTAACACAAGCCATGGAGCTTAGCTAGAGGGGTTAACAGGATTGCTAGTAATATGGGGCACATAATCCTAAATTGGTGATTATCTTTAAAAAAAAAAAAGATGCAACTGTAGTTGATTCTTTCTCATCCGAAGTAGGATTTAGCAGCCCTGTTGAAGGCGGAGTTTTGTCATCCCCGCGTCCTTTTTAGCAACGTCATTGGCGCCAAAATACCCTAGGGTTTACACATTAGTTTTATTTTGCAACTATACAAAAGCCTTACTTTACTTAACACCCATTTTTTAAGCCCTCGAGTCAAAAAGGGTTGTTGCTGTATGTCTGTTTGTTATATCGTAGCTTGGTAACAGATGGATCGATTTTGAAACGATATTTTTTTTCTGATTTAATAGAGATGGATTTTAATTTCCAGTCTATTTTTATTTTATAACATTTATGGTATTTCAACTGTAGTTGATCCTAAGTAGGATTTAGCAGCCCTGTTGAAGGCGGAGTTTTGTCACCCCCGCGTCATTTTCAGCAACGTCATTGGCGGCAACATACCCTAGGGTTTACACATTTTTATTTTGCAACTAGAAAGACTTACTTCACTTAACACCCCTTTTTTATGCCCTCGACTCAAAAAGGGTTGTTGCTGTATGTCTGTTTGTTATATCGTAGCTTGGTAACAGATGGATCGATTTTGAAACGATATTTTTATTTTATTTAATAGAGATGGGTTTTAATTTCCAGTATATTTTTAAAATGTTTATGAGTTTTGCAATAGCCGAATTATGAAGTTAACTTTAATTATTTTTTTAAGTTCTTTTATGAAAGAGTATGGTAGTTGTCTAGTTGACAAAGGAGTGGCCTCTTTTTATAATTATTTGCTTTGTGTTTAACAAGGTGCTTTGATATAGTTTCTGTTAGTTCATTGTGACTGTTGGGCAATGGATTTATTTGATAGTATTTAAGGTGGACGCGGAACGGTTAGGCAGTTTTGATATTGATATGTTTTATAATGATTGTTGATAAACTTTCGCGATTTGTATTCTGTGTGGTTCTTAATTGAAATCTATATACATTACGGGCAGTCTACCCGTGACCACGGCCGTTTCAATACGGTCGAAACGTCGGGCAATAAACAAGGTATTTTACCTTAAATTATTCACTTAATACTTTTAGTATGTTTACCAGTTTTGTCATAGCGCAATTATGAGGCTAACGATCGAATACTTACTTAAGACACTCAATGTTTTGTGGTTTTTGAGTATCAAGGGTCAATAGCCTTGCAAAAACTAACATATTTTTTTTTTCTAAACAGTGACAGACTCACAGTAACATAGTAACGCCATCTCAAGGCAATTTGTCGCAATGTTTGGTAAAACCCAAGTTAGATGTGTCATACCATTTTCCTTGATGGTGTAAGTAGAATTCAAGGTACTAGGGGACTTAGTGAATACATAAACAGGTGATAGTGCCAAAGGGATTGTTTAGATAAAATCAATTTAAGTTAATGAAGAGAATTTGTGAATCAAATTTGATAGAGCTAAAAGATTGTGTTATTTGGCGACTATACCCAGCTTATTAGGGACCGTCTCCGGAGAGGTAGACCGACTTCGCCCGCGTGGATGCCAGATTGTAACCAAAATATTTTAACAGCAAAGTTTCATACTAACTTTTCACCCCCGTTTTACCCCCTTAGGGGGTGAATTTTCAAAAATCCTTTCTTAGTGCTCCCCTACGTTATAAAAGGAACCCCTGTGCAAAATTTCAAGTTTCTAACCCTTAAAGTTTAGGCCCCGCGTTGATATGTCAGTCAGTCTGTCAGTTTCCCACAAGAATAAGATATTGTGTGCATATTAAAAAAAGCCCAACACCTGATACTAAAAGTTTATTATCTTTGAAATTGCTAAACTGATTTTCATGAAACAAAGCTTAGAACTATCTCGATTATACTAGCTTGAAAGTTTAGATGTATAGATGTTTGTTATTTAAACACGTCAAAACGGCTAAACGGATTTGGATGAAATTTGGCACACAGATTGATTATAGTCTGGAATAGCACATAAGTTACTATATATTTAGAGAAAACGTATGTATCCCGTGGGGTTTGATTTTCAAAATTTTCAACGCGAATAATACAAAAGGCGCATCCCTATTCGTTCATAGTGGCACTACAATGGCACACAAACACACACATACAAAGCTTTTCGCGTTGGGGTTAAAAATAATACTACACACATATTCCTTGAAAAACTACATCAATAAAATGATCACCTAAACACATATTGGCCACAAAACGTTCAAAACCAAGCTGGTTGTGGTAGACCTTGAGTTGGACCTATCGTAGGACCATACCAGTAGGATGATTACCATTCCGCTAGAGTTTGGTTCGAGACATTGGCTAGGGTTGTCACTTGTATTATTTTTTTTCAGAAGTAACAAATGTTATACTCATTCGTGTTTTAATTCATTTGTATTTAATATTTTTAAATGTTTTTTTTATTAAGAATAAATTTGATTTGATTATGAAAAAAACAGCCAGCCTGTGTCCTAAGCTTTTGAAAAGCTAGTTGTAAGTTTTCTAAATTTGTAAATAAATAAATAAAAAACAATATTTATAAAAATAATAACATAATAATAATGTCTTAGGACAACTCACACAAAGTCATCTAATCCCAAATTTGTACTATGGCAACCAGACAACCGATAAACATACTTATATATTTCTAAATACATTATAGTTAATTTACACCCGGACACACTCATCACACAAAGTTTTATCCTGAGTTTAGATAGTATTCACTACCTCCGGCTCTGCAGCCAGGGTCACTAACAACTAGACCAACAGGCCAGTCATGCTTAAGTTTGTCTACATCTATGTTGTTCCTGAGCGAACGAACATTAATCGCGGAAATGGGGTCCAATCCAGGGGTTTTAGTGACCCCATCTAAATCGATAAGCAGCATCCACACTAAAGCGATAAGCAGGTATAACATATACATATGTATCTCGATCCTCCTGAATGAGCAGTTACTGTGGAAAGCAATAACAGGACCCACAAAAGCCACAGTGACGTGATGTTATATTTAAAGTTAACCTAAATTATTATAACATCGATTTCTGCAGTGGCAGCCCTAAGACTATCTGCATAATTTAAGTACTAGCCAGCTTATTACTAAAATTGGTCAATGCCGTATGTTAGAACTTAATGGCTATATAAATAATTATTATTCATTATCTTTAATTAATTTAACGAGTTTTACTTGTTTTTCATCGAAAAACTTTGCCTGCAACTGATTATACATATACTATCTACCTCCACCTAACCTAAAAAAAAATATTAAAAAAACATGATCAAACGTAGGTAACACCTATTTTAAAAAAAGAACACAATGACCTATTTAATATTAAAAACGAAGCAAGAATATATTCTATTCTATATTTAAAATATCGCGTTTTATAAAAAAAAAATAACAAAAAAAAATACTCTTCAAAACAGCTACGTATGCGAAAATTCGCATAGTGTGACCACACAAAAAACGTTTTTTTGCTGCAGCGTAATCA
This sequence comes from Herminia tarsipennalis, assembly GCA_945859575.2. Taxonomy (NCBI): domain Eukaryota; kingdom Metazoa; phylum Arthropoda; class Insecta; order Lepidoptera; family Erebidae; genus Herminia; species Herminia tarsipennalis. The sequence continues at coordinate 3,782,666 of OX243859.2, forward strand.
CGAGACGATGAGTATGACTGTGTGACGCGCGCGTGGCTCCTAACCTATCTATGTATGAGTGCATCCGTGTGACCCACTTACGAACGCGTTCGGCTAACTTCGGATATTTCCGTCGCCCGAACATATGTCTACTACACCGCCATCTTTACTTATTGACTACAACCGACCAATATAACTTGACCCATCTTGGCCGACGCTTTTAATATATTGTTGTACAATTCAGACGCGTGCTTGCAGGTCAATGGAATTTAGTCTATTGACGACGCGTATTACGTAAAAAAAGTATCAAAATGTTTACTGATGCTTGTTTTCGCTTTGTTATTGGACGGTTTGTAATGATAGTAGTGATTTACTTCCTAACGTTTGTATCCATACACGCCGCAAACTAACCTAACTAAAATATAGTTAGGTTTCAAATTCATGACCTATCTACGCTACCATACATTGTGACATTTTATCTAGGTTTGTTGCCGCCATAGACAAGAATAAGAGCTGTTAAGATGGCGCTAAACTCTGCCGTCCACTGTCAAAAAGCGATTCTTTCTACAGTTAAATTGTACAATAAATACTGGATACAAGCAGAAATTGACAAAAATCTGCAAGTTTGCCACCAAAACTAAGAAGGCTATTATAAAGCAAATTCTTTCCGCGAATACAATTAAATAATCAATCGTTTATGTTAATATACTGTATCGAAAAGTTACACGAAATCTTTAAAAATAAAATTACATAACATTCATAAAAGTTAATATATAAACGATTGGCATCGTAATATCACATAACAGAAAGCTCGCGTGTGCATATCCGAATGTAACTTCCGCGTTCGAAATTTGATTTTTTCCCCACACACACATCGAAACAACTTTCACCCATTCGAAAGTGGACTTGCTATGACGTATGTGTGCGTGGCTATTTTCGTTTCGGATACACGTTCACAAGAAAGCTTTTAAAAATAACGGAGTATAATAACTGCTATTGTGTTGGTTAATTCTGTTATATCTGAACAATTCCTGAGAGAATACGGTCTGAAATCAAGAATAAATAGATTGACGTAATCTTTTTATGTTGTTGTATTATCTCAAGAATTGAAAAGCGCATCACTTGCGTGTACTTCTTTGAAACGCTTGCCTATACAAAAATATTTTCCTCTTGCAATCATAAACATATAATCCCCATACAGGAAGGCGACTTATGAATGCTTAGACAAGTAATTTAGAAATTGCAGAACGATATTTACAAGTATTTTTCTGCTGTTATAAATCCATGAATATACCTACTATAGTTTGATCAACGTAACTCGGCCGGAATGAAGTTAGGTTCATATCACTTTCGCGCATGTCATAAGGATGCAACCCTAAAATTAATTACGAAATCGATTAATTATGTTTAATCGATTAAAAATACTAACAAAATTTTAATTCAACAATATAAAAACTCTATTCATAAAAGTTTAAATTTAGAACTTAAATACTAAAGAAAGTTTGAAAAGCAATTTCTTTACGAAAATAATCACGATAAACATGAGTTAGTAATACTAATTATGACAATGTAATGCGTAATCGCATCTCTAATTCTCTTGGTTTAGTTACCGCCCCCGCCCCCCGCTTCCTGTCACCATTTACTTCCAAAAAATGCATCTGCGCAACCACTTGTCGCCAACTTCAATCCGGCCTAGTTACGTTGACTCAACTGTAAGATTGATTGCGATGAGTAGGTAAATACACTACCAGGCACGATGAACAGTATTAGGTAGTACATTACTTATTCTGTGGTATTAGTAGTATTATTGATATACAAGTTGACCCGCGCAACTTCGTCAGCGTGAATTTTCCCCGTTATTGCAACATTTTTCATTGCTGCTCCGCTTCTATTGGTCGTAGCGTGATGTTATATAGCCTATAGCCTTCCTCGATAAATGGGCTATCCAACAGTAATACAATTTTTCAATTCGGACTAGTAGTTCCGAGATTATTTTTGATTAGGGTTTTTTATCGGCTACAATAGTTTTTTTTTTGCGTAAAATAAATAAAAGTTATAGATAAATTTCATCTAGACATAATAAACAGTCGTGCTCATAACACAAAGATCCATCTTGGGTGTAAATCGAACCCACGACCTCTGTCAGCAGTCAGGTCCAACCACTAGACCAACAGGCCAACCCACACATATACCTATGTAGATTATTATGTCTGTATATACTTCACAAATTTCGAGAGGTAACAATAACTTTCTCTAGTTAGCTAATATACCGGTTTAAGTGATAACAAGGCAACTAAAGGTAGCCATTTTGTTTTGTTGAAGACTATCTTGTACAATTGTCTTCACTATATGTTTAACTAGCTGTCCCGCGCAACTTCGTATACGTAAATTTTCCCCGTTTTTGCAACATTTTTCATTGCTGCTCCGCTCCTATTGGTCGTAGCGTGATGTTATATAGCCTATAGCCCTTCTCGATAAATGAGTTACCCAACAGAAAAAGATTTTCTCATTTCGGACCAGTAGTTCCTGAGATTACCGCGTTCAAACGAACAAACTGTTCAGCTTTATAATATTAGCATAGAAAACCGGACGCCTCGTGGTTTACCCCGCGTAGTTCCCGTTCCCTTGGTAATACAGTGATAAAAAGTAGCCTATGTCACCCGGGGATAGTATAGCTTTTCAACCGCGAAAGAATTTTTGAAATCGGTTCAGTAGTTTTTAAGTTTATTTGTTACTAGATGTCCCGCGCAACTTCGTCTGCAAAATTGTTCCCGTTTTACAACATTTATCATTGCTGGTCAGCTTCTATCGGTCGTAGCGTGATGTTATATAGCCTATAGCCTTCCTCGATAAATGGGCTATCCAACAGTAAAATAATTTTCTAATTCGTACTAGTAGTTTCAGAGATAATCGTGTTCAAACAAACTAACAAAATTTGTAATATACAAAAAAAATGCTTTAAAATCACAAATAAATTCGCTAGGAATTCCTTACTACCGCATCTGCTGACCCCACAATTGCGCAAAACACGCGTGATATTACAATTATAAGCGTGTATAGTATTTATCTATTACCTATCAAATATAACCAATTAGTTATAGGTATCTTAACAAAAGAATACATGGTCCTTCACCCTATTTTCAAAACACGCGATCTTTACAGAAGCATCACGAATATGATCAAAATGATCGGTAATACATCATGCATAATGATTCAGCTATTTTTATTTGTAAAGTAGCAAACGGACATACATATTTTGTTTTAGACTGGCCTCTTGGTATAGTGGTTAGTGACCATGACTGCTAAGCCAGAGAACGTGGGTTCGATTCCCGCCCAGGATAAATCTTTGTGTGATGAGCTCGATTGTAACTGTGTGTAAATAGGTATACTATAATATTATAAATCGGAAGAGTTTGTTTGTTTGTTTGTTTGTTTAAACGCGCTAATCTCAGGAACTACTGGTCCGATTTAAAAAAAACTATTTTTGTTGGATAGCCCATTTATCGAGGAAGGCTATATAACATCACGCTACGACTAATAGGAGCGGAGTAGCGACGAGAAATGTTGCAAAAACGGGGAAAATTTACGCATACGAAGTTGCGCGGGACAGCTAGTAAATCTATAAAGCTGAAGAGTTTGTTTGTTTAAACGCGATAATTAAGGAACAACTGGTTCGAACCTCTTGTGTTATCCACCAAGACATCTATGGCGTAGATCTACTTCTACATCCGACTCATCCAGATATTAATTTTTTTTTCAAAAGTTGCCACAAAAAAAAGTTCCTCGAACCCTGGTGACTTTTAACAGAACCCCAGGGTTTTACGGAACCCACTTTTTTTTTTTTTTTTTTTTTTTTTTTTTTATTATAAAAGACGACTCCCGCAGTAGGGTACAAGCCCTGTGTCGCCCATTTATCGAGGAAGGCTATATGCTACATAACATCCCGCTACGGCTAATAGGAACGGATCAGCAATGAAAAATGTAGCAAAACGGGGAAAATTTACGCAAACGAAGTTGCTCGGTTCTGCTAGTTATTTATATTTTGTCCTCATTGATATTATTATTATGAACATTTTTTTATGACTTTTTTACAAACCCTGTGTCGCGGGGGACTTTACAAACATACAAGTCACGGACACAAAGTACACCCAGACTCGGAACAACAATTTGTGGATCACACAAAGTGGTGTCCCGTGTGGGAATCGAACCCACGACCTCTTGCGTAGCAGTCGGACACACTCCCACTGCGCCACAGAGGCAGACCAGACTTTGAGAATCGCTGATCTAGCTTATTGAAGGACTAAATCACTTTACAATACGCATGTTTGTCTGTCACGTTGTCACGCAGGTTTCTTATATATTATTGATGAGATCCCGAGGCCAAGTGGGTATGCGCAGGCGACTATCTCCATGACTATTTAATAGGGAAATACTGCTATCTACTACTAATATTGTAGTGATGTTAGTTGGTTTGTTTAAAAGAAATTGTCACCTAAAATGCTGGATCGATTTTGATGAAATTTGGCTTGGAGTAGGTTGCAGATTGAGAAAGGATTTTTAACGCGATAACGTAATGCAGGCGAAATTGCAAAAACATGTAAATAATTTAGTTTTCATTTTACATAACTGTTGACTGGCCTGTTTTGCGTATTGCTGCTCCGCTCCTATTGGTCGTAGCTTGATGTTATATAGCCTTTTTTGATAAATGGGCTATACAACAGTAAAATATTTTTTCAAATCGGACCAGTAGTTCTTGAGATAATCGCGTTCAAACAAATAAACAAACTATTCAAACAAACAGTAATATAAGATAAATACTATTTACGAACAAGTTGTCACTACAGTAATCATATACAACCATTTCATTACATAGTTGCTAAGCGACCGGCTACTTTATGTCAAGGTTGGGGAATTAGGATTAAGCAACCTATCTCAACTATAGCACTTACTGTAAATATGTAGTATTTTTTCAACAGGGGGCAATCCCCCCACCCAGAATCGACTGAATGACCTTTTTTTGGGGAATTTCAGAATTTTGACACTGGATTGGAGTGTTTAGGCACGTCGGTGTTGGTGGATGTAGTGTACCGGTGTTGAATCAAATGAATCCCTTCCCTAGCCATGCAAGCGACTCACACTTGACCGGTTGAGTCAAAAATTGCCCCCCCCCCCCCCAAATTCTGGATCCGCGACTGCCACAGTAGCAATAGAATCTAAAAGGTGACCTTTAAGATAACACTATAAACCTTACAATAGCCTATCTCCAGAACTACGACGTAATATCTTGGGACTTGGGACAACGGACAACTCACACAACGTCATCTGATCCCAAACTAAGCAGAGCTTGTACTATGGCAACCAGACAACTGATATACATACTTATATATTTCTAAATACATACATATTATAGATAAATTACACCCAGACACAGAATAAACCATCGCGCTCATCACACAAAGTTTTATCCTGGGTGGGGATCGAACCCACGACCTCTTGCGTAGCAGTCGGATACATTCCCACCGCGCCACAGAGGCAGTCTGTGTCAGTAATAAGTACGAGGTAACAAACAAAAACTTAGTACATGTGCGCTTGCGCAACTGTGCTACGCAGGGCTCGATGGACGGTGTGTACGGTCTGCATATCAAGTTAACACATCTAAACTAATATTATAGATCTGAAACTGTCTGTCTGTTACGTTATCTCGCTTAAACCGCTGAATCGATTTAGATGAAATTTGATATAGAGATAGTTTGAGTCCCGGGAAAGGATATATGATAGTTTTATCGCCATAATCGACATTCACGTTATTGTAATCAATACTAATACGACTTACTCATCGTTAAATTAGATTTTGAAATTTGGAACCTGTTTTACCTCTTTAAGGGTTGTTTTTTTTTTCTTTGTGGGTCACTATTAAAAAGGTTGCCCGCTGACGCAGTTGTAGTAATTACAATAGCTATATAAGAGGTCCTGGGTTTGATGTCCATTCCGGAAAAACTTTATGTGATCCATGAAGATTTATTCCAAGTGTAAAAATAAAGGGTCTTTTCCAAGCTACTCAAAACCAAATTTCATCAAAATCAGTTTAACCAACAAATGGGGGAAGAGACAAGTTATTTTTGTATTAAATATTAAAACGGCTGTTTTCAATATTCTACCTATTGATCGATTTGGCTACTAGAGATACCTATATACATAGGCGGATCTAGGGGACACCCAGACAAGAGAGTTGTTTTATGTACCCTTATTCCAATTACTTGTTCGTTTTTTAACCTCAGAAGGTTTTTTTTGGGCACCCCACCCCCCATCGTGTCTACAAATTACACATGTCCAAAACAAAATGCATCCCGCCGTCGTAAACATGTTAGATCAAGCTCAGCCAGTGAAATCCAGGATCCGCCCCTGCTTATATACATATTTAACACTAGCTGTTCCGCGCAACTTCGTATGCGTAAATTTTCCTCGTTTTTGCAACATTTCTCATTGCTGCTTTGCTCCTGTTAGTCGCAGAGTGATGTTATACAGCCTATAGCCTTCCTCGATAAATGGGCTATCCAACAGTGAAATATTTTTTCAATTCGGATCAGTAGTTCCTGAGATTACCGCGTTCAAACAAACAAACAAACTCTTCAGCTTTATAATATTAGTAAAGATGATCTATGTCCAAATTCTATCTCTAGTATCCAAAGCCATCAACAGATAGATTATTGAAAACAACCGTTTTAAAATATTATTATGAAAGTATGGGTGACGTAGTAGGTTTTATACAAATTGTTATTTCATTTTAAAAAGAAACACAGTCATGACATAACACCAAACATCCGGTTCTAAAAGGGATAGGTGTCCACAATAGGCTATCACGGTGATAATAAAAATATTAGCAAATATTTGCACTTTCGCTCACCGAATGTTATGCTGACCGTACGTGTATTTTTCCTTATTGCAACACTACAGCATTCAAGGGAAAGTGATGAGTAAGCTTTTTGTTTGATAAAGAAGTCTTTTATGGTTATTTCTATGCTTTTTTTTATTTTAATCCCTAATATATTAAAAAACTAGCTTTCTCCGCGTTTTGTTTGGTTTTCTGGTCTGGTGTCTATGATTGTCTAGTGGTTATTGACCCTGACTGCTAAGACGTAGGTCGTGGGTTCGATCCCAGGATAAAACTTTGTGGTTTATTCTGTCTGGGTGTAATCTATACTAATATTATAAAGCTGAAGAGTTTTTTTATTTGTTTGAACGCGATAATCTCAGTAACTACGGGTTCGAACTTAAAAAATATTTTACTGTTGGATGCCCATTTATCGAGGAAGGCTATAGACTATATAACATCACGCTACGACCAATAGGAGCGAAGCAGCAATGTAAAATGTTGCAAAAATGGGGAAAATTTACGCAAATGAAGTTGGGCGGAATTGCTAGTCTTCTAATAAATAAAATCTCTTGTTACGGTGTTTGTGGTCGATCTCCTCCGAAACGGCTCGACCATGCTATAGCCCCCCCTCCCCCCCTTGATGATCAACTGGTGTATATATTACTCCAGATAGATAGATCTATACTATCACTACGCTTCATTAACGGCTACTTAACAACTAAAATTGGTATACCGAGCGTACTTGCGCAAGCGCAGGCAAGCATGTTTGCTTTTGCATTTCGTATCTCTGTCTTACCTCATGAAGGAACTATGTTTTAGAATATGTATCTACAAAAAACATTTTCTTTTTATCAATAAACTGGCAAGTATTTTTAGGCATTTACAATTACTTTATTAATACAATAATTGCATTTTTGAAAGATTGAAAAACTTTAAGTCCAGACCCAGGAATCGAACCCGAGACTTTCGTATGCAAAACCCGAGACCGGAATCGAACCATCTGTCGATATATAACCTACCTAGCCGATTTTTTGCCAAATTTTCTGCGTTAGAACTCGGTCTTGCGAATTTTGCATGTATTTCATGTTTTTGAACATGCTGAATGTGGAGGTGTACCATTCTGTCTATTATGTGATGTGTCAGGGGATTTGTATGTACGTACTTTAACTTCTTGAATTGTCGTCTAATACTCTTCATGCGAGTACAATAACTACCCAATGAACTCTGACGAACATATTTACACGCAAAAAGACAATATCAAATTTGAATAAAAAGGCCAATATCCGAAACTTGTTAAAAAGTAATAAAAAAAAGAATTTATTACCATTGCAATATATCGAGCGCGGTATTTAAAAAAAAACGCCAAATTCGAAATTCAAAATTTCGAAATTCGCGATAGGACGGTGCGTTGTCTCAATTAAAACTTTACGTTATAATAGTTTGATGTAAAATAAACTGTATTGTTCGAAAAATAGGGTTCATTTTACTTTGTTTTATGTGACGGCTTGAAGCCAACTCAAAAGTGTGTCACCGAGTTGAATAGCACTCGCAAGGCCGATCTATCTATGAATGCGCGTTCAAAACCACGGATGTTGCTACTATCTGCATTCAGAATCATCATTTTATATACCCGTAAATAGCTTTTACAATCATATCACAGTAAATAACTACTATTTGTTTATATTTACGTTGAAAAAGGCCACGAAAATGATTAAATAAAGCACCATTTTCGACGAAGTAAGAACGTTTTCAAGGCCTTTTTCATTGCGCGTTCAAAATCAATAATGTGTTTAAGTATTGTAATGACTCCTAAATAGATTCGGGAAAAGGTTAAATGGCAAGTAACGTAGTATTAGGTCGTGAATTGGATGGGCTTTTTGTATGTATACTTATATTATAAAGCTGAAGAGTTTATTTGTTTGTTTGTTTGAATGCGGTAATCTCAGGAACGACTGTACCGAATTGAAAAATTATAAAAAAAATTGTGTTAATTTGCTATTTGACAATTTCCCTTCGTGGGAATGTACAATCCAAGCTATCAATAACGTTTACGAAGCCAGTTCTAAGAAATAAATAATTATAATTAGATACAATCAGTAATTTAATGATTTATAACCATTATGCATTACAATAGAAAATAAGGGATTGTACAGACTCTATCAATATTTATGTCCGACTTAGGTATTAAATCATTATATATTAACTAACTACGAAGTCGACTATGTCCTATTTTTTCTCACCTAGGAGAGGGACGGGGTCAAAAAATTGCCCAAAATCAACTTACGTAATAAACGAACTGCGCCATATTCCTTGGGGGATAAAACCATTTGCCAGATTACCATGTAAATTCCCCCAACTTTTTTTTAATCCTCCCAAAAATTACTTTATGAAAAAAAATCACCAATGACTAAGTGTCCACGTATGCTACAGAGGTGGTGCAATAATGGATTATAAGGTGGATATGGTTCTTTGATTATATAATGCCCAGATGCCTGTCAAATTTTACACCAAATTTGGTATTTGACAGGTTCACCATTAATTTTTAACACTTGATTACAAGAGCAATTGTGCAGAAAACGACGAGTATTTTTTTTCAATAACAAAAAAAAATTAAAGGGCTTTGTTTAATTTTTTGAATTTAGAACTTCTCTTAAATTTTTTCTTTCTATTTTTTGCTGAGGGCAATCCTCTTTTTATTTTTAAGTAAATGGCAACTTAGCCGAATTTAATTTTCGAATAGATTAAACCATTGACGTAAAAACCAGGACTGCGCCAAAACCTCAAAAAAATTACCACTCTCTAGAAAGAGACAACGCTATATTGTGGACAATACCTGTCAAAGGCCGCACGAGTTTTTCTCTCTTTCACACTTTGCAGTCAATATTTACTTTTAATTGAAAGGGATAGCACGATCCAGGTTAATACATCAATAACGAATAAACAATCATGCTCATCACACAAAGATTTATACTGGATGAAAATCGATCCCACGACCTCTGTCTTAGCAGTCAGGATCACTAACCACTAGACCAAACGTCAGTTCTTTGTAAATTTCCCTCCAAAAATTATCTTTTGTGACCAGTGACCTCTGTAGTACTAAATAGTACTGCGCTTTATACGTCCTAGCCCTAATTAGATACAAAGTCCATACAGCCGCAAATTATCATACATTGTATGACCTAGACGAAAAGATAATATGGCGGTTCAAATATTTAATTATTATTAATATTATATACAAAACTCTGCCCTTTGCATAATCTATACTAATATTATAAAGCGGAAGAGTTTGTTTGTTTGTTTGTTTTGTTTGTTTGTTTAAACGCGCTAATCTCAGGAACTACTGGTCCGATTTGAAAAATTATTTTTTTGTTGGATAGCCCATTTATCGAGGAAGGCTATAGGCTATATAACATCGCGCTACGACTAATAGAAGCGGAGAAGCGACGTGAAGTGTTGCAAAAACGGGGAAAATTTACGCATACGAAGTTGCGCGGGACAGCTAGTATTTTATATGGGACTAGATTTTTCCCGCGGATTCGCCTTATTTTCTTCTGATGGTAAGCGTCACACTAGCTGATAACAATATCAGTGACAGTCAAATCCTTGTTTAGCAAAGATCTGAATGTGACCGCACCGCGCTCCTCATTTGAGACATTAATTCATAAGTCTTATTTGGCCAGTAATTACACTTGCTACAGTGCCCTTCAACTGAAACACAGTGATGGGTTAACATTACTATTTCACGGAAGAATAACTGACACTATTGTGGTACGGCTAATGGCATAGACCTAACTACCCTTTCTTATTACGTGAAATCGAGTAGTGTTACCACAAGTGCTCCTTTATTTTTGACTGCCTCTGTGGCGCGGTGGGAGTGTATCCGACTGCTACGCAGGAGGTCGTGGGTTCGATCCCCACCCAGGATAAAACTTTGTGTGTTGAGCACGATGGTTTATTCTGTGTCTGGGTGTTATTTATCTATAATATGTATGTATTTAGAAATATGTAAGTATGTTTATCAGTTGTCTGGTTTCCATACTACAAGCTCTGCTTAGTTTGGGATCAGATAGCGTTGTGTGAGTTGTCCCAAGATATTATTATTATTATTATTAATTTCCGCAAACAACATTAATTTCAAATTTATAAAAACTAGCTGACCCGCGCAACTTCGTATGCGTAAATTTTCCTCGTTTTTGCAACATTTCTCATTGCTGCTCCGCTTCTATTGGTCGCAGCGTTATGCTATATAGCCTATAGCCTTCCTCGACTCTTCATCTTTATAATATTAGTATAGATAATGTTAATATTTTATTAAACTGGTATTATAACTATTTAATATACTTAAAATTGCTTGACGTTTCGACCAGGTTGCAAAGAGGTTCGCTTGTGACCGGTGCAACCTGGTCGAAACTTCAAGTCATTTTAAGCTAAAAAATGCGCGTTAATTCCCGTATAATAAATAGTTATAATCATGCAACGGGAATGTTTAAATGTTAGTATAAACTGATATTTTTATGGACCAGGTTATTGATATGGAGTTCAAAATTGTAGGCTCTAAATGACTAAAAAATCACGGAGTATAGTCGTCTGTAAGTTGTCCCAAGATACTTCTTAAAATTGGGAGAACTGGAGGACTTCTATTATAGTATTCAGCAGACTAATTAAAGGATTTGTCTAATTATTACACAATTTTCCAATAGTTTTTCTTCCTCCAAGGACACGTCGGCTACTGCTGACCCCGTTTCGGTTATCACAACACAAAAAGCCACTATCACCTTGAAGGGACATTGCAAAATATAAAAGCGGCCGATCTGATCTCTGATGAAATATCAATGGAGGTCGAATTTCTCTTCGCCAATTAGAATTGATTGTATTGTGACAATTTAAAAAAAAAAACTTTATTGTCAATATGACATAAGTAGTTATACTGCCAAGTTTGGTATATTCCAAGACAGAGAGACTGAACTGCAACCTCACAAAATTGACCACTCTCCAGAAAGAGACAACGCTACTTTGTGGACCGCACCTGTCAAAGAGACAAGGCCGCACGAGTTTTTTCTCTCTTTCAATATTTATTTTTTAATTGAGCGGGATGGCGCGGTCGGATCTATACGGCAATGATATATTTCAAGACAGAGAGACTGAACTGCATCAAAACCTCAGAAAATTGACCACTCTCTAGAAAGAGACAACGCGACTGTGTGGCCAATACCTGTCTCTCTTACCCAGAAAAGACCATAGACTCGTAGCCACTGAGCAGGCAATCGCCGACGACAACAAGATTTTGACGGTTATTTGGCAAAATCATTGACGTATAGACCATGAGCACGCCATCCCTTTCAATTAAAAAGTAAATATTGACTGCAAACTGTGAAAGAGAGAAAAAACTGGTGCCACCTTTGACAGGTATTGTCCATAAAGTAGCTTTGTCTCTTTCTAGAGAGTGGTCAATTTTGTGAGGTTATGGCGCAGTCCAGGTCTCTACGGCAACGCGCAAAATCAAATGGAATGCAACAACAACGGCCATTTGTCATAACTGTCAAAAAAGTTCACACGTCGGGTCATTCGATTCGGAATTTGAAATTGCTGTCACTTTGTACGGGATAGTCAGTCCAGTAGTAAAGAGGTCGGTGTTCGTGTCAGACGTATTAACTCAGAAAGGGATTGCACCATATCGCCTTGGCGTCAACTGTTCTTAAGCTTGTTACCAAGCGTGGCGATTATAACTATTACCCCCAGGATCTGTAATTAGGTTCTGCTGGCCCGTGTCCAGCATTGGGACATCATATGGGTTTCATAGAAGGGTGTGGAGGCATATTCATAGGCCGATCAGAAATATTTGAAACTAGTTTGTTTGCAACATTTTTCATTGTTGCTCTGCTCCTATTGGTCGTAGCGTGATCCTATATAGCCTGTATCCGTCCTGGATAAATGGGCTATCCAACAGTAAAATATATTTTCTATTCAAACCAGTTGTTCCTGAGATTATCACTTTTAGTGCAGAAGAATATTACCTAGTATAGAAGTATAGGTAAAGGGCAGGAAGATGACGATGATTTTTTAGGTCTTTAAAAGTGTAGAAAAGCTCCTTATAGAGTTAAAGATGTATTTTTGTATTTTTTTTTTACAGCTGTCATCGTAATGACCTTGAAATTAAATTGAAAAAAGTCATGGGTTTTGTTAAAAACACCTTTGTCTTATTGAGGGAAAAATTAAATAATCCCTTAAAAATAGATGCCCTTGCCTTATTATTTTTTTTAAAAAGAGCTTAAAAACTTAAAATGCTTTAACTAGTTACGTCAGGAGTTCCAAATTTAAATGTTATTTTTGTTTTTTTATAAATAATTTATTCCGTTCCACAGCAGCAATTTTTTTTCAATTATGATTCTTAAGTTCGTGTCGTAGATTCGTAGGTATAGTTTTTTTTTTCGAATATGGAATCTCACCATGTAGTAAAGCAAACAACGCAACAATTAACCTCTATTGCAATATCATCAAATTCTTAAATTTTGCAACAAAACGTGCAATAAAATATTTTGTCTCTCCCTCCATTTTAATTTGAACGTCGAACGCCCATGACGTCATCTGTATAAGCGAGCCATGCGTGCACGCACACACGCACGTGACCGTTTAAATAGTTGCATTTAGTGCGTTTAGACTAAGATAGTTCGTAGGCTAGTTACTGGCCTAAAGCTCAAGACTAATTTTAAATTTCGAACTTAAGGAAAAGTCTTTTGACTGGCCTATTGAGTAGACTGCTAAGTCAGGGGTAGCCATTTAGTTGTGTAATGAGCAAAGTAATTTATTTTATCTGGATTTACCTAATTTATCTATAAATAGGTATGCATTTAGGATTAAGTATGCTTATTAGTTGTAGTTTGCCTACTTTGGGATCTGACGCCAGTGTATGAGTTGTCCCAAGGTTATTTATTTATTTTAATTATTACAAATTTACATTTAATTTCAGAAATACATTGTCTTTACCAAATTTGTAAGTGGACTATAGTATTATCTCGTTAGATGCCTTATCAGAATTTAGCATTTGCACCCAAATGAATACAAAATGGACTTTGTTTTTTTCAAAAGCAAGGACAACTGTACAATTTGCCTTATGTTTTTCAAAACCGAAAGATTTTAATAGCCACCCATTCTACATTTTATCTCAAGAGCTTTACTTATTATTAATTTCTCAATACATTGTTATATAAAATACTAATACTAATAGTATACGATATTGACTACGCAATTTACGTTGTGATTTTACGCTTGTTATTATTTGCAATACGGACCCTAAATAATTTGACAAATAAGGTCATTTGTATCAAGGTTGAGTTTTCTATAATATTCTCATTGCCGGCTTTTGGTCACGGAGGCCGATCACTGCAAAGAATAGGCAACGCAGAAGATTATAGTATACAACAATTGGATACTTATAACAAGTGCAGTCTCGATTCTCTCACTGTGTTATAGTTCAATGGAATAAAATAAGCGCTCGATGTGCGTATTTTGATTGCAATTATGATTTTTTTTTTCGACATATTTTTTTTATACTTCATCAGTTTACCATAGTTGGCTATTTAGAAAGGCAATTTCGTTGTTGTTGTCATATAAGGTACTAATTATACCATTTAACAGTGCACTGAAAAGAACTCTTCTCTTAAATTCGCATTCAGCTTGCCTAAGCTAGTAAATATTTGCAAATATCCAAACTAATTTAGTACAAATTTATCTTATTATACAATCACGATAGTAAAAAAACATTCAAACATCCCATTTGATTGAATCTTTAATGATATGAAATATGTCTGTCGCGATTAATCACATTAAAGTAACAGCGGCTGCATGAGAGATAACAACTCATTCATTAATGTTTTTTATACAATAATATCCCTAGAATCGTACTTCATACACTTTGGTATTCTACCGCATAATTTGTATTGATCTGCTTCGATCTCAAACTTAAATTTTATCGAATCGGAAGTAATCGAAAGTAGCAATAATATTATACCAACATTCGTAATGTACCCACGCCGGTCAAGTGAAAGTATTATCTACTATTGAATACAGAAATTGCTTCATTACTATGAAATATTATGTATATAATATCCTATTGGAATAATATTAGCGGTCTAGTAGTTTGTTTACATTGTTTAAATAACTTATTCCCCCGTTGAATCTGGGAAATCTTATTTAGGGATGAAATAATCCCTAGCCCTAAACAATTGGCATAAACGCTAATCGAATATAATGACAATGGCTTGTGTTAGGACTGGATTCAAACCCACGACCTTGCGATTGCGATGTGAGTCCGATGCCTTAGCTATTAGGCTACCTCTTTATAAAAATGAATTGCATTATAATGAAATGACTTGGACATGTGTACATTTTTGTGTCACTTTGTCCAGTGCTATAATTAATTCACGGTGATTTCATCCCACTAAACACTTTTGTGTAAATTCCTCGCGTTTTTTAAGAAAAACGTATTTATAATTAAAACTGATTCGTGTTAAGATTTCATGAAAGTGGGACACAGCTTGCGAAATTAACGCCCTTGAGTTTAAAATGTTATAATAACGAATACCTACCCATGAAGAATCTTATTTTATTGATTTGGTGACAATTGTAAACATAATCCCACAACCAGTTCTGTTGTATGAAAGGATCAGAAACACTAAGATTTAGTCTTGAGAAAAACCTAATCACTACTAAAAAATATAAATTACTAGTAAATAGGTAATACGAGTATGATTTAGTTAGTCATCATTTTAGTAGGGACTAGGTTTTTCAAGACTTAATCTCAATAAATGCATCAAAATTGGTCCAGGCGTGTAGTAGTTAAGAGGAAACATATTGAAGGACATGCATGAAGATGATGACAACCTACATTTTTCTTCTTCGCCACAGTTTGCTAAATATAGCTTTATTTCTATATATTAATTAGAAAACGTAACAAACTGATAAAAGACAAAAAAGTAACTTTTATGCATAAAATTTTACATTATGACTATTATAAATTTCCGTCTGGTTTAATTTTACTATGGTTTTCTAAATCCCTAATATAAATCACAAAAAGTTATAATAATAATTATAACTTTTTGCGATTTATATTAGGGATTGGGGAATGAATATCGTGAAAGCTTTTAAATAGCAAACTAAGTAGAAAATATGTTGCTTATTAGCTTTCGCACGCGGCTTCATCTGCATGGATGTCGGTTATCACGATAAAAACACAACAACTTATGCCCTTACCCGGGACACAAACTATCTCCATGCCAAATGTCACCTAAATGGGTTTAGCGGTTGAAGAGGGAATACGCAACACATACAGACAGAGTTTCTTTTACATTTATACTCCACTAGACAATTAAATTTTAGGTACCTAGTTTAAAATAAAAGTATCTACATAGTTTAACAAAATCAATATGATGTAAATCAACAAACAAATCAAAGCAACAATCACAAGTGCATTACGTCAGGTCATCCAACTAGTTCACAAAATGCGTTTAAACGAAGCATAGTACAGTCACACCCTCTATTTTAAGTAACGTAATAAGTACTAGCTAGACTAGGCGTGCTAAACGCGGCACAGTGCACTCACACACACTGAGCTAATATTATCATATCAGTCGCTGAGTACCTGAGTGCACGCTCCACGCATGCGCATACGTAAATGTGTATACTGCAATCAATATTCTTTGATACTTTGTAAATTTTTTTAAGTTTGTTTTTTTCTGTGTCCAAAAATACTTTGTTTGATACCTATATTGCCTCAAATTGGCAATATTACGCTTATATTAATAAAAGAATCTCAAATTGTAACAATTACGGCAAACTGAGATATTGTCATTAATTCAAAGATAAGTAAAAGAGTATTAATAAAGAAAGTTTTATGTTTCTGGCAATTTTTATCTATATTTTTATAGAACTTGGGACTTACAGGTTATTGGCGTTCTTCAACTTAACTTTGGTTTCAAAATAGTTTTATAATAACTTTCGAATGTAAATGACTATTAAATTAAATAACATATATACATTATTTAAGTAATAAAGTTGTACATATTTATAACTATTACACAATGATCATAAAATGACTGCCAAATTTTGTTATATCTTGTGTTATTTGCACATAAAGTAAAAGTTGTATTAGCTGTTCTTTCTAAAAAATAACTTGTTATTCGGTAAAGGATTTTAATATTACTGTGTAGTCATAAATCTATGCGGAAATAACAGATAAAAACATGTATTTGGCAACATTGTCGGCTAGTTGCGTGAAAGAAAGTTGTCAACTGATTTATATGCAATTGGATTAGTTTTATTTTTAGATTGACATTTACTTATCTTATCTAAGTTTAATTATTTTAAAGTGCACTTGTATATATGTTATTGATTTATTTGATTTGATTTCTTTATTAATTTATTACGAAAGTAATAAATTAATAAAGTGTTTTTATAAAATGCCGTCATGGGAATATGTATACCGTGATTCATTGAGTCAAAATAATATTTGGAAATGAATTATCTGTTTAGCAAATACTAGTAACATTTCGCAAATTCATTGCCGTAAATTCGATCTAAAATAGATCGCCTTTGCTCTTTTGAATTATTAAACAAGTTAGAAATACAACAGCTGAGACATAAAAAATTAAAACAGAACAGAACGGACTGACTTTACATCGATACTAATATTATAAAGGTGAAGAGATTGTTTGTTTGAATGCAATAATCTCAAGAACGGTTTGAATTGAAAAAATGTGGGATAGCCCATTTATCGAGGTGGGCTATAGACTATACAACATCATGCTACGACCAATAGAAGCAGAGCAGCAATGAAAAATGTTGCAAAAACTAGAAAAATTTACACTAACAAAGTTGCGCGGGTCAGCTATTTAAAATATTAGTATGACAGAATCCATGTTGAGATTATGCAATCATACATTATTTTTTCAACTATCTAATATCTATCAAACTCTTAAACTGTCAAACTAAAATTAAATTCCTAAAATGGTCGTCCATTTCAAATCGTAAGTCCATAAGTATCAAGACATATTAGTCGTCACACAGCCACGCTATATGGGTCTTGGCCAGGCAACTTTTTCTTGCGTACTTTAGTACTAAAACGACCTGTCACATGTTATGTTATCCTAGTACTTTGGTACCTGGCGTATGTGTTTTTAAGGTATAAAGTTTGATTATTTTGCTTTAAATCCTTAGATATTTACATAATTAGGTGATTTAGGATATTTCTAATATTGTTTGGATATTTTAGAGTGAAGGAAAGTATGAAGAATTAAACATTTAAAAACATGTGACATCCCGCGAGGCAGATTGATGGCTAGTACCCTCTCTCACATACATGTTGACACTAAATGTTGGAACATCTACGGAACAAAATGTTCCAAGATTGCGTGTCGCTAAAGATTATGGGTGCGCTGCTCAAGCTCGCGTTGTTTGAAGCTTTCTATACTTTTATGGCCCAGGAGGTTAGCCGTGATAACGGCTCAGACCACGGACGAGATAAAAAACAAAAAAAAAAAACAAATTTAACTCTTAAACTCGACAGACAAAGCTACTTTCGCGTCTGATAGGTATCTTAATCTGCTTGTCATAATATCGTCATCTGCTACTATTAAAAAGTTAAGAAAGGAAACAAAAATAAAATAGCGAATACTTCATAAACCGAATGTGAACCTTGGCTACTAATTAAAAAAAAGACTCAATAGCATTATATTATTTAAAAAAATAAATGAAATTTAAAAATAGAACACAAAACGAGGAGACGAATCACCGCTCTTTAAAAAAAGAAATCTAAATAGTTTTCGAACTCCTTGAATGTCAACATATTTTTTTATAATGTTGAGCAAAAATTTGTAAGATTTGGAAACGGTAATAGTAATATCCGTATTATATTAGACAACATTGTATATAATAGCCATAATAGCTAAAGGAAATAATTAATATTGTAACATGAGGAAAACACTGAAACAGTAGAAAGGATGTGTCAGCAACAATGTAATTTTATTATAGACATTCGAATTATCCGACCATAATGCCTATTTAGATAATTTGAGAACTTTTTATGAAGCGTAAAATGCCTTTTTAAACAAATACAAATAATTTATTTGTAAAAACCATATGGGTACAAGCTGGTAGAGAAGAATATAAAAAAAAACGCTGTATTTTTACCCTTTAAGGGTGTGCAAATTTTTCATGCAATAATGGTTATGTACTTAAGTAGTTTAAAATACATACAATAATTCAATTCTCTATATTATCTAACAAAAGTGATAGATAACTGAATTATAATAATGTCAAAAGTGTCACTTTAAATAATGTCAAAAGAGTAATAATTATAAATAAAAATAAGTAATAAATATGTAATTATTTATATGTTCGTAAACTTTCGCGATTTGTACTCATTATAATTTTTTTATAAGCTACGGGTCTTAATCGCGCAAATATTTTTTACTAATTTTGCTAAATTTGTATAAAAATTGTTTATGTACCTCAAATTACCCACGTGTTTATAAAAGGCGTAGGTATATTGTGTACAGAATCATTTGTAATATACTAAAAACCTCCCGCCCGTGGCTTCTTTACATAACACCAAATAACTTTGTAATACTAGCTTTAGAAAACAGGGACAGCTAGTTAGTACATAAAAATCACTCTGTGTTTTATCGAAATCAATTCAGATCTTTATACTTACGCAAATATCTAAAAAAAGATATTAATAAATTTAAAAATGCAATGACAGCAAAAAATGTAAATCGATTCATTGATTGATTTAAAAACTCATAAGTATCTATAATAATAGCAAGCGTTTTTATTTAAAAAAATGCTTAGTAATTTTTACATTAAACTAGTTCGTCCGGTAACATAATACAACGCTTAATAAGCAATAACAGGTATTGCTAGTTTGCGAATTTAGTCCATTGTGCAGCGAAGCAAGTTTTTTTTATTGTACTGGTATCCCCTAAAAATTGCCGGTCATTTAAATTTCGAACAAGACGGTTTAACTACCCCTTGAAATAAATTTTGCAATAAGTGGTAACGACCACGATTAGCGGTAATACTATTCAAAATTTGAATGAAAACGTGTTGTCTGTGCAATAAACAATTGCACAGACAACAAGTTTTCATTCAAATTTAGAAAAAAAAAAAGTTTTAGAATGTTTTTGTTTTTTAATTGAGTAAAGGAAATTTATAGACGGCATTAGAATGTCAGTATTTTTGATGAATATTATTATTACTTTACATTTAAATTACGCAGCGCTAATGGTATAATGTTAACTTGAAATGGCGGCCAACTGATATGTCATTATTTTCACAGTTTTAATTTTGAATGAAAAGTAATATATTATATAAAATCTAGTACCTCTTACGTGTTTAAAATTAATGAAAACAGTTTTTGATTTGATGGTAATCTCAATGAGATCGTTGTCAAACCAAAAATAAGAAGACGGAAAATGGACAGGACATCCTTCAGACATCCTTATGTCAGAAACAAATAATGAATACTACTTATAATAATTAAATGTTTATATAAGTTTCTCTTTTATTTTCTAAACGGTGGAACAAAGTACAATAACAACTTTAAACCGAAATAACTGGTCTGTTCTCTCTTACGCAACTGTGTATTAAAAAAAAGAAACCAAGCGCTAGGGTTTTCACTTCATTTAAATCGTATTTCGTTCGTACACAAATTAAAGGTAAATTGACGGATGATTGAACGATGAATGAATGGTTTGAGTGAATGAATGAGCGAAATTAGTGTCATTTAATTCTTATTTCGGTTGTGAAAGTATGTTAATTGTAATGTAATGAAATATCGTGTGATCTTGTTTAAATATAGGGTTACCTCTTTACTTTTCATGGGTGCTGGCTACAGGCTTATATTTTTAACTCCTCTAGAACGAGTTTCCTAGAAACCTTATTTATTGCTTATCCTTGGTCCTCATCCAAGAGCTAAGATTGCACATATACATTTCAGATACAAACATTACACTCATACAATGTTTTTTGTAACAGTTTATTTTTTATTTTTTTATTTTATCGAGGCTTTTATCGACAATGGCATGTCAGCCTCATCATATCTAAACTAACTTACCAACTATTAAAAAGGTTTTGAACAATGATGGTTAAACATTTAAGAGCAGATCTACTATTTCTGAAGTATTGTTAGAGATAAATACATGACTTTAGAAGCTAGAATTGCTGTATCGAATTTCTTCGTAAATCAATTGTTATAAATGTTTTTCGAAAGTCCAGGCGGTTTATGAGCTCTACGCAAAAATAAATGGAATAAAATATATTGTGTCACCCATTTCAGCTAAAGCTTGACTTTTTTATAATATTCCAAGTGAAAGTTCATTCCAATCTCAACATCTACATTGTCCTGTTCGTACTTCTTTGTAAAAAATACCACCGCGTTTGAACAAAGAGAATATTTTCACAAAATTCACTTAAAGTATTCTGTGAAAATAATTGTCAGACAGAGATAGCAAGACGTCGTTGTCTTCTTCATACTGGCTAGCTTAAGACTGGTAAGGTTATTCTGTAATGAATAATAATAATTGTAATTGTAATATTTTTCTCCAGGCTACGCTTGCGTGGATAATTACATACATACATGTAGCAGCAGTCATTGTTATGAATAAATCTATCTTCTAAAATATCTAAATAAAAGCCCTGACCCATTCATTCCCTCAAAAATGCCCTCCCCAGACAGTTGTTTTGAGTACTGAATTTCTTGTATTGTATTGAATGAGCACCCACCTATGTATGGCGTTAAAGAGTGTCAATTTGACGCCTCGGCAATCGAAAAGTTTACCTTTATTTCAGCATTACCATAATAAATCTAAAATCTAAAGCTTTTTTAGCTCGTCAATCAACAATACAATGCAATACAATAAGCCCCTACATCCTGAACTTCGCGTTTCCTGTCTTTAAAGTTTATAATATGTGTTTAAATAATAAATTGCATTTTAATAAATAAAATAAATTATGTAGTAACAACCCTAAGCTGCTTTCTTAACACCAAAACGTTGGACATGTCCTTTATTATAATTTTCTGTGCAATAATAAAACGCGTCCGACCCGTGAAAGTACTGCCGAAATGTCAATTGGAACTTTTTTTAAAAGTTGCTTGGCTGAACGTGGTGATCAATGTCACATTTAAATAACAACTTGTAAACTTTATTTATTGCCAGTACTTAAAAATAATACTTCAAATAATTTCATCAACGTCGTTGAACCTCATTTTTTTTTTCTAAACTGGCTGATCCAAGACAACGTTTTCAAAAGAAATTGGTTCATATGAAAAAAAAATAGGATTGTCAGGCAATTCATAAGACGCGGATTTCAACGAATATTTGAAAATAAAAATTGCTGAATTGGTCCCGGTGTTGTTGTCGAGTTTTGTGCTTAACAACACATACCTATAAGGGAATTAATTTTATTTATGTAGATAGATTCTACTTCGTTTATAATTTTTAATGAAGATCAAGAATTTAGGCTACTTATACGAGTAATAAGTAGAAGAACGCAAATCTATGTAATCTAGGAAACTACTGGTTCGAATTGAAAGTTATTTTAGGGTTCAATACTTAGCCTATTTATCGAGGAAGCCTATAGGCTATGTGAAATATGTTGCAAAAAAGAGGAAAATTGTCGCAGACGATGTTGCGTGGGTGAGCTAGTCTATACTAATATTATAAAGCTGAAGAGTTTGTTTGTTTGAATCTCAGGAACTACTGATTCAAATTGAAAAAATATTCATATATCACTGTTGGGTAGCCCATTTATCGAGGAAGGCTATAGGCTATATAACATCACGCTACGACCAATAGGAGCGGAGCAGAAATGAGAAATGTTGCAAAAACGGGGAAAATTTACGCAGACGAAGTTGCGCGGTACAGCTAGTGTATCAATAATACTACTAATACCACAGAATAAGTAATGTACTACCTAATACTGTGCATTGTGCCTGGTAGTGTATTTACCTACTCATCGCAATCAGTCTTACAGTAGGATCAACGTAACTAGGCCGGATTGAAGTTGGCTACAAGTGCTTGCGCAGATGCATTTTTTTGGAAGTAAATAGTGACAGGAAGCGGGGGGCGGGGGCGGTAACTAAACCAAGAGAATTAGAGATGTGATTACGCATTACATTGTCATAATTAGTATTACTAACTCTATAATTATAAAGCAGTAAAAACGCAAATAACTCTATCAGCAAAATCAATAATTAAACTATTTTTGTTTTTTTTTAATGTTTTCAAATATAGATACACTAGCTTTCGCCCGCGGCTTCGCCCGCGTGGATGTCGGTTAATTTTTTAATTTTTCGTAAGTTTTTTTTTTTTTTCTTAATAAAATGTATCCTATGTTACTTCTTATAGCTCCAAGAATATGTGTACAAAGTTTCATGATAATCGGTTGAGTAGTTTTCGCGTGAAAGCGTAACAAACAAACTTACATTCACATTTACATGCTTGACAGCTGCTTTTACACTATAAAACAATAAATTTCAGCTCGATTTTATGCTTAGAATATTACGTATAGCAAGGAAAACCGCATATTCTCAGTAATCTTTGGACCTATAAAGCTACGAGGTACGACGTTTAGTGACTGCGTCGAGTAGCAAACATTCCGTTTATGTTACTCAATACGCGAAGAGCATGAACAAAATCCTATTATAACTATAGTACAACAGGATTTACGCGTTTCTAAGTGCAGCCTAACTTTGTACTCGTCATCATAGAATAGACATAAAAGGAACAACACAAAATTAGATTTTGGAATAAATGACGTCATCTTTTCTAATATAGAAGCCGACACGCGCAACTTTGTGTGCATCAATTTTCCCTTTTTCATTAATGCTCCGCTTTAATTTATCATAGCGTGATGTTATGTAGCCTATAGCCTCTCTCGATAAATGAGCTATCCAACAAAAATATTTTTAAATTCGAGCCAGTAGTTCCTGAGCTTCAACGCGTCCAACCAAACAAACAAACATACAAACTCTTCAGCATTATAATATTAGAACCTATCGTTAACAAATGAAAGTCCTGACTCATTCATAAAATTGAAAAAATAAAGCTCTAAGCGGATGAAAAAACTAAACACAAGCGAAGCCGCAGACAGATGCTAGTAAAATAACTATCATTATAATTTTTAAAAACGTAGTTGTTTTTTCGATAGTGTGGTAACATTGTTGCTCCACGTCACTGATCTTCATATTATTTCAAAAAAAGAACGGTTTAAAAAATATACAATTTTAAGCGCAATAATCATGATTCACATTGACTAAAATTAACAGTATAACAGTAAAATGGCGCAAACATAAGTCCTCATACGAAACTAAGAACGTATTTAGCAAAATTATGCAATTTTAAAAGATTGCAAATAATTCTGCGTGGGAAGGGAACACATGCTGGCACGCTCGTATTGTATTTTTGAATTTAGAATGAATAAGTTTAATTTAATTAGTAGGTAAACCTACACATTGAGTTATCGGACGAGTGGTTTTTAAAAATAGAATGCTATTTTTTAGTATTTTTATTAGAAAACATAAATAATGTCCCCATTATAATACTTTTATACCCATGATATACATCTACTATTAGTTTTTATAATAAACAAAACATAATATACGAGAAATATAATTTCTTTTAAATCAATCGTAGGACCTTACAGGAAAACGGACATAAGTAATCAGTAACCATAAATCATAAAAATATAGTCTATGCTCAAAAGCGAAGGCAGCATCCGTGCAGCCACTTACGTCAAATTAAAAAAATGTATATTTTTAACACAAAAGACTATAAAATAATTACGAAATATCACGCCAGAGACAGAACCGAATTTTAATTGGTTACTTTCTTAAGCTTGCATAACAGATACCAACTATATGTGAAACAATTATGTATGTATAAATATACCGGAAAACATCTCTTGGTCCCTCACTTTCTACTATATTTTTTTTATTATTTTATTACAGTTTTGTTTCACGCAACTCGTTTTTTTTTTAGATTGCGTGCCTTTTGTCATTTTTGAGATGACTTTGAAGTTTTTACTTCAATCTTGATACTTTAGAAATTGAATTTGGTGAACATGATTTTGTCGAAGCAGATTGAGAATGAATAATTAGAAAATCTTATTTAAATAGCTTCTTTTATTCTTTTTGTATTTTCAACCACAATAGAAATATATACCTAAAATTAATGTAAGTTACATAACCGTTTAAATAGCAATTAGCAACAACTAAATGTTTTATCTTTCTTTCTAGCTTCAGCAGTCCCAACGTTTCTTCGAACGCAGGACTTTCCCAATTTAGATAGGATACCTATTCCTCCCATCGTCAACTTTCAGGCAAACAGTCCATCTGACTTTGCACAACCCAAAAATAGTAATAACAGTATTTATTACTCATAGCAGACGTAACATTTCCAAGAAATTCGCTTTCACATTCATAATATTAACAAGATCGAAATTCAGGCAAGAGTAATACTGAGAACTACAGTCAATCTTGTGGGGTAAATAGTAGTACAGTATTTTAAATAGGGCACCTCGTTGGCATAGTCAAGTTAGAGTGCGTATTACTATGGCTGCTGGCCCACACAATACATTTATTTTTATTATTTGATCCCCGTCTTGATACAGTCAAAGTGGTTGACTTAGATTACAACATTTTGAGTGCAATAATTTTACATTTAATGCCAAGTTGTACTCTGGTGTTGTTTTTATTTTAATTCCTTTAGATGTGCACAGATCACCACAGTAGGTGCCTAATGACGTCACCGGCAAGGCGGGCCAAGTAAACTCTTCGAGCACAAACAGCAGATAACATTAGGCAGGACAGTTTGGAAGATACCTTTGCCTACGTATGAAGAAAAAACTCGTTGGATGAAGGTTGGAAAGAATCCATTGCAGAATGCAATATGGCTTTTTAATATTTTCCATTTAAACGCTAAGATGACGATGACACTGATGTGAGCGATTTGTCAAAAAGTAATTATAAATGCTGGAAAATATAAGAAATTTATTACATAAAAGATAAGCGGAGTGGAATTCCAATAAATATCTCACTTCATGAGTGTTAAAATTTAAAAGTTGCATTGGAACTTTTAATTCCATCCCGCTTTTAAAATATTTTTAGTAATAATTATTCACGCAGCAGTGTTTCTTTAAAATTTATGAATTCTATTTTATGACCGTTTTCACCAAAAATTACGGTAAGAGATATTTAGGAAATCATTTTTTTAATTTTTTTTTTTATCAACTTAAATTGTTCACATAAATTGTTTCATCATACAACCAAGATCTACAGCGGCAAATTTTGAATGGTTAGTAAAGCATTTTTATAAGACCTTAAAATCTTGGTGAAAACGGGCATGAAAGATATTTTCAAAAATACGTTTATTTACAAGTGAATGTTAGGTCTTTCATTTTGTTTGGGGCAAACTTACTAATCTATTCAAAATTATTAAAATTAAATGCTTGTTCTTTCTTCATTACAGGCCTTTACAATAGCTGAGTCTTTTAAACATAAAGAGCATCAAATTATACGGTATCTGTTATTTGTCGAAATATTGCGAAAAAACCTAAAAACTCTTTGATAAATAATTGAAGTACTTTAGGCTCTAGTTTAGTCTCGATAAGTTAGACATCTGCACTCTTTTCACTTCAAAAATGAAGCATGTTTTATCTCACTCCAACCCAAATAGCCTATCTCATTAATATTCATTTCTAATACAGAAAGCATTCGAAATAGACCTCTATACATGTCCCTTTTTAACTCAAATAAAGTTAAATTTCTATCTCCATTTGCAGTGGTTACTTATGAATTTTAGTCTACAGTTTCGAAACCTAAGCATTTTACTTAATGTGATTCATTTCATCACCACTCAAAAACAGTGGAAGATAAGGCTTTAAGAAAACTGGCACCTCCTAAACCTATAAGAAAGACACATCTCACACTCCAATCCTCAGTGGGCTTGGTAATTGAATGCCTGCACCATCTCTCAGAGAGGAGGCCCGAGTCCCAGGTCCCAGTAATATAGCCATGACCACCATAAATTTAACGACAATTCAATTGACTTGCCTCTAAATTTACTCTTGAAATACTATATGCAAAAAGATTTAGTAATTTAAAATTGACAGGCAATTCAATTATGTACAAATTAATGCTTTTGGAAGAACATTCAAAGGAACCACAGGCCACATACAGGCTCATGTCACAAAACAATAAGAGTATAGAAAAAAATTCATGCGTACTTCATTCGAGCCACGCACGCATAGACATCGATTACGGACAGACAATCTATTCGATCGGCATTTTATTCGATTGTCATTCTATTCGATTAGCGTTTATACCACTTGTCTAGGGGTGTTGTAGTCCGAGATTCGTCTTCAGAACTCTTAGTATTTTGTGGACATGTGAGGGCTTACAACCTGCCCCCTTTCTCTGAGAAAAGGCCACGAATTTACGGATCTAAGCTTGCCCCAAACGTTTTATTAAGTGGAAATTACCTTTAATACTCCCACCTGAAGTGTGAGGCTGTTGGCTCTGCTGCACATTCGTCTGCTCCAGCTTTGTGCTCACAGAGTTCCACATATCGAACATATTCAACATATTGGCCCTACAGGACCCACAGTAACATAACACTCACAAATATTCACACGCCACCCAAGTTCACACAATCATCCATTTTTAACCACTGAAAATTTTTTTAAAGTGTCAAAATCGTTCGACCGTCGTACAAAATTCTTAAGGCCTATGTCACTGATCCCCGGTTTTATATTTTTGTAATTTTTATATTGCGATTTTTATAATTAATATTTATATTTAAATATTTTTTTGCTACATATAAACTTTCTCAAATGTTCAACTAATGTAAATACAATTTTTTTATATTTAAACTACTTACGGATTTTTATACATCAGTCTAAAATTTCGATCGTAAGGTTGGGTTATTTGCTTGGGAATTATAATTGTGTAATACTAATTTGTGTTTATATAATTTTAATATTAATTTCTAACGGTTTTGTGATTATATATTGCGTATAAATTTATAATAAACTTGTGATTTAAATGCTTACTGAAACTGTAATATTGTCGAGAACGCTCATACGATGTGGTTTGTATTTAATATATAACATTGAATGGTTATATTTTTTGAAAAGTGCGTAATACGTTTTTTCTTCTTCATAGTTTGTGAAATATCTGCCGTGTGTCCCCCACTTGTTACCGGTCTTTTATTCTCCACAGAATAACATTTTTAAAACACTTAAAAAACACAGTTCCAAATTTAAAATTCTTGATTTAAAAATTTTATTGATGGCGTCTTTTTTATAGTTTTTTCTTGACTCGCGATCTCGTATGCACTGAAATGCAGTTGCAGCGTGGGGATGTTTCAGCGTTTTCAAAGGGGAGTGGGGAGGGGTGTGGGCGGAAGTGTTGGTGGGTACTGCGCATGCCCGGAATCGATCCCGCGTGGCCACTGAGGTATACCAACTAAAACACTACTTTTCTTACTTTGCTATAGAGAGCGCATGGAAATGAAGCGAGGGTATGGATATATACAGCCTATTATGTCATTCACTCTTTGATGTGGTTGCTAGGCAGTATGTAGGTGTCTGTCTATTGTTGACCGAGGCTTATTGAGTGCGGCAACACTGGCTGGATGTATTCTAGGTTTTATTTATTTGAGGTTTATTATAATTGTCATTTTTTATGGCTTAGAAGAAGTTTCGAAGTGTAATCGCGTTGGGAAAATGGTAGCAAATTAAGTTGTCATATTTTTTGTCAAATATAATTATAACGTGTTAAAACACCTAAGTGCAGTTATGAGAGTTAAAATGTAGAATAAATGAAACTGACAGAAATTTGGTAGATTGCTTTCAACTCAAAAATAAGAGTGCCTTTTTTAAATTTTGTAATATATTAAATTTAATTGTAATAAATGTAATTTTTAAATTTTGTAATAGTATTGTTTAAAATATTTAAAAAAATGTTATTTATTTATTAATCATTTGATCTCTATCTTATAACGTGCCAAGCAGATTTTGATACTTTATGCTATACCTACCTACTTATTATTATTGATTAGTAGCTGTTTATAAGAAGTTTAAGTATGAATATGCCATTGACGTATAGATTGTACAGCGCCATAACCTCACAAAATTGACCACTCTCTAGAAAGAGACAACGCTACTATGTGGACAATACCTGTCAAAGAGACAGGGCCGCTCGAGTTTTTTCTCTCTTTCACACTTCGCAGTCAATATTTACTTTTATAAAGAAAGGGATGGCGCGGTCCAGGTCTATAAGTCAATGCAATTTGCTTAAACCATAAACATAATGTTTTCTTTTAATTTTTATGGTGAAATTATTATACATGTAATCGCATTCACTTCAAGACTTCTTTTTGTAAAAAAGAAAGTTAAGTGGGCAGGCATTTAGCTTTACAGATAAAATGAGATAATAAGTAGCTGTGTTAAAATTTGCGTTAATTTTGTTAATGTGAAAGTTTGTTTGTTTGTTTGTTACTCCATTACGGCTGAACTGCTGAACGAATTTGGATATACTAATTTAATAAAGCTGAAGAGTTTATATGTTTGGTTGGTTGAATCCTCCTTTTGGTATAGCCTATAGGCTATAATAATATCACGCTACTACCAATAGGAGCGGAGCATCAATGAAAAATGTTGCAAAAACGGAATAAAATACGCAGACGAATAGAGTCCGCTAGTCTGTCTATATAAATAAAAATCAATGTTTGTATATTTGTCCTATTTGCATTCCGAAACCATTGATCAGATTGTCAAGAAATGTTGGTAGGGTGTTTTGAGGACGCCCGCATAAAATAATTTTAGTAAATTATTAGTTACCGACTTGTTTACTAGAATTTATTAAAGTTATATTAATAATAGCTAATTCCGAAGTTATTTCAAACAGCCATATATCTATACTAATATTATAAAGAGGAAATATTTGTATTTTTGTATGTAACGAATAAACTTAAAAACAAATAGCCCTATTTAAAAAAAAAAACACCATTAGAAAGCAACAATAACGGGGAGTAACATAGTCTATACTTTTTGTCAAAATAATTAGAGATCCCTGCGAAAATTACAATAATGTAACTCAAGGTATAAAAAACTACAATATGACACCCGCACGAAGCCGGGGACGGCAGCTAGTTATTTATATTAGAGAAAGGCAACACAGCCTTATAAAGTCAATAACTGGCAACACCTACACTCAACACTAAAAGAAAAATCAACGAATAACAAAATCACCGAAAATCTTAATCATGAGTTGTGCGTGCGAGTCCGTACGACACATTACGCAAGATCGTGTTACGTCGTGCGCCTGCGCATTCACACACATGCGCGCGCACTCACACGCGTGCAGCGATGAAAGTCGACGTTTTTGGCGTTTGTGGCCTAAATTAGAAGCGGCAGCGAGAGCGATTTTTGAGAGGTCAATTTAATTCCAAAGAATAGAGAAATCAACTAGGAATAGACTCGATGTTCTTATTTTGAATATTTTTCTTGAAAATATAAAGGTTCGAACGGACAGTACGAACCATATAGGGGTCAACTGAGTCGACCCGTGACCACGATCGGTGCAATTCGATCGAAACGTCGGGTAAATAAAAGGTTCGTACCTTTAAATAATTCACGCGATTAAGTCCCGAAATATATCTAAAATTTTGTCATTTTACCATCACCCCTGTATGGTTCGTTCAGTCCGTTTTTGCAACATTTTTTAATTGCTGCTCCTCTCCTATTGGTTGTAGCGTGATCTTATATATCGCCTTCCTCGATAAATGGGCTATTCAACAGTAAAATATTCTTTCAATTCAAACTAGTAGTACCTGAGATTATCGCGTTCACACAAACAAACAAACTCTTCAGTTTTATAAAATGAGTATAGATTTAACGTCTGTAAGAACGTATCAACAATCATCAAAATAAATACTAAAAGTAATGATTGGTCGTCAATCCTGAGTTGTGACGTCATGCCTCAAAATTCAATACAATTTTCTAAATAGCCTGTCGTTTTAACATTTAAATATACTAATTTGACTTGACAGTCATCATCTGATGTCTTTATACAACATATTATCTAAGCCGTATTAAATTGTGTTAAAAATATCAAGTAGAATTAACTTTAATTTCATCTCAATCAATACCAATTTGAATATTTTATTTATTATTTAACAAATCGCTTTGAATAGATGAATATTTATACAAATATTGTATAATATCAAAGGATAGTGAATGTTGGTTCGCAAAACCAATTTAACAAGCGAATTATAAAGTGAAATGTCTAAATTAACGAATAAATTATGTAACACGTAAGTGAAAATTAAAACCTTTCATAAACAAGACGTAATTCGCCATTCATTATTTATGTGAATACGTAAACAAAATATTTTCTAAATGATTATTATGAAACTAATTTTAATAATACAAGAATGCAAAATTATGAGTATTTTGTTTTTTGTTTAAAATGTATGCATAATTTTGACAATTATATGTTTTTTGTATTTTTTATGATGTAACTTTAAATAGGTACTTATAAAAAAACAATTTATTTTATTCACTTTGGATGTAAAACAACTCTTGTGATATAAATAAAGCTTTTTAATTAATGATATCCCCCTCCTAATATAAAAAGAGATATTAGCATGACCAAATTTGTTTTAAGGGTTTCATACCTCAAAAGAAGAAAACAGAACACCTGTAGGATCACTTTGTTATCCGTCTGTCTTTCAGTCAAGGCACTTTAACTCGGGCATACGTGAAGGTATCGAGTTGAAATTAAAACCTTATACTCAGGTTTATAGTTCCTTGTTTTTTTAAATATACACACGTTATCTTTTGTTTTATTTATTTTTCCATAAATGATTATAAATTAATAGGCATTTACCAGTTAAACTAAATCACATACTTATACCATAACTGGCCATACAATGGTGTGCCTTCAATATATTTTATCCTATTTTTTTTAAAACGACTCCCGAATTAGGGTATAAGTCCTGTGTTGCGGGGGACTTTACAAACATACAAGTCACAGACACAAATACACCCAGACTCGCAACAACAATTTGTGAATCACACAAAGTGGTATCCTGTGTGGGAATCGAACCCACGACCTCTTGCGAAGCAGTCGGATATACTCCCACCGCGCCACAGAGAATTTTAATTAGTATGACGTCAAAACTCTTTAATATTGACATTTCAAAAAAAGAACAGATTCGATTTAACGATTCGATCGCCCACTATCGAAAACTTGTATCGCCTTTCCTTCCGCATTGGACCAAACACTGTTGAGTGAAAGTAGTTGCCGAAATCTCTCGTGAAAGTTGAGAGTTGATCGATGCTGTAATTATTATTACCATTATAAGAGATATGCTAAAAGCGAGCCGGATGTTGGAATATATCGATAAAAAATATCTAGACTGCTAAATATCGATATATCAATATTTCGTGAGAGGCGGATTGAAAGTGAATTATCATAGACTTGATAGTTTAATTTTTTTTTTTTTATTAGTAGAATCGATTTATTACATTTTAAAGTGTGTATGTAAATTTTAATTATAATTGGACTTGTTATTTGTGTGTGATGGATGATCTTTCTGATAATGTACAATAGGTAGGTGCTGGCTTTAAGCAAGCCTACCTCGCTTTCTCAAATCTGTGCACTTCGCTGTTGAATTTGAAATGTTACAAATTTGCCAAAAAAGTATACTTATTTTCTATTAAAAAACTAAAGCTTTTGTTGCAATTCATTGGAGTATAAAGAGTGGTTATTAATATAATATAAATTTAAAATAACATCTTGGGATCTTTATAGAACGTAAAAACATTTTTTTAAAGACGAACGTATGAAATCATGCATAAAGCATATAACTGCTACTATAATATCACAAATTAATTTAATTATTAAACTTAATGCACTTATTGGATACAAATATTTTGGACAAAAATGAACATTGTACTACAGCCTAATAAACTACCAACCTACTATTACTTTAAAAGAGGAAGGAAACGAACTTAAATGTAATTGATATTTTACTTAGAGACGAAGGAAACAAATATTTCTGGCAAAGACCAATATCTATACAACCAATTTTTTTTTAGACACCTAGAAACATACAATAATATATTTTCGGCAAATGTCAACATCTGTACAGCCTAAAAAGTCAATGTAACCCTCTAAAGCCAACGAACACTAAGCACATTGACAGCTTTTAACAAGCATAGACAAACGCTTGAACAGTTTTTGTTTTAAACAACCTATGACATTAGAAAGTGAATGAATGACGGGTTAGCCGAGCCTGCACAGCTGTTAGGAAATTTCGGTTTTTACTTAGCAACAGCTACAAGCAATTAATAAATACTTTCTGTCACACCTGAAATATGACTAAACTAACTAAAATAAATAAAGAATTAAACTTTCTACTATAACACCATCGTTATAGTAGAAAGTTTAATTCTTTATTTAATTTTCGTTTATAAAATACCGTAAGTTGAATTGCCTAAATTATCATTTTTTGCGTTTAACACTTTTTTGATAAAAAAAGCGCGTATAGATTGAGTGGGAGCGATTGCAATTTTAAAAAATAATAAATTATTGTTAGATTGGCTTACATAACTATTTTATGAGCTCGCTCGCTTAGAAAAATAAAGTTTAAATGTTTGTCACTCAATCACTTCTAAACTGCTGATCAGATGTGGATGAAAATCACCACACCGATAGACCGTATTATAAGTTATATCACAGAGTAAAGCATGCAGCAACATCTATCACTCTTAGTCTAAGAGTTTGATTTTAATGTCTAAACTACTGAATCAATTTTGATTAAATTTAATATGGAAGTAATTTGTAGCTAGAGGAAGGACATAGGCTACTTATTGCTTGAATAAATAACATACAACAACTGAAACTTCATTCACACAGTACCATGTGCATATTGACCACCCTTGTATTTAATGACTCCTTTCTGTTGTATGTTGTATAAGGACATAATTTTAACAACAACATACATCATATCGTATCATTTTCAACCCACATCTCTATTTCTAGTTTCAGAGAACGCTCAAAGTTCTTGCTAAGTTAACATCAAGTTTCGTGAATCAATATTTCATTGATGAAACCTACTTCTGTCTCGCTCACTCAGCTTAGAATAGAACGAGCCACAACTATGATATGACTATTAATATCCGTATTTATTTCATACTACGCGTCTTCGCTTACAGCTACCCATGTGTTGGAAAATAACGTTTTATAATCGTGTGCTTATGTTTGATGCTTAATGGCATCTGCATAAAACAAGCATGCTTTTTAGTTAATTTATGTACGTTTAAAAATTTGCAGGAGTACTTTTCAAATTTAAGTATAACTAAGTTGTTAAAATGAAAGGTAATTGAGCTTTCATCATTTTGACAGCTCTGAAGTTTAACGTATGTCTCTGTGTATCCGTCTGTGCCATCTTAAATCCTAAATGAATGGATTAATGTTGATAGTTTATATAGTCAACTATTAGTATTTTTTATTGTGTACTAATGCGTAAATATTTTAAAAACATCTGACATGTAAAAATGTTATACTCTTAAGCTTTTATAGGTAGGTATAGATAAATAAACACTACCTATTCTAGTTAAAAAATAGTAGAAATAGTATTTTGCCTATGGGCAGGCTAGTTTTTTTTTCATATATTTGACATAGTGCCAGTTTGAAACCAATTATATGTCAATATAAATTAGGTTCCAAGGCCATAAACAGTATGTATTAACGCAACCAATTTAATTATATTTGCAATAGTAACAGTAAATATTTGGTAATAGAATTACAGTCAAAAAATATAACAATGAATAATTTAATCTAATAAATTGACAGGTCAGCATATGACTCGATTGACAGTAAGTTACATAACATGGTTTGTGGTTGCTGGCAACACCAGGGTTTACCCGTTTTGGAGGACAGGAGATGGTTATTGTATAAACAGTATAAATGACACTCAGAACAGTAAAACTCCCGATAAACTCTGACGTATCTTACAGAAATAAAATATCAGGTTGCTTCACTGTCTATCTTCTGTTATGTAAAGCCGAATCGATCGAGACATATGAACTGTCACTTTCATTAATTATACTTAAAATCTTTTTAAATTAATACACAGTAAATTTTGACTACTGAAGCGAAGTGCCGTTCAAAAAGAAAGCTTTTTGAAATGAGTCATGCATGAGTATGAGACGCGGCTCACAGTTGGTAAACTATCTCTTAAAACCTATCAAAATCGGCCTGGAAATGTAGGATTCTTTTTTACAAACCAACTTTAACTCTTTCTAATTTATAGGCATTACAACATTCGACATGTCAAAAGTATCGATAAGTAAAATGTCAAATAAATTGAACGTTAAATCAGTACCGCTTTAAAATTAAAATATTGTTGGTGTAAATATCTTAAATTACAAAAGATTATCGTTTGCGGGATGATAATAAAAACTATCTGTAAATATTAATGAACAATTATAGGTTCTGTCGGCCTCGATGCACGCTAGCCACAAAACTACTTGTACATGAAATGAATACGTAGGAACGACCTGATCGAAGGAGACGATGGCTGCTAAGTCGTGAAGAACACTTGGTTTATAACTTTTGGTACTAGATTTTACGATTTTGAAATTTTATTTTAATAATATGTTGTGTTTGAAATAGACGAAGTATTGTCATGTTTGTTTTTAATTTGGATACTATATTTAATTATTTTAATAGTCAATTTTGAACTGTCAAAATTTAATTTTTTGACGAATATGCCAACCAATGAGTTCAATTTTAGGTTTTTTTTTTCGAGAAAATAATCTTTCTCTCGCCGTCTCTCTTGTCCATTATCTAATCGTTATCATTAAACGAAGGCTATTGTTTTGTGAAAATTAGTGGAAAATCGGCTAGGTTGCCATCAACTCGCAATAAGAATGAGGAGCCTTCGAGTCTACATAAATTATATTAAGTTTAATAAAAAAAAGAAATTGTGAGAAAGCTTTTGATAAAACGACAATTTTTTTATTATTTTTATATTTTTTGACAGTTCTATGTATAATAAAACGACCATTATATGCTTAAAACCAAACCTGTCCTAACGGTGGTTTATTACAGTGTAACAGCACTACAATAGCAAGTTATAGCTAACTAACGGTAGGTCAACGTTTTCTCACGTCATATTACTATACTGTGGCATAAATATCCAACCCCTATTAACTGTATGTCAATAAAAGATTACAATACTTGTTAGACATGTCAATATTATAAAAAAATGACGGGATTGAAACTTGCTACCATAGACTAGAAAAGGAATTCAATTTTTGAAATTATTACTTATTAGCTTTTCCCCACGGTTTCGCCTGGGTTATTGTTGATTTTTATAGTCTATGTGCTATTTTGGTAAATAAACTACATTACTGTAAGGTTTCATCAAAATATGTTTAGTACTTTTTGCGTGAAAGCAACAAACATCCATCTCCCAAACTTTCGGTTTTATAATATTAGTAGGATATTAATATGTGTGATTAGAATTTAATTTTAATTTAATATGAAAAATAGCAATTTTTATTAATACACACCACTTAATTGTTACTCAATCGCCATTAACGCTACGGAAGTCTCGGGTTTGATTCCCGAGTCTGGATTTCAATTTTTTCTATCTTTCAAAATGCAATTATTGTATTTGTAAAATCGCCATTAAATTTAAATCGAATACTTAATTTTGTTATTGTTTTAACAAATCTATGACAACGCAATCTAAACATTTACATCAACGCATGACCTATTAAGTCAAATATAGATAAATTAATTAATCCGTTAAAATGTACGCATAATAATCTTTTTAATGTCGACCCAAATTAAAAAACAAACAAATAAATATGTGATAACAATTATCTCAAAAACAAATATTCACAAAAAGTGCCCTTCAACACCCGAAAGAGAAAAATTATATTTCCCAACAGTTTCCTAACATCCTTCCTCTCTTTTCAACGCAAGGTCGTTGTCTGTCTGTCTCTCTCGCTCAGTATGCAATACAAGATCTCATGCAACTAGAGACCTTGATAAATTGCAAGTTTCGTGATAGATAATTGTATACGGGTAATTATTATACGGGTGTTTGCCATTAAAAAAAATATTTAAAAAATATAACACATGATGTGTCTCATTAAAAAAAATATGTTGAACTGAGTTGAACTTTTGGAGATCAGTGACAGTTTTTTTTTTTTACTAATATACTTTTTAAATTGTGACAAATTAAAAAAATAATATAATAATGTTACAAAACTAATTTTAATAGTTCATCTAAGTAATTGTATATCTAATTTAGCAATATAACAATAAAATTCAAAATAGTAGGTATATTAGTACAAAACGACGGACGAACAATTTTTATATATACATATGTTTATAATTTAAGTACCAACTACTCACATCCAACGCAATGCATTACAATCCAAAAAGTCCACAACACGCTCAAAGTGCAAACCACAAAAAAAGTTTAATTAAAAAAAAGTACACTAAAGTTTTTGACAGCTAAAGAAAAAGCGCGGCAATTCTGACGTTTCTTTTTTTTTTCAATATGGAAGTTCGCGGAGTCAAATTTAAGTTTAGGCGCGTAGTGCGGCCGTGCGCGCGCGGTTTGCAAGTCAAACTGAATTTTGTAAGCGAATGTTGCCGCAAGCGGCACAGGACTGTGAAGGTATCGGCCCAAGCGTTTAAATTGAAGACTTTAAACCATCGGCTGTCTTGCCGGTATTAATAGAGGCTGTTGATGCTAAATACCTGTGCTTGCAAGTTTTAAAACAATAAAAAAAAAGTTTGTCTATGACTTGATCATACTCCTTGGTTGTTTTTATTCAAACTTTTTACAATAATAACAGCTTCCAATATTGTTTTCTCTTCATTTGAATAATTTTTAATAGTTTTAATTGATAATAACCATAATAAATATTTTTTATTAAGTCCTAAACAATGTTAAGGAAAATATGCACTGCATTGATATCAATTAATTAGGTACTAAGTAATTATAAATGACGTATTTATTTAATAATAATTAACATTGATTAAATAAAATATATAGATAGATCACTTCAATTTATGAATATTTAAACTATTAACTGGTGATTAAAATTGTCACGACACTTTTTACACAATACCAGGGATAAATAACAATATTACATAGTAAAAGTTTTTTTTCTTAACAAATGTCAAAGACAAATGTCAGTAAGATGTCACGTTAATATTTTTCAACATTAAAATACACACAAGAAAAAATACGATGATTAATCATTCTATATTCTCCTTGTAAGAGCTCGAAATAAGCTCGTTAAAATATTTTTTAAAACTCAAACGTTTAACAGTTTACACGTATTATGAGAATATATTTTTAAATTTGAGAAATAGAACTTGTTTTTAAAACGAAAATAATAATAATTCCTAATTCAAATATCTGTCAAAAAGAAGACGTAATTAATTCCATTATATTTAAATTCATAGATGGACCATAGACGGAACGAAAACTTTTTAATTTTAAGCAAAGATAGCAACAACCAGCCTCCTGAAATACAATCCTAAACATCTGAAATCAATAAAAAATGTAGGTCATTTTAAAATTCAAAATGACAATCAACCCTTTACTGAAGATTTTTACCCGCAATATTAACCCTTCGTCGGTCTGTCGGACCCCAACAAAATGACAGGACACGTAAAGTCCATTGAGCAGAAAAACCGGACAGTGTAGGGGAGAGTTAACATGTTTTAGGGTACTGTGTGAAATAATCTGTGCGAATGTTTTTTTTTTTAATATAACTGTCAAAATTGTAAATGAGATAATTGAATCGTATCTTCCTTTTTGTTTGCGTTTTTTTCTGTCGTGGTTTGATAAGGCATGACTCCTTCCGATTGGTTGTTGATATTAAAATAGTAAGCTAACTATTTACTATTACTATCTGGAATAAATATTATTATTAAAACTATAAATCCAATTGCTTAAAATTAATTAATTGAAACTGATAGTGATAATAGTGTCAATTAGCGAATACAGGCTCTCATAGACGTACCCAGGATTATTTTTCGTAATTTCGTAGAGTTTTAGGTGTTTTGCTATTTCGGGGGGGTAAGTTTCAAACCCCTAAATCCCCCCTTCCCGCGTTTGGGCTGTAGAGCGTAACTTAAGAAGACTCGAGAATGTGCTATCGGGTTAAAAAGTACAATCTTTATCTATACAAATATTATAAAGCCGAAATGTTTGAGTTGTTTGTTTATTTATTTGTTTGAACGCGATAATCTCAGGAATTACTGGTTCGAATTGAAAAATTCTTTTAGTGTTAAATAGACCATTTATCGAGGAAGGCTATAGGCTATATTACATCACGCCATGACCAATAGGAGCGGAGCATCAATGAAAATTGTAAAAACGGGGAAAATTTGTGCGGGTCAGGTAATATCGTATGAGCTATAATGTAATAACGGTTACCGTTATATCTCTGTCTAGTTTGGGACCAGTTGACAGTGTGTGAGTTGTCCCAAGGTACTTAATATATGCTGGAGCTTCCGTGCGTTCCACTGATTGACGGACACGATCCGAATGTGTATGAACATAGCTTAAGTCACGAAATATGACTAATTTTCGAGTTGTCTGTTGATTTAGTGGTTAGTGACCCTGACTGCTAAGCCAGAGGCTGTGGGATCGATTCCCACCCAGAATAAGATGAGCACGATGGTTTATTCTGTGTCTGGGTGTTATTTATCTATGACTAGCTGACAGCGCAACTTCGTCTGCATAATTTTTCCGCGTTTTTGCATCATTTTTAACTGCTGCTCCGCTCCTATTGGTCGTAGCGTGATGTTATATTGCCTATAGCCTTCTTCAATAAATGGGCTAACAACTAACAGTAAAATTATTTTTCAATTCCGACCTTAGTTCCTGACATTATCGCTTTCAAACAAACAAACTTTTCAGCTTTATAATATAAGTATAGTATATATGTACGAGTATTTAGAAATACTCGTATATAAGTATGTTTATAAGTTGTCTGGTTGCCATAGTACAAGCTTTTCTTAGTTTGGGATCAGATGACGTTGTGTGAGTTGTCCCAAGTTTTTTTTTTAAATTCGCCTTTCTTTGCTTAGATTTTGAATCTGCTAATAATAAGTCGGGGATTTTGTCACGAAAACAAAAACTACGTATAATTTCTTCAAAATGGACTTAACTCGAGTATATAGTGGTACAGTG
This sequence comes from Herminia tarsipennalis, assembly GCA_945859575.2. Taxonomy (NCBI): domain Eukaryota; kingdom Metazoa; phylum Arthropoda; class Insecta; order Lepidoptera; family Erebidae; genus Herminia; species Herminia tarsipennalis. The sequence continues at coordinate 3,822,815 of OX243859.2, forward strand.
ACCTAATTTCGACCGTATCGCACTGATACCATATCTAACGTATCTCGGTCAATGGCCGATAGCTTGATAAATGTTTTGGTAGTGAGCAGAGTATAAAATTACCACAAAATATCGAAAATACAGAAGGTAAACTACATACGTACAGTAATCGAGCAATACACATCACTGATCTGTATATTACTTGTACACTGGACAGGTTACCGCTAACAACAAGAATTCAATTTAATTTTAACATTTGGATGGTAATTCTTCAAAATAACTTTCGACTGCCTCTGTGGCGCGGTGGGAGTGTGTCCGACTGCTACGCAAGAGGTCGTGGGTTCGATTCCCACACGGAACACCACTTTGTGTGATCCACAAATTGTTCTAAGTCTGGAGTCCAAAGTCTGGGTGTGTCCGTGACTTGTATGTTTGTAAAGTGCCCCGCGACACAGGGCTTGTACCCTAATGCGGGAGTCGTCTTTTAAAAAAACAAAACAACAAACAAAATGGAAGTCTATTCTGGTGTTATAAGGTTAACAACAACGGCCATTTGTCATAAGTGTCAAAAAAATTCACAGGACGGTCATTCAATTCGGCATTTGAAATTTTCTCTTTGTATGGAGTAGCCACTCAAATGTCATTCATTCATTGCTAAGCCACAGCGAATGGTGATTGCAGCGAAATGACATGCGAAACAATTGGAACGATGTCATCAATGTTTTTATATGACGTTATCACGTAAAATTATCGTTCGTAAACCGACTTATAAACTAACTAGCGGATGCCTCACGGTTCACCCGCGTAATTCCCGTTTCCGTCGGAATACAGGGATAAAAAGTAGCCTATGTCACCCGGGGATAGTGCAGCTTCCCAACGGTGAAAGAATTTTTGAAATTGGTCCAGTAGTTTTTAAGTTTATTCGTTACATACAAAAATACAAATCTTTCCTTTTTATAATATTAGTATAGATTATAACAAAGGGCCGTTATTTTTATCCTTGATAAACAAGTATAGACTTCCATTTGATTCTGTCAAATTAACGTCCAAATGTCAAAATGAAATAGAAGTCTCGTTATGTCAAAATGAAATGGAAGTCTCGTTATGTCAAAATGAAATGGAAGTCTCGTTGTAGTCGTCGTATCCTGTCCAGGGTACTAGTACCTACTATAGAGGTCACTGATGTGTTACTCGATCGAGATACGTGTGAAGGTTGCCTTCTGTAATATTTTATTTTTTGTGGTGACTACTACATTTATGATAAACACAAAAATGACTAAACATTAAAAAAAACCCTGACGGATAGTTATTATGACGTATGCATCCGCTAAAAAATTCAATACCAAAAACTCAAAACAAGGTTTCAATTTTTAATGAAAATGAAAATTTATGCGGACGAAGAATACTGAAGAGTTTGTTTGTTTGTTTGAACGCGGTAATCTCAGGAACTACTTATCCGAATTGAAAAATTCTTTCACTGTTAGATAGCCCATTTATCGAGGAACGCTATAGGATATATAACATCACGCTACGACCAATAGGAGTGCAGCAGCAATGTGAAATGATGCAAAACAGGGACAGCTAGTAAGTACATATATCGGTATGATAATGGACCTTAACTCATCAGAGAGAGACAACTACGCAGGAGATATTAAACTACACAAGTGTATGCGCAGACACAAGTGCACTCTCTATTGTCTCAGTCTCATAGTCTAATGGGACAGAAAGCCGACACGATCGGAAAGAGTTTAGACGCAGGACTGATGGCTTAATGTGCTCTTTTAGGCACATCGGGGTATGTATGACAATGTTCGAAAACGGTCAACCATCTATGGACTGACAGTGGTTGCTTAACCTCGAAGACCCCTATGTGGTAATACTACTACACTTATGATAAACTAGCTGTCCCGCGCAACTTTGTATGCGTAAACTTTCCCCGTTTTTGCAACATTTCTCGTCGCTGCTCCGCTCCTATTAGTCGTAGCGCAATGTTAGTTATAGCCTATAGCCTTCCTCGATAAATGGGCTATCCAACAAAAAAAGATTTTTTCAAATCGGATCAGTAGTTTCTGAGATTAGCGCGTTTAAACAAACAAACAAACAAACTCTTCCGCTTTATAATATTAGTATTGACAGAAAGTTTTATAATTATCTTTTTACTAGCTGTCCCGCGCAACTTCGTATGCGTCAATTTACACCGTTTTTGCAACATTTTTCATTGCTGCTCCGCTCTTATTGGCCGTAGCGTGTTATATAGCCTTCCTCGATAAATGGGCTATGCAACAGTCAAAGAATGTTTCGTAGTTCCTGAGAATAATTATTCCTAATAATTGTTCAATTCGGACCAATAGTTCCTGAGATTACCGCGTTCGAACAAACAAACCAACTCTTCAGCTTTATATTATTAGTATAGATTACAATATAGACTAAAATTTTGTTTAAAAACAATTGAAAATAGCTCAAAATGGTAATAAATATGTCCTTAGCAACAACCACTTGTTATACAAAGAGCTGCGCAGGCGCATATTGTAATTCAATATTCACAAATAGATGAACAAACAAAATATAATATTTACACGTGCCATATATTGAATCGGTTTCATATAACATATTGATTTGTTTAATAAACAAAAATTATGAATTAACTTGCTGACGCGGGCAACTTCGTCTGCGTAAACTTTCCCCGTTTTTGCAACATTTTTCATTGCTGCTCCGCTCCTATTGGTTGTAGCGTTATGTTATATAGCCTATAGCCTTCCTCGATAAATAGGCTATTCTACTATTATTTTATTAACAGTATAATATTTTTTCAATTTGGACCATTAGTTCCTGAGATTATCACGTCCAAACAAACAAACTCGTCATTTCTTTAAAAAAACAAATATTTATCTTCTAAAAACCGCATTCAAGAAAAAAAATATCAAGCAACATCATCGAATGCAAATTTCGCTGACTCACTCTTATGTTTTAGTCTATATCTCTGGTGTTTTATCAGTTAGAACAACTTTTTATATACTAAGATCTTACCTGAAAAATAAGCAGTTGATTAATGAAAACCCCATCTAAATCGGAACACAAAATTTCGAGAAAATCACGAACATACATACATAACATACGAGTTAAACCGAGAGCCACCTTTATTTTAAGGCGGTTAAAAAGAAAGTCGTGTCGTGACTCATTCATTCACTCGTCCAAAGCTCTCTCCCAAATTTTGCAGAAAGCTGTTGTGGTACAGACTAGAGTGTTGCCCAAATGCAAGAACAAGACGAGACTTAGCCAGTCTTGGTCTTGGTCTTGCGCCAATACACCTGGTCTTGGTCTTGGTCTTGGTCTTGGTCTTGCGCTCCCAGTCTTGGTCTTGGTCTTGGTCTTGCAGCAAGAGTCTTGCAAGTCTTGCAATTACCTATTAGTCTATTACTATTTATTAAAGTTTACTTTAAATCTTAGAAAAACGTATTAGAATTGGAACATTGTGAGCTTGAATTAACATAGCCATAGTAAAGATCAAGCAGATTAATAAGTAACTGAAGATTTGATAAGAAATTCGAAAAATCAACTGACCTATATGTCGTTTTCCATGGAAGTAACTGTTTCTTAATAAACATTTATGATTTATAAGCTTACATTTGCTAAAACATGTAAAAAAACAAATTAATTACAATAACTTGACTGTATTTTAAAGAACAATACTTATCTGTCTAGAAAGAGATTGAACCCTCAACTTATAAGAAATTTAATAAAAGAGTTTACGATTTATCATTTATTTGAATAAAAAATAAAATACAACACAAATCAACAGCTTTATCATTAGGTTATGATACTTTATATAATTTTTTTTGACCAAGAATTAATACAAAGTAACCATCTGGCTGACTCATCACTTAACCTATTTCTATGTTTTCTAATTACTAATGATGCTTTAGAAAATAACCTCTCAGCAGGTACTGAAGTTGCAGGTATTGAGAGAAAATCACGGGCCATTTTCGATAAAATCGGATACTCTGTCTCATGCGTCCTCCACCAATCTAAAATGTCTTCCGAGCTGGCAGTTCTTGGTTTTCTCAGGTACTCCTCCAACTCGTCTATCACTAAGCCTTGAAGACAAGATCCAGATGACGTCGAGGGACATTCATAGAGTTTATCAAAGTCTATTACGTCTTCATCTTCATCACATACTTTATTTTCTTTTTCTGGTAATTCCAGAGATTTGTTCAGTGAGTGTAGACTTTTATATTCTTCATAAAGTTCATTGAACTTGCGCAGACTTTCTGTTTTAAGTTGCTTCCCCCACATTGTCAGGTCAAAAGTCTGAGCCTTATGCCTTGGGTCTAAAATTAAAGAAGTACAATAAATCCAGTTGCTCTTCTTGTAATGTTTAAGCATTTTGTCTCGAGCTGCTTGGAAAGCTAGAATGAGCCTTTCATCCACTTCAGATCGATTAGGTTTCTCATCTAACTGTTTTACCATGGATTCAATTTTATCTAGCAAGAGATTGAATGATACAATGACTAGCGGTAATGTAACATATTTGTCTCCACCAAGTTTTGTACTTAAAAGTTTAAAGTTTATTAGAAATTTATGTAATTTTTCGAGTACCTGCCATTCATTAGCTGTGATTTGAAAATCATTTAATTCGGTGACAGAACTGCACAATATGTCAATGCCCGCTCTCACTTTTAAACCAAATCCAATCATATCATGTGTGGAATTCCATCTCGTTGGACAGTCAAGAATGGCATTTAGATTTGATGGCACGCCAGCTGCTTCACAAGCAGACTGAAACTTCTTCTTCACTATCTCACTTCTTTTTATTTTACTGGAAATACTGCGTAACTTTGTTACAGATGTACGCGAGTCAGCAATATTTGGTGCAGATTCTTCATCTTCCTCATCCTCAGTTTCGTCTGCATAGTCTTCGTACTGCTGATCTTGCGCGTTAGTGTCAGACTCACAGTGTAATGCTAAGGTCTTTAATAAATCTTGTACACCAAGGTTTAAAATGTGAGCAAAGCACCGGAAATGTTGATTGTCTGAATCAAAGTGTGGCGGCAGCTGTTTGCCCAGTTCATACATGAATTTGGTATTTGCAGTTGCGTTGTCGACCGTGATACCTTGTATTTTATCAATTATGCCATATTCCAATAAACATTCATGGAAAATCGTTGCAATATCTTCCCCAGTATGTCGACCGCGTGATGGTATAAAATCAAGAACTACAGATTGATACTTCCATGCGTTGTCTATATAATGAATAGTAACCCCGTAGTAACTCCTACCAGCAATTGACGTCCACCCATCAATGGTAAAAGACATTTTAGATGATAATTGTTGAAGTCGTTCCTTGAGATTCAATTGGAGCTCTTCAAATCGCTCTTTGACTTTCCTTCTAAGTGTAGACCTTTTAGGAAACACCATATTAGGGCAAATACGTCGAAAATATACTTGTGTAGCTTCGTCATCGAAAAATGAGAAGGGAAGATATTTTTTCACCACCCAATCAACTGTAGCTGTCGTGATGTTGTCACTGCTGTTTTCCGACTGAAACAAAACAATAAATCTTGTGTTATTAGGTTTGAGCGTATAAGAGGAGGAGGTTTGTTGTTGTTAAATCGAGAAAATCGTTAAATTGATATTTGTTATATTAAGGTTGCACTGTACTGTAATTTACCAAAATAAAGTACTTAGTTGTTACTGGCCGATTAACTGAAAATATGGGTGTTTATAAAAAATATTTAAGACGATAATTACATACTTAATATGTCGCACCCCTAGATGAAAACTGTGAAAACACCACTAACTCAAAAATACTTACGTAAGTTAATGGCGTTTTTGAAAGTATCGCATGAATAGCTACGCGGAGTTAAAATTCTTTTAACTGTTAAAAAAATATTCTTACCTGTCCACTTCCAGCGGTTACTAAAAAGCTTGTGATATCTCCACTTAATTTTGGTTTAACAGGAAGAAATATTTCTGATTCCTTTTTGTGGAAAGATATTAGATGGTTCCTTAAGCCTGAAGTGTTTCTGTTTTTCATTTTTATTTCAATCTTTTTATGTTGGCACAATTTACAGAAGGCAGTTTGGGATGCATGAATTATTTCGAAAAACTCCTCAAATTTGCTTTTGGGTCTTTTAGATCTGTGACTCAAACTCTCGTTACTCGGACTAGAATAATTTGAATCTTCGTCACTCATATTAAATTGTACACGTGATACGTTTTTAGAAAACAACGAGAATTAGTAAAAACAATTATCAAGTTAGACTCGAAGCACAGCTCAATTGGAAATGACTGGAATTAAAATAATTCCTTTATTTATAGTACGTTTCCTTGCTTTACCGCGCCGCCTCGCCACGTGCCGGCTCTATGAAAAGGATGCCGCCGCAAATCAAACAATGCCGCGTGCGGCGTACAAACACACACTAAATATTACCTACTTGTACAGACGCGACGCGTGAATAAAATAGAATTAGTGCCAATCACTATTCTTTACATATAAGTGAATGTTTTGGCGTACATCTATACTAATATTATAAAGCTGAAGAGTTCGTTTGTATGTTTGATGACAGAAGTTTTAAAATAAATAAATAAGTCCTGAACGTCACTATACCTCCAAAGTTACTATTCCTCGTGGACGAAGTCGCGGGCACAGCTAGTAAATACTTACTCTCATCATCTCTCTCAGAGATATTCGGGCTGGTAAGTAATACAAAACTCTTATCGCAGGCTTTTTATTTTATTAGTAGGTAAGTACCTACGCTTTTTATATTATTTTATTAGTTTTGTAGAATTTTTTTACACGTTTCAAGTATATTTAAAAGTGGCTACAATATTTATTAAACGGGTGATATTTGAACACTTTTTTGCTATTTTTTCTTGTAAAAACTTAAGAAATATAATGACTAAATGTACAATAATAGTACCTAAGTAATTAGTTTAAAACCATATAAGTAATCAATATTATAATATATACTTACTAGAATGAATTAATATGACATCTACTACCTATCCTTACCATTTTATCCTAATCATAATACTACTTGCGTGATCAGTATAATGTATTCATTTTCATTCTAAGCACTCTGAAACTTATTTATTCTTTGGAACACCTGTAGGTACTCTACTAGGAAATTATTTTGCATGAGTATACCTTCGCCCTATGGCGGCAATCAAATAGTGTCAAATGTTATGATTTCGGCGTGGCGGCAACGATTGTTTTAGATTTCAAAAGAAGCCGCCGGCGCGTGTATCATAACCATGTACTTCCGAAAAGCGGCAAATTTCTTTGAGAAGTAAGTACAAAACCTTTGATGCCGCATTATCAAAGTGCCGATGGTTAAAACATAACTATGCATGCACTCAGTTTGATTTTAATAGATATTTTTTTATTCGCTATGTTTATGGTATTAGTCGTAATGCGCATAGGTCCAGTTTTTCATATTCTTTGATACAGTTTTTTGCGTCTCATAGAATTCCTAAGCGTACCTACCTATACACCGAACTGTTACACCTAACTACTCAGTGAAATAGCGCTAAGTCCTAGCTGCAAGACGCAAGAGTCTTGCAGGCTATGTCTTGTTCTTGCTCAAGTCTTGCACGGTCAGTCTTGGTCTTGGTCTTGCTAAAAATACGCGGTCTTGTTCTTGGTCTTGGTCTTGCAAAAACGCAAGAACAAGACCAAGACTGCAAGACCAAGACTGAATTTGGGCAACACTAGACTAGGAAACTATAGCTCTAATGGTTCAGTCAGACGCGTGACAAGCAAGCAGCCTGACACGGGCCGGAGCGGTACAAACAGCCGAGCAGCACATTCACGCCAATTCACACGCCCGTGCTCGAATTCGTGCCTGTTGAATGTCGCATATAACGCGAGCGTGTGAACACACCATAACGGGGACACGTGAGCAAAGTCGCGGTCTAAAGCTAGTCTTTGTAAAGTTCTACGCGACATAGGGCTTTTACTTTGTGTGCGGTAATTATATGTTTAAAATTACTTACTATGCCTGTACTTAATATTATAAAGCTGAAGAGTTTGACTGCCCCTGTGGCGCAGTGGGAGTGTGTCCGACTGCTACACAAGAGGTAGTGGGTTCGATTCCCACACGAGACACCACTTTGTGTGATCCACAAATTGTTGTTCCGAGTCTGGGTGTACTTTGTGTCCGTGATTTGTATGTTTGTAAAGTCCCCCGAGACACAGGGCTTGTACCCTAATGCAGGAGTTGTCTTTATAAGTAAAGCTTGTTTGTTTGAACGCGATAATCACAGGAATTACTGGTTCGATTTAATAAAGTAGTAGGTATATAACCTCGCAAATATCTCTATATAATCTGACACTAAGCCCTAACTACACCTTCAAATGAAATTCGGTGTGAAGGTAGCTTGAAGCTTGAAACATTTTCATGTCAGTATTGACTGAAGTTGTAAGAACTAAATAGTATGAAAGACCACTAACTTTTGTACAATTATAGAATTATTTAAAGGTACGAACCTTTTATTTACCCGACGTTTCGATCGAATTGCATTAAAAGGTTCGTACCTTTAAATAATTCACGCGATTAAGTCCCGAAATATATCTAATATGTATAAAAATCGCAAAAGTTTAAAAACAATAAATAAAGAATTTATTATTATTATTATATTATTTGAGTTACAGATTATTTTTTGCGATTTAATCAGATCCACGGATTCTACAAAAACTAAACTATACTAATATTATAAAGCTGAAGAGTTTGGTTGTTTGAACGCGGTAATCTCAGGAACTAGTGTTCCGAATTGAAAATTATTTCACTGTTGGATAGCCCGTTTATCGAGGAAGGCTATAGGCTATATAACATCACGCGACGACCAATAAGAGCGGAGCAGCAATGAGAAATGTTGCAAAAACGGAAAAAAATTACCCAGACGAAATTGCGCGGGATGGCTAGTAAATTATATATACCAAATTCCTTAAATCTTCCTTACTCCACGATAAATCGATGACACATTCTTTGGTGACACTTACCTGAAAAGAGAAATTAAAGTCAGTTATAATTGATTCATGTCTTTATCCCCCCTACAAAATAAGGGGTTATAAGTTTTACCTGTGTAATGTCTCTGTAACATTGTAACACTTAAATGGGTGAACCGATTTGAATGCATTTTAAATTGAATTTATTTCTTCTTAGATATATTTTATCAAAATTGATTAGCTTTTTTATCTCACATGCTAGATTTTTTCACTTTTTTGTTGCCTTAAAAAATTCCCTCACAAATTTTGTTATTTAAATACCTACTTAGCTAAATAAATAAATAAATATTTTAGAGTTGATGCTAATTATTATTCAGTACTATCAGGAATTACACAGCTCCTCATTTAACGTATGAAAATACATATTAGATATACGCATAAAATTTTAAATTCTTTATTTGCTTAGTTAATGCTGGAAAATCTGTCTATGTTGCCATCGTTTAAAAAATTAAGAAGAAAACATGCAAATAACTAAGATGCTTAAAATTATATAAAAACTATATTCAATTTAATTATAAAAAACCGGGCAAGAGCATGTCGAACCATGCTCAGGGTAGGGTTCCGCAGCCTTGAATAGTTACATCAGCAGAAGAGAGTATGTTCATGGAACTTACGCCCTTATGGAAAACGCAGTTTTTCGGTAATAAATCAATGAATCGAATATACCGTACAATCGATCATGTCCGAAATAATTTTAGTTTAAAGTATTTATTAAGGGCTACCTATGTAATTTTTCATATTTTTTGGTCACGCCGTTTAAAAGATACTTTCGGAGCGATTATTTACAAAAATATTCATCCAATAAGAAACAAATTGAATCTTTGAAATGGTTTTGAAAGACCTGTCGAATGATTTGCCACACATTGATGTTTGCTGAAAGAAAAAACATTTTCAGCTTCTGTTAAATGTGCCCTATAACAGTGCCCTCCCCTAAAAATATTTATTTCTATTATTTAGCTATAAAACTAAGTAGCAGCTACTACAAGACACCATTTCACCAAATTTCATCAAAATTCATTGACTAGTTTTTGAGTAAAATGCCTGTGACATACGGACGGACGGACAGACAAACAGGGAGACGGTCATGACGAAACAATAAGGGTTCCGTTTTGCCATTTTGGTTGTGGAACCTTAAAAAGTATGTCTAAACATACGAATCTCATTTTTTTATTCATTAATTATAGCAACATGGAGATATAACGACAAAATTCCCACCAACAAAAAGACAGATTCCAATTTCAAAATTCGAATTCAAATCCGGCCATAACAATTAGCAGTCAAAGACCAAAGACCGAACACAAAAGAAGTAAACAAACAGCTAAAAGCACTCAGAACGGGTTCTTTAAAGAGCCCAAAGCTAACGGAACGGTGCATCCCGGATTCTACACACACTATCACAATTTTCCCACGTAACTACGTCACACTAGCAAGCGACATCAGCTGAGTCAAAACTGTGTCAGTAGCTAGCGGTCCCGTTGAACGGTACTAAGCAAAAAACCAATGTCGCTACTCCATAATAGATGGCGCTGTATTACCGTAATACTCGGAATATTTTTTTGCTCGTAAATTTGATGCGAATCGTCATTATGACAGAAATATGTAGGTTTGTGTGCGATCTAGTCTAGTGTTTTCGATTAGTCATAATGATATTTAGGTCATACTGATAAAAACACTCGGTTATACACATAACTTGCAACATATCTGATTGTCCGTGTACTGCGCTAGTGCGCATTTAAAATACAATTAAAAACTATTGATTTAACAAAACATAAGCCAACAAATAAAAATAAAAGCACAGTTAGTTTCACTCTTTACCGCTAGATGTCATTACGCGTCAACGACCGCATACCAGTTGAGCTTAATTATTACATGAATGAACCTAATTGAAATAATTAAACAACTCCGGGTATCCTATTACTGTTAGTAAAGATTATTGCCTGAGAAAGAGTTTATATTAGAGTACCGTTGAGACTGGTTCTTGTAAATGTCAAACTAGTTCAGCTTTTGCACGGTAGATGACATTAGCTATATTTTTTATGTTATTTATATCATTTTTAGTTTATTAGTAATCACTTAAATACTATATTTGAAGAGCAGCTACTAAAAATACTGTAGATATTTAGAAATAATAGTGGTCATCATTCATTCATAAGATTCTATTATTTGACTCAAGTACCTAGATTAAATGTATTGTGTATTATATAAAAATAATTACGTTGTATATTAAAACTTAATAATAAATAATGAACCCTTGAGTGTCAAATGTTTGTTATTTCTTATTAAGTTTTATATTCAATTTATAAACAAACCTACGTATTATTAATAAATAAAACTAACTCATATTTCTCATTGTTGTTACAGCTACTCAATCATAGATGTCGCTACTCTCCTAAAATACATCGACTTTTGGTCATGCCAGACAGTAGATTTTAATTAATTACCATTAGCTATACATTTCATTAAATAATTAAATTTAGTACTCGAAAACATGGAATATTTATATATTATCCTACTAATAAGTAATAGAAGATATATTCTTTTTAAATTTTCAGAAGTTTGATTGAAGTTGAATGGATGGATTTGTTACTCTTTGACGCAGTAACTACTGTACTGATTTGAATGAAATTTCACAGTAATGTAGCTCGTACCCCAGAATAGCATAATAGACAATTGTAGTGGACCCGCGTTTATCCGACAAACATTCTACAGGGCGTTGTCAGACTATCAAATTAATCGGATCATACAATACTGCTACCGCAGTTAATTTGTTACTTTACTAGCAGGTACTGCCACAGACCAATATAATCCCGTTTTTTTTTAAGGAGAGTACTTTGTAATCCTACAAATAGGCATGTCGGATTACAAGGGGCTAAGCAATTAGCCAGGAGCCCTATTACCGGGGTCTGTATATCGTAGGCAAAGGCCGGATAAATACTAGTATTCTATTCATAGTGTCTAAATATATATGAAAAGTAAATTGGAAATATTTGTTTGCCAATTTTGATCCTACGTAAATATCAAACAAGACATAAATTAATTTGATTTTCTAACATAAGTAATATATTTTTTGTTAAACAAGCAATACTTTATTTGTCTGAATTGTTTGTTTAGGCTTTTAGGTTTGAATGAAAAGTTATTAAGGGTTTTGGTAGATTTCATTACTGATGAGAAATCGAAAGAAAGAAGTATTTCTTTTTAAAAAAAAATAGCACTGGGGTTAAAAGCCCCGTGTCGCGGGGGACTTTACAAACATACAAGTCACAGACACAACGTACACCCAGACTCGAAACACCAATTTGTGTATTATATAAAAAATAACCTTAAATTGCCTAAAGCGGCGCACTAGGAACTTTTGGTTGGTGGAAATCTAATAATAATATTAGGGACAACACACACAACGATATCTCATCCCACACTAAGCAGAGCTTTTACTAGAAACCAGAGAACTGATAAACATACGTATATATTTCTAAATACATACATACTTTAGATAAATAACACACAGACGCCGAATAAACCATCGTGCTCATCACACAAAGTTTTATCCTGGTTAGGTACAGTCAGGTTCACAAACCACTAAACCAACAATGACATGTATCTTAAGATCGTAGTACCTATTCTTACTACGTGAAATCGAGCAGCGTTACCACATCTTATTTATTTACCGCAAAGTACATTAATTTCAATTTGATTACTTACAGTACGATCAACGTATCTTGACCGGATTGAAGTTAGGTTTTTATCACTTTCGCGCATGTCATAGAGATGCGACCCTAAAATTACTTACGAAAACGATTAATTATATTTAATCGATAAAAAATACTAACAACATTTTAATTCAACAATATAAAAACACTATTTAAATGAGTTCATAAAAGTTTAAATTTAGAACAGTTTCAGTAAATACTAAAGAAACTTCGAAAAACAATTTCTTTACGAAAATAATCACAAAAAAACATGAGTTAGTAACACTAATTATGACAATGTAATGCGTAATCGCATCTCTAATGCTCTTGGTTTAGTTACCGCCCCCGCCCCCCGCTTCCTGTCACCATTTACTTCCAAAAAATGCATCTGCGCAACCACTTGTCGCCTACTTCAGTCCGGCCTAGTTACGTTGATCCTACTGTACTTTATTTAAATTTACTTCAACTGATATTTTTATAGACTAGGTAACTGTGACAGACGGTGTATTTTACCTCCAGACACTTTAATTAAACGTCATCTCTGTACTCAGTCTTTTTTGCCATGTCTTCTTTCACACAGTCTATCAATCCTTTCACAGCGGAGTTTATGTTTTTTTTTAAAATAAAAGTCGACTCCCGCATTAGGGTACAAGCCCTGGGTCGCGGGGTACTTTACAAACATACAAGTCACGAACACAAAGTACACCCAGACTCGGAACAACGATTTGTGGATCAAACAATGTGGTGTCCCGTGTGGGAATCGAACCCACGACCTATTGCGTAGCAGTTGGGCACACTTCCACAGGTCGTCCTCTACATGTAAAAGCCTTCCACATTCATATTAAATCTCTTTCCAATATTTCTTTCATCCATTCTCATGACATATCCATACATGATAAGACAGACACGCGTTTTTCAACTTCTGTTAATGGGCTACAAGGCATAATAAAAATTAAATCCGATATTTCCTACAAACCGAAAATTCGAAGACATTTGAGTGTGATATTTATCAATTTGCGTGCGTTCTATACCATTTAATTACACCCTAATCTAACCTTAACTATCTATTAAAATAACTAACTCCTGTAGTGAAAGTTTCGCTACAGGAGTTAGCTATTTTAATAGATATATTAATTAAATTATTTTATTTATATAATAGACTATGAAACTAACATTTATATATACTACTAGCTGTCCCACGCAACTTCGTCTGCGTACATTTGCCCCGTTTTTGCAACATTTTTCATTGCTGTTCCGCTCGTATTGGTCGTAGCGTGATGTTTTACGGCCTATTTGGTTTGTTTGAACGCGGTAATCTCAGGAACTACCAATCCAAATTGAAAAATTATTTCACAGTTGGATAGCCCATTTATCGAGGAAGGCTATAGGCTATATAACATCACGCTACGACCAATGGGAGCGGAGCAGCAACGAGAAATTTTGCAAAGACGGGAAAATTTACGCAAACGAGGTTTCGCGGGACAGCTAGTATCAAATATAAGGATTCATAGGACGAACATTTCGTATGGTATTTTGTCACTTATGAAAAATAGCCGTTGTTGCTATCATTAGGGTCTTTGTACCCCAAGGATAGCAACAACGGCTATTCCAATAGCGAGGTTAATGCGTTGTTTAGGTGCACTATTGATAGTACCTTCGATATTTCTTTATCATTCGACTAGCTGTCCCGCGCAACTTCGTATGCGTAATTTTTCCCCGTTTTTGAAACATTTCTCGTCGCTTCTCCGCTCCTATTAGTCGTAGCGCGCTGTTATATAGCCTGTAGCCTTCCTCGATAAATGGGCTATCCAACAAAAAAAGATTTTTTTTAAATCGGACCCGTAGATCCTGAGATTAACGCGTTTAAACAAACAAACAAACTCTTCCGCTTTATAATATTAGTATAGATAAACTGTGAAACTAACATTTATATACACTATTAGCTGTCCTGTGCAACTTCGTTTGAGTAAATTTTCCCCGTTTTTGCAACATTTCTCATTGCTGCTCCGCTCCTATTGGTCGTAGCGTGATGTTATATAGCCTATAGCCTTCCTCGATAAATAGGCTATCCAACAGTGAAATAATTTTTCAATTCGGATCAGTAGTTCCTGAGATTACCGCGTTCAAACAAACAAACAAACTCTTCAGCTAAATAATACTTTTTTTGTTATTTATAGGACGGTATTTTGTATGGTATTTTGTCACTTATAACAAACGGCCGTTGTTGCTATCATTGGGGTCTTTGTACCCCAAGGATAGCAACAACGGCTATTCCAATAGCGAAGTCGATGCTTTGTTTAGGTGCACTATTGATAGTATCTTCGATATTTCTTTATCATTCGATTGATCACTAAACTGAAGATTGGCTATTGGGACCAGCCGTTAAAGTCCCACAGTCGTCGCATTAGGAACATTATGAGACCGATTATATAGTCATATGGTGTGAGATGGGAATATATGCTATTAGATAATTATTACAAGCGTAAGTAAAAACTATAGAAAAGCGTTGTATGGGAATCAACACATGTCAATAATTGGTCTTGTATGCGTAACTAATGACGTGAGAAAGGGATGGGTAATCACAATTATTGTGCGAGGGAAAGAGAGGGAAGGATATACTCGTATGTAGTAAATTTCTTCGCTCAGATTGAGCAGTCTAAAAATAACAACAAATGAAATATTTCACTGTAGGTAAGAGCTATGTACAAATGTATAATTTCAGCGGTAGCCTAGCAGTCTGACTCGAATACGATGGGTCGTGGGTTTGAGTCCTGAAAGACCACTCCGTAACGAACCATTTCGCTTAGTTGGAGAGGTTAACAATATTGCTACTAATAATAAAGATTAGAAGACTGATGCAAAGACAGTTTAACACACAAATACATATATATATATATATATATATATATATATATATATATATACTAGCTGTCCCGTGCAACTTCGTATGCGTAAATTTTCCCCGTTTTTGCAACATTTCTCGTCGCTGCTCCACTCCTATTAGTCATAGCGCAATGTTATATAAAAGAATTTTTCAAATCCGACCAGTAGTGCCTGAGATTAGCGCGTTTAAACAAACAAACAAACTCTTCCGCTTTATAATATTAGTATCGATATATATACGTTGTTATACTACGTAGTACTATTACTTATTCTGTGGTTATACTTATACACGTTGAATTTTTAATAATTTCAGATGGAAGTTTAAAAAATATGAGAGTCAAAATGGCGGTCGATCTAAATCTAATAATAAATCATGGCTTGTTTAGTTTCGATGTTATCAAAACGTTTTACTTAGTAACCCACTTAATTATAATTAGGTACTATGACACAATAGTGTTCTCTTAATCCCTGGGTTTCAAATCTGGTCAAATCTGTGTGGATTTACCCCCACGGGTAACCGCTGTTCTATGAAATTCAAGGTCTTGAATGACTAACGGATCAACGCACAACCTGAACAGCTGATCGTAGAGACCTGAAATTTCGAGGACGTATTGTAATGTAGGCATCCATTAAGAAGGGATTTTTGGAAATGTATCCCTTAAGGAGATAAAATAGGGGTTGCAAGTTTGTATGGAACTTCATCAGTTTTGAAGTTTGATTTACGGTTATAAATAAATAAATACGTGTTTTATAGCGTTTTGATTAAAAGCGAAAATAAAGTTTAGCGTATAGTAAAATTCGTTCTAGTAACACGGCCGTTGCAATACGGTCGAAACGTCGGGCAATAAACAAGGTGTTTTACCTTAAATTATTCACGCGATTAAGACCCGTAGTATAAATAATTTTTAATGAGTACAAATCGCGAAAGTTTATCAACATTTTTTTTTTTTATATACTTTACGTACTATTATAATAAGTCAATTACAAACTAGGATTAGGTACTATGTAAACTACAATTCTATCAAAGATTTGATTGCCTCTGTGGCACGGTAGGAGTGTATCCGACTGCTACGCAAGAAGTCGTGGGTTCGATTCCCACACGGGACACCACTTTGTGTGATCCACAAATTGTTGTTCCGAGTTTGGGTGTTCTTTGTGTCTGTGACTTGTATGTTTGTAAAGTCCTCCACGACACAGGGCTTGTGCCATACAACGGGAGCCATCTTTAAGAAAAAAACTTATAAGATTAAAATATCTCTGATGAAATTAGCAGCTAAGATCGGAAAGCAACCACAGGATAATTACACATCGCCCTACAATGTAAAATCAATATTACTAACTAGGATTCTAGGACCAAAGCCTAGACCTACTAACCTAATTGTGCCTTCAATTGCAGATTATAGGTAAATGGATTACGTATATATTATACTATATTTTCTTCGCGTGTATGCTATTGTGTTAAAATGTAGCCTATGTCGTTCGACAAGCTTTAAGCTATCTCTAAACCGAATTTCATAAAAATCATTATGAAAATATATATATTACGGGTCTTATCGCGTGAATAATTTAAAGTTCAAAATAAAATACCTTGTTTATTGCCCGACGTTTCGACCGTATTGTTGCAATACGGTGGTCACGGGTTCACCACGGCCGTTAAATACGGTCGAAACGTCGGGTAATAAACGAGGTATTTTACCTTTCGATTTACGATTCACGCGATTAAGACCCGTATTTATATTCATAATGTGTACAAATCGCGAAAGTTTATCATCATTCATAAAAATCGGTTTAGTAATTCTAGAGATAATCCGTGACAAACGAATCTTTTCTCTTTATAATATTAGTATTGAATACTGACTCGTCCCGGTTTCACACAGGTTAAAATTTACAAATGACGATCTGGCAAACTGAACGTATTATATTTTTTAGATTTCCATACAAAAATACCATCTAATTTCTAAAAACTTCTGGTAGATTTTCCAAAAAAAATAAAGTTATCCTGACATTTGAGAACACAACACAAAGTTACTCAGAACAATTACAGAGTTATGACGTCATAAATGATGACGTCAGTTTGTTTTTTCAACTTTTAGTATTTGTTTTGGTGACGTACAACTTTGGACGAAGAATATTTTAAGATGTATCTAACATCTTAAAACATTTTCCGTAAATATTATTGAAAGGAACTCTGTCCTTCTGTCTGTTACTGTTTTCACGCTGAAACCACTGAACCGATTTAGATGAAATTTGGTATGGATATACTTTGAATCCTGAGGAAGGACATGGGATTGTTGATGATGAGTTTTTATTGCGATAACTGACATCCATGCTGCGCGGAACCGTTGGCAAAAGCTAGTGCCTATATAAAATGATTTATTTAGAACATTGTCTATATCACTTAATCCCCTGGTCTCTGGCCCCCAGGCGTGCTGGTCTAGTGGTGAGTGACTCTGCCGGAGGTCGTGGGTTCGATCTCCACCCAGGATAAAACTTTGTGTGATGAGCACGATGGTTTATTCTGTGTCTGGGTGTTATTTATCTTTAATATATATGTATTTAGGAATATATAAGTATGTTTATCAGTTGTATGGTTTCCATAGTACTAGCTCTGCTTAGTTTGGGATCAGATGGCGTTGTGTGAGTTGTCCCAAGATATTATATTATTATTCATATAATATAGGTAGCTTAGTGGTTAAGGTGTACGACTCGTGATGGAGAGGTCGCGTTAGTTCGAATCCTACCCATTATACAACAGACGTGAACCCACTCCTAACACAGGCAACTCAGCTTAGCTGGAGGGGTTAACAGGATTGCTAGTAATGTGTTAACCACAGAAAAGGCAGCTGATGTATTACGTGTAACAGAAAGGTGTGGTCAAATTCCAGCAGAGGATAGTGTATGTAGTCAGTATTGCACCTACCATGGTGCCATAGCTGGTTGCATTATTATTACATAGTTATAGCATATTTGTTTTGTCAAATTTCAGTAGCGAAACGCGTATGGTGTAAGCATTATACCTCCCCTGGTGCAAAATTCGATTGGATTATTAAGTCGTACTTTTCTTAATTGATAACTATTTCATTTATAAATGAATGAATGAAAAAATAATAAATACAATTTTAGGTTACTACGATTTTGATAAAATTAGGTATGTGCACTCAGCATCATGGGCACATACCAACCCTTGAATATGACTACACCATTATATTACACGTTGTTAATATATGTTCCAAAAGAAATTCTCTAAATTATATCATACATAATTTTAAAACTCGATGCGTAGTTTACGGGAATTAAGCTGAAGTCAAATTTAGCTCGTGTATTTAATAAAATCAAAACCCAAAATCAACAGCTTATAAATCGAAAACATTCAACTATGGTAGTATTGCTAAGGCATTAACATTTTGCATTACAATCCATTTTAGGCAGTATTTCGTTTATCGATTTTTGATAGGCATTTAAATATATACCAGACACTCCACCCAAAACAACTCACGAAATGTTGCGTAAAACTGTACTATATTTACCAAACTATAAAAATGCAAAAAAATCAAGTATCTTGAAAGGGGAGTTCCCTTTCAAGATACTTGATTTTTTTGCATTTAATTTTATAACTTCGTATTATTTATTGTTAAAGCAGCCATAGACACACATTCGATTACAATTTTATGCCTCTTACTAATCAAAATTTACAGCCCAGTCCAACAGACAAGGATAGAGAGAATAGAAAACTCAAAAAACGTCTCAAAAACTAATCAATCACAAAATTTACCTGAAGCTGTAGTGCTTGCTGCAGTAGTCACAGAATTAGTCGTCGACGTCGATTCTCCTGATGTACTTGCATTCGTCATTTCCACTATCCTGTCCACCGCTATACGATTCCCAGGTAGAATTCCAGAACTTTCAGCCGGTTCTTGAACCACTTGGGGATCAGCATCTTCAATAACTTGAGGGCTCGGAGTAGCCTGACTTAAATCATTAGCTACTATAACATTGACTGTTGTTAATGACTCCAAATCACCAGAATTATCACCAGCCACTTGTGAATTATCGATGTATACTGCTGCAGAGCGAGCTCCAAGCGTTTCCATGACACTCTCAGCCAAAGATCTGGTAGAAAGCTCATCAATATCGATGTCTTGCTTTATATCAATTATAATCTGGTGTCTTTTCGTCCCACTTCCTGATGGACTTTGCACTTGATGTACGCTGACTTGTGCTTCTGTTCCCGGTTGAGATATATGGTGCTGGATCACATGAGTCAATTGCCCCTCCAAACTGTCACGATTCCCCGCCATTTTGCTACCAATCACACTTTAAACATTGATCACTTAGAAGAAATATCAGTCTGTTTTCAGTCTAAGAAATTATTGCAGGAGATAAAGAGTCTTAAACTAATGAACACAGGTATCACTAAGTTGAACACACCATGACAGAATTTGGTTTTGTTTGGCAGAGTGTGCCACTGCGGTCCGGATCGGTTGCAACGCGCAGATGCATCAAAATTGGGTCAAAGGTCAATAGCCTACCGAAAAATTGTTTGTAATTGTGCGATTTGTTTAATTTGAAATGGCAGTGAATTGTTTTTGAGGCACGGTAAGGCTTTTTACATTGTTTGTTTGTCTTGTTCCATTGACACCCTTTTTTGTCCTAATTCGGGACGTCTCGTAGACGCGATGTCCGTAGCCACTGCGAGGCCTACGAACGTAGCTACGCCGACGCCGCGTAGCCGCGCCACACACCGTGCTTCCGTGATCAGGTCCTGAGATATATCTTGAGATTTTGATTTTTGTTGTTTTTAGTAGTAAATGTTTAGGTTGTTTCGTTATTCGCAGATTCCTTTTTTTTTATTAGATTTAATAATATAAAGTAAAGATTTTAAAAAAAGATTTACAAAATCATGTATATAATTAAAAACAATCAGTAGTAATTTTTTATTGAAGAAAATAATATGAATTTACTTCATTTTATTATTCTGTGAAGTAAATAGTTTTATGCTTATAAAAATCACAAATACAGATAATCTAGAATATTAATTTAATACAAACAATCCAGAGAAAGAATAAGCTTAATCGCAAAATAAACACAATATATCAGATCTCGTGAATTTATATTTAATCTTAACATGTTTTAAACATTATTTTGTCTAATAAAGCAACCCGAAAATTCGTAATACGTTACGCCATTATTAGATAACCAGCATTTTAAAAATTAAATGTTTTGTCTTATTTTTCATTTCCTTCTCTAAATAGAATTTAAAAAAAAACGATAATTAAAATCGAGATTCAATGAATAAATAAGTACGTTAGTCTCAAAGATGCCACTACGTACTCAATTAGCGGCGGTAGCCTAATGGCTAAGGCATCGGTCTCGCAATCGTGAGGTCGTGGGTTCGAATCCTGGCCATTATACTACCGACGTGAGCCCACTCCTAACACAAGCCATAGAGAGCTGGAGGGGTTAACAGGATTGCTAGTAATGTGGGACGACAATCCCACATTGCTACCTTTAAAAAAAACAAAAAATAAGAACGACTACAATTATATTTATACTCAAAAATACAAAAGCATGTAACAAACACAAAACCAACCTATCATTACAATCTAAACCATATTTCCGAGATCAAAGCAGTCAAACAAACATACAATATCTCCACACATATCTTTCCCAAAATCACCTAGTGTGCAGCCCTCCAC
The DNA here is from genome assembly GCA_945859575.2 of Herminia tarsipennalis. Taxonomy (NCBI): domain Eukaryota; kingdom Metazoa; phylum Arthropoda; class Insecta; order Lepidoptera; family Erebidae; genus Herminia; species Herminia tarsipennalis. Next base: position 3,844,066 of record OX243859.2, read on the forward strand.
AAACGTCGGCACGTGTTTACGCATGCGCGTTACAATCGCATCTTACATCTCCCTCTACCGGTATACCTCTATCTCTTTCTACGTTCTTCGATCGTTTCAGAATGACGAAAAAGTATATAATCGAATTTATGTCGGCTTTGTAGGGATAGCAGCATAGGCTTAAATGTATGGCCTTGAAATAAACACTAGTTAGGTCATACGGGTTGGACTGAAACTAGGACGTTTGGTTCTTAAAATAAGGGTTATAATTGCTTATTATAGAATTTTATAAGCTACGGGTCTTAATCGCGTAAATATTTTATTTTAAGGCTAAATACCTTTATTTAAAGCCCGACGTTATATAAAATTCAAATTGAGAAAGTTTACGAACATATATTATAATTTCTTAGTCTTTGGCTGAATAAAAGATTAGCCGGGGTAAGGAATGGTATCCCTGTTGGTTTATAGATGGGTGGCCGTTTTCCAAAACTGTCAGAGTAAACGTTAAGATATTGGTCAAGTTTTTATTTTTTTGTGTCAGATTTCTGTCCCGTAGGGCTGTAGAGTTAATTAAAAGAGGACACACAAATTTATAATTTTGATTGGAAATAAAGACGCCTCAAATCTATACTGTAGAGAATTAAAATATTTTTAACTAGCTGACCCGCGCAACTTCGTATGCGTCAATTTTCCGTTTTTGCAACATTTTTCATTGCTGCTCTGCTCCTATTGATCGTAGCTTGATGCTCCTATTGCTTGCAACAATAATAATTTTTCGATTCGGACCCGTAGTTCCTGAGATTGCCGCGTTCAAACAAACAAACAAACTCTTCAGCTTTATAATATTAGTATAATTAGTACAGATTAATGCAACATCTACGAGTATTTTTGAAAATAAATATTACCACTATATTCAGATTAATTAATCCATCGTCCCCCATTTGGTACCTACTGCGAGTTCGCGATTTTCATAAATTATATTTAGTAAATGGTATTAACAAATTCTTATTTGTTTTAATCCCTACATATAATACCGCCACAAACTGATTTCAAATGAAAACAAGGCAAGTGTTTTAACATCGAAGAAAAAAAAAAAAACATATTCACGATCGTTGTGAATTTCACTTTTTTTTTTAAAGACGACTCCCGCATTTTGTACCAGCCCTGTGTCGCGGGGGACTTCACAAACATTCAATTAACGAACACAAAGCACACCCAGACTCGAAACAACAATTTGTGGATCACACAAAGTGGTGTCCCGTGTGCGAATTGAACCCACGACCTCTTGCGTAGCAGTCGGACACACTCCCACCACGCCACAGAGGCCGCCAATTGATTCTTATGAAGCTCTGGAGTTTTATAATATAAGACAAATTTTCTCGGAAAAATATGCAGACAAACTGCGAAAACCCCATCCAAATCGAATCAGTAATGTTTCAAAAAATCGGAAACTTACATACATAGTATAGACTGGCTTGTTGGTGTAGTGGTTAGTGAGTCTGACTTGCTGAGAGGTCGTGGGTTCGATCCCTACCCAGAATAAAACTTTGTGTGATGAGCACGATGGTTTATTCTGTGTCTGAGTGTTATTTATCTACAATATGTATTTAAAAATATATAAGTATGTTAACAGTTGTCTGGTTTCCATAGTACAAGCTCTGCTTAGTTTGGTATCAGATAGCATTGTGTGAGTTGTCCCAAGATATTATTATTGAAATTTACTTATACTCGTAATAAAAAGTTATTATAAGTGGCCCGATATGCACTTGCTCGGTTTTAGAACGTCTTAAACTTGAGTATTCGGTGGTGTGTTTCTTATTTTTTCGGGGCCACCATTTTGCTGACCTTACAAACCTTCATTACGTAACTCAGGATGATGACAGCCAAAACAAGGAATATAAACACACACATTTATGTATAGATATGTATTAACATATAGTAAATAACTTTAGTTTAAAGAACAGTTTATATAGTATAAGAAACTAAGCTTGAAGCTTAGGAAGAGGAAATTCTTAAAGAAATAAATACATATATTCGACGAAACACTATATATAAAGAAACACGTGTTAAAAAGTTTTTGGAAAATCAACACATAAGGGGTCAAAAAGGGGGTAGTGATTTTGCAGTAAACTTTATCAGTTTTGAAGTTGGATCTGTGAAATATTGGTTTTAAATATAGAAACACGTGTTTCAGCGTTTTTGGAAAATCAACCCTTTAGGGTTAAAATCGCAGATGATACCGCAAATCACAGCTAGTACAAAAATAAACACACAATATCAAAAAGAACAATAAATATGAACGTCGAAAATAGGACCTAGTTTCAGTTTCTTTATAGATTTTAAACTTTTTTACAAAAAAATATTACCGACTTCAAAAATAAATACCTACAAGGCCACTAAAAAGCAAAAAATAATATACATAGAAAAACAAATATAACTTTTTGAAGTCGGTTGAAAAATCGGAATGAAGTCATCCGACAAAGAATCAACATCTGACAAAAGACCGATAGCTACTGGAGCAAACGACTCCTAGAATGGAGACCGCGACTTGCGCAGCCAATACAAACAAACATACATACATACTGACTGGCCTGTTGGTCTAGGGGTTAGTGACCCTGACTGCAAAGCCGGAGGTAGTGGGTTCCATCCCCACCCAGGATAAAACTTTGTGTGATGAGCACGATTGTTTATTCTGTATCTGGGTGTAATTTATATATAACTAGCTGTGCCCCGCGGTTTTACCCGCGTTTTATTAGCACATGTGATCCAGGGTGTCAGCTAACTCCATACCAAAATTTTATTAAAATCGCTTCAGCCGTTTAGATGTGAAGAAGTAACAAACATACTCACAAACTTTCGCCTTTATAATATTAGTGTGATGTGATATGTATGTATTTAGAAATATTTAAGTATGTTTATCAGTTGTCTGGTTTCCATAGTACAAGCTCTGCTTAGGGATCAGATAACGTCGTGTGAGTTGTCCCAAGATATTATTATACTCAAAACGAGTGATCCTCTCCTTTTTGCGCAGTCGGGTAACAATTATTCTCTTTCTGTTTTGTAGGGTAAAAAGAGAGATACCAAAGCCTGCAAGAATATTATTTGATGCTACGTTTAAATATTGCATGCCTGAATATTTATGTGACAAACGAAATGATGGATTGCTTCTCATTATGTCTATTACAAAATGGATGAAATCATGCAATGTAGGTAAAATATAGGGTAGGAACTTTGTAGACTAGAAGCTTCTTAAGACTTTCGTGGACAGAACGTGATTTTACGTCATTAAATGAGATTTTTATACGGATATAACGTCCAATCACGTTCTTAAACAGAACATTTGGTTTTTGTTTTGTTTTTAAAAAACGACTCCCGCAGTAGGGTACAAGCCCTGTGTCGCGGGGGACTTTACAAACATACAAGTCACAGATACAAATTACACCCAGACTCGGAACAACAATTTGTGGATAACACGAAGTGGTGTCCCGTGTGGGAATCGAACCCACGACCTCTTGCGTAGCAGTCAGATACACTCCCACCGCGCCACCGAGGCAGTCATTACATTATTACATTATTTACGGCAGAACGGTAAATATAAAAATGAAAAAAAAAACAATTCTTTATTCACTTAGGATGCAAAACAACTCTTGTGATACGTTGGGATTCTACATGTACATGCCAAGTTCGCAAACAATAGGTACAGCCTAAGATAAGAACCTGGCAATAAAAACTCGCGGCCACTCTTTTCAAATTGCCAATTTTACAATGTTTGAATGTTCATAAACTTGATATGGGGGTAAGGTGCTGCGACTAATATACTATGTTAACGGACTGATGCAAATTGTATTATCAAAAAGTCGAAACGTGATATAAAGCAAAATCAGCCTTAGTGGGTACAATATACTGGGTGGCGCAAAAGTAAAGACCCTATTTGGTTCAGCTATAACATTTTTTCTAAATTAGAAAACTAGATTTAGATTTTTTTAAATGTATATTTGTGCCATTAAATTTCGTACCATTAGGATTTAAAGATGATGTCTTTTAAATGGTGACCTCCAGAGTTGATACACATTTGAGCCCTATTTATGACATTTTGCATAACTTGCCGTAACACTTCCTGCGATATGTTCGTTATTTCTTGACGAATGTTTTCTTTTAGAGCTGCGAGAGTCTGTGGCTTGTTCACATACACCCGAGATTTCAAAAAACCCCAAAGAAAGAAGTCTGGACTGGTCAGATCGGGTGATCTTGCAGGCCAAGGCAAATCGCCAAAACGAGAGATAACTCGGCCTGGAAAAGCGTCCCTCACTAAGTCCATAGTGTCGCGCGCTGTGTGTGCCGTAGCGCCGTCTTATTGAAACCAGATGTGCTCCAGCCCCAATTCGTCCAAACTGGGTATCAAAAACTCACGTAACATGGTTCTGTAGCGTTCTCCAGTGACAGTTATAGCATTGCCTCCAGCGTCTTCGAAAAAATAGGGTCCGATCACTCTGTCAACACAGATGCCACACCATACAGTAACTTTTAGTGGGTGTAGAGGTGTTTCTTGAATAATGCGCGGATTATCAGTGCCCCAGAACCGAGTATTCTGCTTATTGACATGCCCTGAGAGATGGAAATGCGCTTCGTCACTCATAACCAATTTTGAAGGAAAATCATCCTCTTCAAGGTTGAGGTTTATGACGCGCTGGCAGTAATCTAGACGAGCTCGGTGGTCAGCAGGCAGCAGCTGATGAGTCATTTGAGTTTTATACGGGAACATCTTTAAGTCTTTCACCAAAATACGCTGCAGGGTCCGTCTGGAAATGCCCAATTGCGTGGCACGTCGCCTCGTCGATGTTTCTGGACACTCTTCCACATCTTCGCGCACAGCATCGATATTTTCAGCTGAACGGCCTGTTCTTGGTCTCCCAGACTTAGGTCTATCCAATGTTGAGCCAGTTGCTTCAAGGCGTGTGGCAAAGCGTCGAATTGTGCGACCAATCGGTGCCGGACGGTGGGGAAATCGTCGACGAAATTCACGTTGTGTTCTTATCACTGATGAATTATTCCGTAAGAACATTGACACAATTATTCCACGTTCTTGGGGAGTAAAACGGTCCATGTTTATTTTCAGTGTATTTTACATTTGTTCACTACACAATTTTCAACAACAGAATGACAGAAAATGTCATAAAAAAAAAAAAGTATTTTCTTTAGTGCCAGTACTTTTGCGCCACCCAGTAGTAGGAGCATCTACTTACAACGAAGGTAAAAACGATATATTTTATGCTTAAATATTGGCCAAAGTACTTGTAACGAATGATTAAATAAAAAATATTAATTGTGATATCAAAAGGAAGAAAAGAATGACCTTTATTCGTCACGCAGGATCTTTACTTACAAAAGGCGAAAATTCGATTCAATGTACCTTACTGTCATGTAGACTTAATTTTTTACCATTTTAAAAGTTTAGTTCAACTATTAGTGACAAAACACTTGGAGGGTATATTTTTTTAGAACCTTACTTATACCATAAAAGCCAACCAATGGCTGTTTATAAACAAGATTTAAAAAAAAATGTGTAAAAAGCAGTAGACGGCAAATTTTTAGTTTATCTGTTTGTCCGTATGATTGGACTGTATCACACTAAAATACTTACACCAATTTAAATGCAATTAGAACAGGCGTATTTTTTAAAAATCTAACTTAAATTTTGATATTAATTTCATCTCGATACGCTTTCTAGAAGTTGATTTAAACTATTTTTCAAAATTCGATGAATTTTCTACACGTAAAGCCTCAAATACACAATAAAGTATAAACTTGTATGATATATACTTTATTTTTGCAATCTAGTTCTTTCGTAGGGATCTCTTATTTTTTGACAAATATAGCCTAGGTTACTCCCCGATAATGCAGCTTTCTAATGGTAAAAGTTTTTTTTAAAATCGGTCCAGTACTTTCGGAGCCTATTCAATGCAACCAAACAAACAATCAAATCTTTCCTCTTAATCCTCCATATTTAATTTGATTTGACACCAGAACATAATGACGTCATAATGTTATCTATACTTAATATTTTAAAGAGGAAAGATTTGATTGTTTGTTTGTATTGAGTAGGCTCCGAAACTCCTGGACGGATTTGAAAAATTCTTTCATCGTTGTAAAGCTACACTAACCCCGGGTGACATAGGCTATTTTTTATCACTATATTCCCAAAAAACGGGAACTACGCGGGTGAAACCGCGAGGCGTCCGCTAGTATCTGTACAGAGTGAATAATTTTGATATTTCATAAAAAGCCATTCAAATACTCAATTATAACCGAAATTGTTCTAAAGATAAAACCTAAGAATGTATACAATAACATTTTTCATAATCTCTTTAACTCATTTTCATGTTAAAACATAATCCCTGCCTTCCCTACAATGAAACAATGCGTGAATATACCGTAAAGGGATTCTCCGTATTGATTTTTATCGTCCTCGTATAATTTAGTGAGGATATTGGTTAGTCAAGCGGCACTGGTCGCTAGGCAACCGCATTGCCTTTTAAAATACAGGAATAATAATACAAAAGATGGCTGACAAATCAGCTGGTTTAGAAATTAAACTGTAACGTTTTTTAACCAGCATTTAGGTATTTATATATTGAGGTAGAGACCAGGACTACGCCATAACTGCACAAAATTAACCACTTTCTAGAAAGAGACAATGCTACTTTGTGGATAATATCTGTCAAAGGCCGCACAAGCTTTTTCTCTCTTTCAAGCACTGCAGTCAAAAGTTACTTTTTAATTTAAAGGGATCGGTCCTGGACTATACGTCAATGTTTGAATATCAAATCAAATGTGTATATTTTTATGAAACGTCAAATAAGTTTCATAAGTAAACAAAAAATTCAAAATACTAATTAGTAAATAAAACTATCATTTAAACTACCAACGATCAAGTCCTGAATAAATTTTGTGTCAAATTATTTTTTTTTAAATCCTGTTCTTTTAACAAAAATGATTTGTCATAGAGTAAAGATTCCACCAATAGCCTTTAATAAGTCTTTTTTCTTATTTACATTTATATATTTAAATACCTTGGGACAACTCACTCAACGTCATCTGATCCCAAACTGAGCAGAGTTTGTACTATACCAACTAGACAACTGATAAACATACTTATATATTTCTAAATATATACATATTATAGACTAGCTTATGCCCGCGGCTTTGCCCGCGTGAATGCCAGATTGTTACCAAAATATTTAAACGGCAATGTTTCACATTAACTTTGCACCCTTAGGGGAGGAATTTTCAAAAATCTCTAATCTAATCTTTCTAAGTGCTCCCCTACGTTATAAAAGGACCCCTATGCAAAATCTCAAGTTTCTAACCCTTATAGTTTAGGCCCTGCGTTGATATATCAGTCTGTCATCTTCTCCTTTTATATACAGTAGGATCAACGTAACTAGGCCGGACTGAAGTAGGCGACAAGTGGTTGCGCAGATGCATTTTTTGAAAGTAAATGGTGACAGGAAGCGGGGGCGGGGGCGGTAACTAAACCGAGAGGATTAGAGAGGCGATTACGCATTACATTGTCATAATTAGTATTACTAATTCATGTTTTTTTGTGATTATTTTAGTAAAGAAATTGTTTTTCAAAGATTCTTTATTATTTACTGTAACTGTTTTAAATTTAAACTTTTATGAACTCATTTAAATAGTAGTTTTTATATTGTTGAATTAAAATGTTGTTAGTATTTTTAATCGATTAATCGTTTTCGTAAGTAATTTTAGGGTCGCATCTCTATGACATGCGCGAAAGTGATAAAAACCTAACTTCAATCCGGTCAAGATACGTTTATCGTACTGTATATAGATAAATTACATCTAGACACAGAATAAATCGTGCTCATCACACAAAGTTTCATTCTGTCTGTGATTTAGCGCGTTCACCTAGATTTAGGTCTATCCTATGACCTAAGTACAGTACTTACGTCCTTGTACACTTATGTACTATCTTTTAAGTATATATATGTACGCTATGCGGAGTCTGCTCAAGGCCAGACGATGTACACTGCGGAATAACGACCAAAAACTTGTCGCAGACATTTTAGTTTACATTGCTTGTTTTTCTCGGAAAATATTTTCCATATCTCATGTCTAGTCTTCAATGTATATGTGTGTATATTTTTGATGTTGTTTTTTAGTTACTTTTAGTGTACATTGAAGGTTTTGTTAGTTTTTGTGTGTTATAGTTGTGTGGCAGCGATCAATGGATTTTGAGCAAGTGTTCTACTTAGGTTTTAATGTTGTCTGGCTAAAATGTTTGGGCAGGTCTTCTTTGTTTTAAAATGTATGAATTTTTAGGCTTTTTACGTCCTGTGATTTTAATGAAATCTGTGTTTTTTTTTAAGTCTGTCTGGAGCTTTATAGTACTTAAATAAATGAAAGTATTTAAATGCGTTTTTGTTTAAATGAAAGCAGGTTTAATTAGCTTAGTTTTTAGTTATGGATGCGAGTAGCCGAAGATAGAACAAAGTGGCGTGCAATTGGATGGGCCTATGTCCAGCAGTGGACTGCGATAGGCTGATGATGAATGATCTACTAACCGATATCGGTTACGGTGACCAATCTCGTCAAAGACTAGCCAACTATGCAGAAGATAGTATAGTGTACAAGTATATGCACTAAGGCCTTCCTAAAACATAAGACAATAAATGTTGAGAAACTTTCGCGATTTGTACACATTATTAAAATATATATATTACGGGTCTTAATCGCGTGAATAATTTAAGGTAAAATACCTTGTTTATTGCCCGACGTTTCGACCGTATTGCAACGGCCGTGGTCACGGGAAGACTATGTCTTCCCGTGACCGTATTGCAACGGCCGTGGTCACGGGAAGACATAGTCTTCCCGTGACCACGGCCGTTGCAATACGGTCGAAACGTCGGGCAATAAACAAGGTATTTTACCTTAAATTATTCACGCGATTAAGACCCGTAATATATATATTTTAATAATAAGACAATAAGTCCTATCTTTACTTAATATTATAAAGCTGAAGAGTTTGTTTGTTTGATCGCGGTAATCTCAGGAACTACTGATCCGAATTGAAAAATTATTTCACTATTGGATAGCCCATTTATCGAGAAAGGCTATAGGGTATATAACAACACGCTACGACTTATAGGAGGGGAGCAGCAATGAGAAATGTTGCAAAAACGGGAAAAATTTACGCGGGTCGACTAGTACTGACCCGTGCCCACTTCGTTAGGCCTATGACACTCACAAATAACGTAGCTTTATATTTGTAAAAGTATTTTCAAAATCTGTTTAGTAGATCCAGGGATTAACAATCTCACAAGCTACTTCTCCAACTACGGGAGCAGAGCCGCATAAAATCAACTAGTATAGCAACAAATTTAAACCGAAGTATATATAATTTACTAGCTGTCCCGCGCAACTTCGTATGCGTAAATTTTCCCCGTTTTTGCAACATATCTCGTCGCTACTCCGCTCCTATTCGGCGTAGCGTGATGTTATATAGCCTATAGCCTTATACAAATACAAATAAATTTTATTCGCAGTAAATAGGGTATACATAAACAGGTGTTGAAGTATAATAATGTTAGTTCAAGTCTATTTAACTATTGACAATAGCATACAAATCATTATTATTAAGTAATTAATTACATTAGTATATCTCTAATAACATTACAATACATTAATATGTTGATAGACACATTATAGATTTTCTTAATATTGTATTTAAAAAACAATATATATATATATATATTTATTTTTAATGGATTAAATTCAATATTATTAATTAATGGAAAAATTTAATATTATTAATTACATTAGCTAATCTCCAATCAAATAACAATACATTAATAGACACATTATACCTCTACGGAACATTATTTAAAATTTAGAAATTCTTTAATGGAATAAAATGTTTTTTCTAAGAGCCATTTTTTTAATAAATTGGTAAACCTGCTCAGTGGTAGCTGTTTTATTTCTTCAGGAATCTTATTATATATTTTTTTGCACATTATGTAGCAATTGTTTTTAATTTTTTCGGTTTTAGGGACTACATCAACTATCAATCTATTTGGGTTTCTGATATTATTACGTTTAATAACATCTTTAGCTTGTCTAAAGAGACTAGAGTTCTTCTTCACAAACATCCACGATAAATGGGTTATCCTACAAGAAAAGATTTTTAAAATCGGACTAGTAGTTCCTGAGATTAGCGCGTTTAAACAAACAAACAAACTCTTCCGCTTTATAATATTAGTATAGATTTATGAGTAACCACCACTACCGTTGGCCTTTAAGAACTTAACGGTTCCTACATTCTTTATTTTTTGATTCTAAGAATGCTTATTGGTATTTCTATTTCATACAAACGTGTGTTACATGTTTGTATGAAATAGAATAGGAAATAGAAAGGTGTGGTCAAACTAAAGTCAAACAATGACTGATGATGACACACATGACAACATTCCCAGTATAGTTGTCTCAATGTAAGTTGGCCGAATTGAAGTTGGCGACAAGTGGTTGCGCAGATCCATTTTCTGGAAGTAAATGGTGACAGGAAGCGGGGGGCGGGGGCGGACTAGCCGACCCGCGCAACTTCGTATGCGTCAATTTTTCCCGTTTTTGTAACATTTTTCATTTCTGCTCCGCTCCTATTGGTCGTAGCGTGATGGTATATAGCCTACAGTCTTCCTCGATAAATGGGCTATCCAACAGTAAAATAATTTTTCAATTCGGACAAGGAGTTCCTAAGATTATAGCGTTCAAACAAACAAACTCTTTAGCTTTATAATATTAGTATAGATGAGGACGAAAAACAATTCGTTACTGTCTCAAGCCCACCTATCAACACAACATAAAGCATGATAAAACATGTGACGCGAACTCATAATGTATACTGTTTTGAATTTCGTTAGAAACTCACTTGAAATAGCATTATAAAAACACTAGCTTTCGCCCGCGTGGATGTCGAGTTATCGCGATAAAAACTATCCTATGTCCTTCCCCGGGACTCAAACTATCTCCATACCATATTTCATCTAAATCGATTTAGCTGTTGAGCGTGAAGGGCTATATAACATCACGCTACGATCAATAGGAGCGGAGCAGCAATGAAAAATGTTGCAGCTAGTAATTCATAAAGATGGACTATTGCAATCTAGAATTGAAAGTTCTACGATATTTCCATTTATGAATGGAGTTAAGCCCAAAAAAATTATGGCCAATGTGAAGACAAAGACAAATATGGGGCAAGAGTCACTTTTGAAATTACCAGCCCTGTGTCACGAAGTACCTACATCCAGGCTCTGAAAAAATATTAATGGATCACGCAGTTATGTTCCATGTAGAAATCGAACCCACTACCTCTTGACCAACAGTCATAAGTAAGCTGCCACTGCGCCACTGAGGCACCTTACCACCTACGTTGCATAAAAATCAAAAAAATCTTCAATGTCAATTTGTTACCACCATAACAATACCGCTAACATTTCATACAACGGCTAAAATCTGAATCTTTCTTAACAAACGCAACCAAAACACGATTTTTATCTCACAACAAAAACTTAAAACAGTAAAAACATGTTAGCGCACTCTATTATCCAATAGCGGTACTAAATTGCAAATTTAAAAGTAAAACTGTGGTCACGTGCGCCAGCTAACGGGAAATAGCCGAACTGCGTTCAATGAACCCGCTACAAGCATTCGTTGCGCAACTTTCAACTCACGAATACCAAAATCAAAATGTCACGTATTCAGGAACTCGTGGCGCGAATTTTAAATTTTCACGTTCGAATATAGGTCGCCATTTTGTATGAATACTTCGTTCTTTAACGGTATATTTTTTTTTGTCTTTGAGTTTGTATTTCGGGGAGCAAGGTCGTTAATAATGGTTACGTAAGCCTACAGTAATGTTTACGAGCATCGCATATGTTACAATACATGTCCTGCATTTTAGTGTTATAATAATCCATAAACAATACCGTAAACTTTTAAAAAATAAATTTGACACCAAACCTTTTTATCAGAAATAAATCGTGTGTGTATCCGAACAAATGTATTGACAGATGACAGAAATCAAGATGGCGTCTTTTCGGCAATAAATAAATTTTAATTATAAACCAGCTTCATTAAAATTTATTATATTTTAAGAATAGAGTGTTATGACATGCCAAATGTAACGGTGTTGTAGTAAATACTTTTTATAATGTGTGGTCGAAGACCGGTTGGGGTCAATGGCCGCATTCGGCACCATTTCAAGTGATCGGACTTTAATGAGTGATACGGCTACAAAGCGAATTTTGATACCTGTTTAAAAAAAGCTTCATGTAAGTTTAAAGATTACTAGTTATAGCACGCGGTTTCAGTTGTACAGAGATCAAAAACTTGTTGAAGGAGTGCATTTTTTCGACTTCAAAACATGGAGGCCACTCAGCTTTGATAATATCATGTCTAAATTCTTAGTATGGCATCTCAGATTGAAGTCTAAATCTTTATAAACTTACACCAAATTTAGTTTAATTAAGACAGGTTCACTCATTTCGTTAATGCCAAACTTTATTTTTTTAAAAACAATCTATAGTCTACACTTAATATTATAAAGCTGAATAGTTTGTTTATTTGACCGCGATAACCTCAGGAACTACTGCTTCGAATTGAAAAATTATTTAGTGTTAGATAGCCCATTTATCGAGGAAGTCTATAGGCTATATAACATCACGCTACGACCAATAGGAGCGGAGCATCAACGAAAAATGTTGCAAAAATGGAAGGAAATGACGCAAACGAAGTTGCGCTAGCTAGTTTTACATTTTTTTTTTTATCAAAAGATCTAAACGTACAGACAGAGGGAGCGACTATTTTTTTCTTTTTTTATTCTTTTTTAAATTATTTTATACAATGTAAAGAAGATAGTCAATCAGTCTTTTAGTCTTTCGTTAGTAGATACATACAGTGAAGGTTTTATTGCTTGCTCGCACTTACAAAGTGCGAGCAGATGTTAAAGCACATTACACAATCAGGTTCTTTTGTCAGGTGTCTCGGTCACATGGTTACAGTCACTGGTACCGGCAGGTGACTCAATCAGTAGTCACATTTGTTTACTAATTACTACCCCATTAACTCTCTCTACAATAAAAATATATTATTTTATATTAATCAAGCAATGGTAAGTCTTAAAATGCTTTGAAAAGGAGTGTTCTTCATAATTAAAAAAAAAAAGATTTAACAATATCAATTCAAATATTTTATTAATATCATTCGTAAACTTTCGCGATTTGTACACATTATAGAATTTCAGAGTCTACCCGTAACCACGGCCGTTGCGATACGGTCGAAACCTGGGGCAACAAAACAAAGTTATTTAGCCCTAAAATCAAATATTTACGCGATTAAGACCCGTAGCTTATAAAATTCTAAATTTATGACACAGTTGTTTCTCAGTAATTTAAATTATTTGAAAATAAAATTATTTTGTTTATGAATATTGTCTATGGATCCGAAAATTGACTATGTGAAAATGAATTAGATTTAAATTTAGAATAGAATTGTTTTTAAACTTTCACGATGTTTACACTATGATAGAATAAAATTGTTTCTTGATGAAGTTTTGTGTCATAAAAAGAGAACTACTCAAACAAGGTAGATAGTATACATGAAAAAAATTAAAAAATGTCGAAAGGCAAGAAGTTTCGTTTCGGGGAAAGAGGACCTACAGCTGCGTATAAATTACATTAAAAAAATGTCAAAATTCACTTTAAAATTTATGCCAGCGCGTGTAAATTTACTTATATAATTGCACTTTTTACAAGATTATGTACCAAACTTCATAAACATAATATACCACACCTAACAGAAGATTTTGGTAAAACTGCACCCTTGTATTCGACACCATTTTTTTTTATTAAAAAAAATAAGAATGTCCAATGACTATTGACCTAGACTGCGCCATAACCTCACAAAATTGACCGCTCTCTAGAAAGAGACGACGCTTCTTTGTGAACAATACCTGTCAAAGACACAGGACCGCACGAGTTTTTTCTCTCTTTCACGCTTTGCAGTCAATATTTACTTTTTATATGAAATGGATGGCGTGGTCCAGGTCTATATGTCAATGCCTATGACCTAAACTATTTTTTAAACAATACTTAGCTTTAATTTGTGTAGGTAATGTTACGACTTACCAAGTTGGAGACCAACTAAACTATAATTAGCTCCATTTAAAAATCAGTTTTACTTTTTTTACAACCGCGTCCTTGTTGTCATAGACAAAACCGCAAATAAATCATAAACAAAAGAACAGCGAAACGAACCAAACGGTACTATTCCATACGTTTCGTTGTCATTCAAACACAACGTTCGACATTCGTAAATTTAATTTTAGAACGTGGAACGAACCTTTTTTTGAATTTGAATGTCCTAGATTAATTCTTTTTTTAAAATAAGGTTCTAATATCGTCTAGACTTCAAGCCGTATCTTTACATCTACAGTAAACTGACCGTTGTCGGGTCAATGATCTCTACAACTTATTTACTGGTTTTTATGATATTCAAAAGTTGATAAATCTGTTCTGAAACTCGTATGATGAAAAAGAAAAAGAATATTCTAAACGATTTGCTTCAGGGAGTCTAGAATCAAGCGATCCATGTACAAGTCTATTTATTAGTATTACAAAGATGAAAGAATTATTTGATATCGATATATTCTCTAAAAATACTGGGCTGATTTTTATGAAAATGGGTATAGTCATAGCTTAATGTTCGGGAATTGTCAACGTATTTCAGGTAATATCTGCTAATTTTGTGTTTTTCACTTTAACTGCACAAAAAGTCTTTTCGATCAAGAATTTTCACACATTATATTCAAAGTTCAAAATTCGACTCGGTTCTACGACTATTATTTTTAAAACTAATTTGACTGCAACGTTTTCCGCCATTTTCCCATATTAATTATGTTGCGTGAAATATTTGTCTATCGTAGAGTTTTTTTCTTTATAATAAGGCATATAATAATAGGCGCTAAAGATGTTTTTTTTTTCTTTTTCCTGCTAAAAAGAACACAAGGTAGGTCACAAATAAACACGACAAACAAACACCATGGCAACTCAATTTGTTTGTAAAAATTTGTTCGTAATGTCTTCAGCACAATCTGAGCTTTTAATAAATAATATTCTATAATTTTTAAACTAACTAAAAATATTTATAAAATCGGATTAGTTTACTTTATCAATGCATTACACCAAGTTTTATTGGTAAAGTTTTTAATCTATGATCTTTTTTTTCTCTAATAATATTCTTTAGCAGTTCCTAAACGAACTGTTAGCAATAATATTACCGCGTGACAACTGACAGCCCGCGAAGATGCAACTTTTTTTAAAGCAAAGGCATCGTACGTTCAGCCACATAACAGCCGGTCCCACGGCGTCGCATGCACGGAACGCGTCCATATAACGGGTGCAAGCGCAGTTACACAGTATGTGGGTGAGGCTAACTGCGAACACCGTTAGCTACGTCACAGCACTAGTGGGGGCGTGGGTATCGATACTTTTATCTACTTCATTAGCATGGACAATGCGTACGATATCGTATTTTTTTCGTCGGTGAAGGTATTCAAATTTGGTGATTTGTGGCCATGTGTTTTAATTTACATTTTGTATTCTGAGCTTGTTTCTAGTACTGTTGTAGTGACTAATGTAGAAAAGATTTAGAAGAAAAAGAAACGTCACTTATTTAAATACTGTAAATATTAAAAAAAAAATTAATGGAATATGTGATTCTATTTTCCCCCCTATTCATATCATACATGACGCGATTTAAACTTCAACATGGCGCGAGAATGGATGGATATTTGTTACTCATTCACTGAAAAACTATTTGACGAAGTTTTTGAACAAAATAGAACCAACATAGCCAAACATAAATCCAAGCATTCATATACAATATTTAGCAAATTTCAACCTTGTCTGCGTAGATAAACCTATATTGAAAAAGTTCGCTATATTATGAAAACGAACAATGAAATACGACCACGAACACAAAAGCTCTCGATAAGCTTTCAAAGTCGATACAACACAGAGATGTCACAACACTAGCGATAGTACCGTACACTACGTCACAAAGAAAGGGATTGCAGAGAACGGTACACAGGGCCGCGCCGCCCTACTGTCGCTTTTCTGCCGCGTCTGCACTGCCTGGCTGAATACTGTATGCCTTTGCCTGTGCAATCGACAGTTTGTTTTTCTTTTTCAAAGTAACCGTAGAGGAACTTACTAGTTTCATGTTATAATGTTGGAATTCCATTTTCGAATTCTTATTTGACGGATTATTTCTTTTTATTTAATACTTATACTTATTATTCAAAAGTAAATTAAAAAAAACACTCGGTCCATCATGTTATTTAAGATAGATAATATCTGACGATAGTCTACCTAGTGGCAGAAAAATCTGCTAGAATAGTATCAACAAAACAAGGAAGAAGTACAGTACAGTAATCATTATTTTTTTTTGTTTTCTGTGCGTAAAAAAAATGTAGATACTTTTATAAATATTACTATGTGCGATTTTTTCCCTGCAGACAGTCATTTCCCGAGCGCTTCAATTTTTAGTGATGAAAAAAAAACTACGTAAGCTCTACCATAGCTTAATCAACTTTAAGTTTCCACTAATTTGTTGAAGCTGTGTGAAATGAAGCAGTAATTTTATTATGTTCAATATACATAATACAAATTATAAAATAATTATTTTGGTAAAACAAATTCGTTCACACATTTATTTAAAAGAAATAAAAACTAGTTTATATCCAAATTCTAGTTACAGCATTCGGAGTTTTACAATATTCAAATCCTTCCATTTTCAAATACGTTTTTCATTCTCTTTTCAGGACATAACATTCACTAGACCATTTTGGTTTTATTTGGAATCAATCAAAGCTTTTTCAATAAATTTAGTACTTTTAACAAATAACAATAAAACTAGCTTTTCCCTTAATTAATTAATTAGTTATCAATAATATTAAATATAATACTTTGACAATTATAAAAAAAAATATCTATTCAAAATAATAATGAAATCATCACTACAATAATGACTAAGAATAACAGAGGAAGTAATTTGCATACACCATAGACAAAAAAGTATAAGTTTCTTTCCATATAAGGATTCTAGGACAATAGGTCACTGTACCGTATAAAAAGCAATAAAATTATTATTTTTCATTACTGTACTATTTTTCTTTGAATATTTTATCACTAGGCTCCATGTCCGGCGTCGCAAATTGTAGTCCTGTCAAAACGTATACCAAATTTGGCATAGGTTTGACAGGTTCACTTATTATGCTTATGTCAATTTTCAAATGTCTTCTATCTAACAGTGACGTCACATTTTAAAGAACATATTGAACTATCTGGACCATTTTCATTTAAGTATATCACTTAATTAATATTGACTATTTTTAAACTTTCGCGATTTTTATACATATTAGATATATTTCGGAACTTAATCGCGTGAATTATTTAAAGGTGCGAACCTTTTATTTACCCGACGTTTTGATCGAATTGCACTGATCGTGGTCACGGGTCGATAGTCGACCCGTGACCACGATCAGTAAGTCCCGAAATATACCCAATTAATTAATATTTTCATAGATTATTCATCACATAAAGACATCCTAAATTGACTCTTTTGAGGGAGATTACAAAGTCTCCGCGTAAAATACTGTTATGTCTATTTTGTAATAATAATAATTAATAATAACTGCCTCCAAAAAAGATGGTAGATCCGTATGTATGTATGTATGTATGCATGTATGTATGTTCGCGATTTTTTTAAAGCTAGTGATCCAATTTAGATAGGGTTTCCGTATTCGACTGCATATTTTTTTGGGAATTCTTAGTATTCAAGGTTATTTTTGGTATAGTGCAAAGCTCTCCCATTGGACTGTGTTACTGATTCTGAGCAAACTACTTTCAGGTTTGCTCTATACCAAGAATAACCTAAGCAGTCCTAGCTTATAAAACTCCAAACGTATAGCCTAAAACATAGGAGTCATTCAGCGAATTTCGCATTCGGTGATGTGCTTAATATTTTTTTTTCTTTATATTCATTTAAAGGTGGTTCGTATTCTATCTATTGTAGCAATTTTTCACTATAACAAAAAGGAGAAATATTTTAGTTAACGTTTGTTTATTTGTACCTTAAAATCCGTATAACCGTTTTCAAGATATTTTAATCCCAAAAACAGAATTCTCATCGGAAGCTACCAGTTGTTTGGTTGCCATAGTAGTCTCATGGGATCAGATGGCCGTGTGTGAGTTGTCTCAAGATAATACAAACCCAGAGAGGATTAGGCTATTTTGATACCAGACATCCATCCACACAACGCTTAGCAGAAAGATGTGGTCATATTTTAGCAGTGAATAGTCTATAGTCTATGCTATGCTAAGACTATCACTAATGCCAGGGGGTGAAATTGGTAATTATGCCATAGACTCTATGGTATAAGTATTGCCATACGCGGATTTAAACTCATGTTCTGGAGGGGAGGCACCCTGCATTAGATTCAACACCGGGCAAGTGTAAGTCGTGTGGAAAGACCAAGTAAGTCTGGAGTCCCTGTGCGTACCCTCTCCTTCAAATGTCATTACCTTCTTTATTGCAGTACTAGCTGTCCCGCGCAACTTCGTATGCGTAAATTTCCCCGTTTTTGCAACATTTCTCGTCGTTACTCCGCTCCTATTAGTCGTAGCGTGATGTTATATAGCGTATAGCCTTCCTCGATAAATGGGCTATCCAAAAAAAAATATTTTTTTAAATCGGACCAGTAGTTCCTGAGATTAGCGCGTTTAAACAAACAAACTCTTCAGCTTTATAATATTAGTATAGATTTCCTTTTTGATCGGATTAGTATTCAGTGCTGTTTTTATTGACCCCAGTCGCAAAAGGGGAATGTAGGTAGTTGGTCCCATTATAGTGCTCAAACAAATATGAATTTGGAAGCGATTTAACCGAAAAATATTTTTAAGCTGCGGTAGCCTAATGTTTAAGGCATCGGACTCGCAATCGTGAGGTCGCTGTTTCGAATCTCACTCATTATACTACCGACGTAACCCACTCTTAACACAAGTAATTTAGCTTAACTGGAGGGGTTAACAGGATTACTAGTAATATGTAAACTTCTAGCACATTGTGGCGTAAGCAATTACTAAAACAGTAACTAGGAATACAGAAGGACTTCCAGTATTACTAGCTACTGTTGGAAGTACTACATATCTACTTTAAAGGCCAGTATACAAACAAATATTGTAATATGGCTGTTTGAAAAGAGTGACCGCCAGTTATAGTTGCCTAATTATTTTCTCTGGCTTTACCAATTGCTTTGCGAAGTTGGCATCTGCAGCAACGTGCATGTAGAATCATGACTGATCTATCACAAGTGCAGTATTTTATGACTGACCTTGATCTGGAAATAAATCACATAACTATACTAATATTATAAAGCTGAAGAGTTTGTTTGTTTGAACGCGGTAATCTCTGGAACTACTGATCTGAATTGAAAAAATCTTTCATTGTTGGATAGCCCATTTATCGAGGAAGGCTATAGGCTATATAACATCACGCTACGACCAATAAGAGCGGAGCAGCAATGTCGTCGGCGGAGCGTCGTTGCAAAAACGGGAAAATTTACGCAGACGAAGTTGCGCGGGACAGCTAGTACATATTAAATTGTAAGGCTAAAAATGATGATGATGATGTTGCGAGTATGTGTGTTGGTTTGTCGATATCTCGTGAAGTGATGGATCGATTTTCATGGATTTTAAATGAGTAATAAGAGGGGAGTTGTAAGTTTAAAGTGTGTATGTCTGTTTGTGGCATCGTAGCTACTCATGTGACACTCGAATGAGTGGACTGATTTTGATGCAGATTTTATTAGATAACTAGTTTAATCGAGATGGTTCGTAGTCTGATGAAAATGGCTTCAAAAATAAATGTCTTGTTTGGGTAGATTTTAATATACTAATTTAGGCAAAAAATATAGATAACATGCTAAGCCTAAGAATAGTAAAACAGTTCAATTAACTTACTCTTTTAACTAACTAACGTTAAATTAATTCCTTAGTACCTACCTCATTAATTAACAATTTATATAAACAAAATAATAAAAACAATTTTGGAAAACTAAGAACTTGTAGAAACTTTTATTCGTGAATATTTAATTCAATTTGCATTTTTGAATAAAAATGATTAATTTTATTACTTAATTAAAAATTAAAGTCTACTAATCACTTCTTCAAATGTCATTAAAATTGGAATAAAAATAAAATCAAAATGAAGTCTATGAAATTATAAGTTTTTAAATTTTGCAAATGATTCTACATATAAACTTCAAAATAGTTCCAAATACAAAAAAAAGGTTAGATACAGTTTAAAAAAGTAATGCAAACGTAAAAGAAAGTGACAGATACCTAATTTAAAATTAAAAACAAATACTTATCATACGAAATTCAAATTTTACCTTTGTTACTCAAATGTCTTGTTTCCGTCAACACAGCGCAAAAGTGCATTCACCTTTGCGACCCGTACGTCTTAATACATACACAGATAAATAAATTCTAATTTACAATAACAAATAATTAAAATTCTCTTTTAAAATATTGGCCATTAACGATCCATTAAGATTCCCACATAAACTATGCATGATTTTAAAATTAGAACGTTTGATTAGAATTTAAGAAAATAACCAAAGAGTTTCAGTACTTTTTTTTAATTATGTGTCAAATGTAAGTTTTTAATACTCACCTCTGATTGTGCTGGGCATTTTGTCAAAAAATCCTATTCTGACGAACACAAAACAATAATCCGTAAGTCACAGTTGCCACAACTAAATATTGTATTATCCGAATTCAGACATTTTCACTATAACAAACACAGATAACACGAGTTCACGGCACTGTTTAATGCACAATTTGAAAATGTTGATTTGGCGCCAACTAAGCTGTCAATGTCAAAATTGCCGCGCTTTCGATCGGATACGTCCTAGAGACTTGGTGTGGCAGCGAGTTATGCTTTTTTCGTTGCGGTGCGCGCTCGAGACTCCGGGTAACTGTAATTTTTTTCGTGATGCGAACGGTAACGGTGTTAAGGCCGGTTCTTCCACTCGCATCTTCTTCTGCCACGATGATTTCGGCCGCGTAGCCAATTCGATTTACGGCCGATTCTGATTGCTGTCAATGATTTTAGTTTTCCGGTTTTTTTTTTCACTAGGGTTGTTGAGCTCATAAAAGAAGGCTGCAGTTATTTCGCATGGATAGATAGAATAACATTTCTTTTTGCTGTTCGTTCGTTTAAAAAGTTAGTTTTCAATATGGCGGCCATTGTACTTTGTGAAGTTTAATAGCCTTTGAATTTCGAACGTTCGTTTTGTGTAATTTCCTTTTCGTAACACTCATAACAAAAAAATGAGTTCCTTTCACATTTTATTTAACGTTATGAGTGTATTCTTAATTAGAAGAATGGCTAAGGCATAGGTCTCGCAATTGTGAGGTCACCGGTTCGAATCCTACCCATTATACTACCGACGTAAACCCACTCCAAATATTTTTTTTTTAAAGACGACTCCCGCATTAGGGTACAAGCCCTGTGTCGCGGGGCACTTTATAAACATACAAGTCACGGACACAAAGTACACCCAGACACGGAACAACAATTTGTGGATCACACAAAGTAGTGTCCCGTGTGGGAATCGAACCCACGACCTCTTGCATAGCAGTCGGACATACTCCCACCGCGCCACAGAGGCAGTCGTACCCATTATACTACCGACATGAACCCACTTCTAACACAAGCCTTTGAACTTAGCTGGAGAGGTTAACAAGATTGCTCGTAATGTGGGACTCAATCCCACATTGCTAGTTATCTTATTAAACAAAAAAAAAACATGAAATACGATTTGTGAGAATGGCGGCAAACTGATATGTCGCTATTTTAACAGCTCCACGTTTAACGTTTAAAATATACTTGAAATACGTGATAATTTAACAAGAACGAGACTCTGTGATTCAAAGAAGGAGACTTAAAAGAATATAAACTTGAAACTAGCAACGAGACTTTGTGATTCGAAGAAAAAAAAAACTTGAGAGGTGTCAAGGGACACCCGGATGAAACGAAGTTCCTTTCGATTAGTGAAGGAATTGTACCTACCTAATAGGTATGTATTTCTTTTTTATTTCTTTTTTTATAATCTTCGCGATACCACACTGTTCAATGCGAAATAGAAAGACGAAACGAAAATAACTGGCTTGCATTCTATGAGAGAGAGAGCGAGAGAGAGAGAGAGAGAGAGAGAGAGAGAGAGAGAGAGAGAGAGAGAGAGAGAGAGAAACAGAGAAACACGCGCACGCCGCACGGCTTAGAACTATAGCAAAAAGTGTCGTTACAACTTTTGGTCTTAATTTTTTCTGTCTAGCACCCTTTCGCAACGCACGATAAGGAACTTCGTTCCAACACTAGAATGAAAACTTGAAACTGGCGAATGCACAGAATGTGCGAGCAATAATCCCTAACGAGTAATATCGACAGGAAGAGAAAAAAACATGAAACATTAAAATTCGTAAGATTTAGTCTTTGTGCAGTGGAAGTAAATTCCTCATTTTCCAGGTAGAAATTATACGAGGTTATTTTTGGTATAGTGCAAAGTTCAGACACCCCAACAAGATTTTTACTTCAAGAATTTTTTTTTTCCTTTGTCCATCTGCAATCGGCTGTCTAGCTATGATCAGATAAGTGCCAGGTCCTTGTGGTTGTAGGTGGCACTCCAATAAGTGGCACCATTTAGTCAATAAGAATTCACGTTCTCTGGTCTAGGTCTAATATCTGCCATCTTTTTAGGCGATCAGTGTTATGATCTGTACGTGAATCCAGAATGTGTCTTGCTAATTCGTTCACAAGTTTTTGTAGACGTTTTATATATTTTTTGCTGCTTTTACTGATTTCTTCTCTGATTGTTGGCATCTCTAGAAATTTATGTATCTCCATATTTCTTTATACTTCTTAGAGCAATATTTTGGAACCTCTGTAGGATCTTTATGTTAGAGTTGCTCGCAGAACCCCAGAGCTCTATTCCATAGCGCCAGATAGGCTTAATTTTGGCTTTATATACCAGGAGCTTGCTTGTTGCTGCTCAAGAAATCATATAAAGAAATATATATATAGATAACTTGCAGAGTTATAAGCCAATGAAGTTGTCTTGTGTTTTTCGCGCTATCGTGCTCATTGCGTCCCGTAGTACGTAATCTATGGTTATTATTGTAAAATAAGTGATGATTACATTTCACATCATATTGTGAACAGGATTTAAATCTATTAAAATTATTACTGAGTTAATTAATGATTGATTAATCAATTAATCGAAATATACAACATGGTCCA
Source organism: Herminia tarsipennalis (assembly GCA_945859575.2). Classification (NCBI taxonomy): domain Eukaryota; kingdom Metazoa; phylum Arthropoda; class Insecta; order Lepidoptera; family Erebidae; genus Herminia; species Herminia tarsipennalis. The sequence continues at coordinate 3,867,484 of OX243859.2, forward strand.
GAAACTACCCCATTGGATTGTGTTACTGATTCTGAGCAAACTACTTTCAGGTTTGCACTATACCAAGAATAACGTTGTATATTTTGCCCTCAACACAAAGATAAAAAAATGAAAAGAGTTCTACTATCAGGCGATGGTCGAAAGTAGTAGGTATACTTACATTGTTACAATAACTTTAAAAAAAAAAATTAACGGCCTTCAAGGAAAAATAAATATTAAGCACATCACCGAATGCAAATTTTGCTGACTCACTCCTATGTTTTAGTCTATATCTCTAGTGTTTTATAACCTAGGACAACGTTTTATACATTAAAACCTTCCCTGAAAAATATGCAATCGAATAGTGAACACCGCATCAAAATCGGTTTAGTAGTTTCTGAGAAAATTGACAAACAGAGAACCACCTGTTTTAATGGCGGTTAATAAACCCATAACACAGGTATCGTCATGGCTTCATCTCTACTAATATTATAAAGAGGAAACATTTGTATTTTTGTTTATAACGAATAAACTTAAAAACTACTGGATCGATTTGAAAAAATCTTTCACCGTTGGGAAGCTACACTGTCCCCGGGTGGCATAGGCTACTTTTTATCCCTGTATTCCTACGGGAACGGGTACTACGCGGGTGAAACTGCGAGGCGTCTGAATTATTAGCAATCTTGTTAACCCCTCCAGCTAAGCTCAAAGGCTTGTGTTAGGAGTGAGTTCACAAAACACCTACACAAATGGGTAGGATTCGAACCCGCGACCTCACGATTGCGAGACCGATGCCTTAATTGGTATTTCTTTTTTCAAAAATAATATTGCCAAGTTATTTGGTGTAATGTAAAGAAACACAGAGCAGGGAGTTATTCGTATATTACAAATCATTCTGTAGAATGATGAAAATGTTAACTTTATATGAAGTACAAAATTCTTTGTGCAGTTATCTATATGGAAATTAGCTGAAATCTGACTAGATTGTCTCAAAAATAAGAATTATAGCTGACCCACGCAACTTCGTCTGCGTCAATTTTCAGTTTTTCCAACATTTTTCATTGCTGCTCCTCTCCTATTGGTCGTAGTGTGATGTTATATAGCCTGTCTTTTTCGATAAATGGGCTATCCAACAGTAAAATCGTTTTTCATTGACAAATAAATTGTTTTTTCGTCAGACAAACCTGTTTCACAAACCGTTTCCAAAATCTTCGTTTGCGTGAATTTTTGTCCAGGAATGTGCGCGGGTCAGCTAGTAATATTATAAAGCTAAAGAGTCTGTTTGTTTGAACGCGATAATCTCAAGAACTACTAGTTCGAATTGAAAAATTCTATACTGTTGGGTAGCCCATTTATCAAGGAAGGCTATATAACATCACACTACGACAAATAACAGCGGAAAAAACGGCGAAAATTGACGAAGTTAGTTACTGTATATTTTAGTTCATAATCACGTAACAAAATCCTCGTTCGATACTACAAATATCGCATTGATCATAAACTCATAACTGCCTATATTTTAATAACAGTATTTTATTCAAATGTTAGCATTAAAAGAGCAATGTAACCATTAGAGCTGTGGCGAGTTTCGGCTTTAAGTTTTATTGAATTGCGTTGCATCAGAAACTAACGTATTATAGTAGAGGAGCCCAGTATGAGCATTTTGGATTTACTCAAGCACGGCAGATTAACATAAGGGAGATCTCGTACCCTGTTGAGTACCTCTACGAAATATTACCTCTTTATATAGTGACGCGTGTCTTGGACCGATCAAAATCTATACTAATATTATAAAGCTGAAGAGTTTGTTTGTTTGAAAGCGGTAATCTCAGTAACTACAGATCCGAATTGAAAAATTCTTTTACTGTTGGATAGCCCATTTATCGAGGAAGGCTATAGGCTATATAACATTACGCTACGACTAATTGGAGCGGAGCAGCAATGAGAAATGCTGCAAAAACGGGAAAATTTACGCAGACGAAGTTGCGGGACAGCTAGTATTTCATCATCATCAGCCTATCGCTGTCCACTGCTGGACATAGGTCTCTCCAATAGCACGCCACTTTGTTCTATCCTCGACTTCTCGCATCCAGCTCCTGTCAGCCGTTTTGCGTAAATCATCACTCCACCTGGCCTGAGGGCGTCCTACACTACGTTTGCCGAGACGCGGTCTCCACTCAAGAACTCGTTTACCCCAACGGTTGTCGGTTATTCGGCTAAAATGGCCAGCCCACTGCCTCTTCAGCTTGTTAATCCTGTGGGCTATGTCGATAACTTAGGTTCTTTGCCGAATCACCTCAGTTTTGATTTTGTCCCTAAGAGAAACTCCGAGCATAGCCCTTTCCATAGCCCGCTGAGCGACTTTGAACTTGTGGACCAGCCGTACCGTCAGTGTTCACGTTTCGACTCCGTATGTCATGACGGGTAGGACGCACTAATTGAAGACTTTAGTCTTAAGGCATTGTGGGATCGACGATGAGAAAACTTGACGTAACTTCCCAAACGCTGCCCAACCCAACCGAATTCTCCTGTTCACCTCGTTCTCGAAGTTGTTTCTACCTAACTGCAATGACTGCCCGAGGTACACATATTTTTGAACAATTTCGAGAACGGCGCCGTGCACCTCTATCGGTTCCGGTAGTACATGTTCATTGAACATGACCTTTTTTTTTTTTTTTTTTTAAACGACTCCCGCAGTAGGGTACAAGCCCTGTGTCGCGGGGACTTTACAAACATACAAGTCACGGACACAAAGTACACCCAGACCCGGAACAACATTTTTGTGGATCACACAAAGTGGTGTCCCGTGTGGGAATCGAACCCACGACCTCTTGCGTAGCAGTCGGACACATTCCCACCGCGCCACAGAGGCAGTCGAAAAGTCAAGTCTTGGTTTTATCAAAGTTCATCCGTACCGGAACAGGCCGGATTTCGGAGCGGATATGGCACCATAGACCACATTCACACAGTGCGGCAGATTATACAAATGACCCAAGAGTATAATCAGCCTCTGTGTCTAGCATTCGTGGACTATAAGAAGGCCTTTGATTCGATTGAAATCTGGTCCGTTCTGGAGTCCCTGCAGCGATGCCAAGTAGATTGGCGATATATCCAAGTGATGCGATGTCTCTACGAAGCCGCCACCATGTCCGTCCAAGTACAGAATCAGCAAACAAAACCTATACCATTGCATCGAGGAGTGAGGTAAGGGGACGTTATTTCCCCGAAACTGTTCACAAATGCAATGGAGGATATGTTCAAGACGCTGTACTGGAAAGGGCGGGGCGTCAACATCAATGGTGAATACATCTCTTACCTGCGATTTGCAGATGATATCGTCATCATGGCAGAAACGCTGCAGGACCTACAACAGATGCTGAATGACCTGGCTGACTCCTCTGTACGCATCGGCTAGTATTTAATAAAAAAAAATATCTGTAGATATACTCGAGCGTTAGATTACCATACAAATGGTTTAGCTTCATATTCTATACGTGTCGATCTTTTGAAAATGGCGGTAGCTTAATGACTAAGGCATCGGTCATGCAAAAGTCAAAATACTTTATTCATTTAGGTTACAAATGCAACGCTTATGAACGTCAGACAAAATTTGGAATAGAATGATTCTACATTTAATGCCAAGTTTGCAAGAGTAAAGCCGTGAGAAAAAAACTTGGCAATAAAACTCATGGACACTTTTTTTAAATGCCATTTTTTACAATATATACAGTTAATCCAGTAAGGTGTTGCAACCATTACACCATGGAACTCACGCAATCGTGAGGTCGTGGTTTCGAATCCTACCCATTATACTACCGACGTGTGGTACCGGCTTAAAAATAGTACCACCCAATCTCTTCCTGTGGGTGTCGTCAAGGCGACTAAGGGATATCACACCGTAGGACGGGCAGCAGCGTCCTCTGCGTACTTTAAAGCCTTACTGCGATCGCCGACCCGCTCGCTAAACGTGGCGATTACGGCAATTACCCATAGGATCTACAATAAGTAGGTTCCACTGGGGAGACCCGTGCCCAGCAGTGGGACATCATATGGGTTGTTATGATTATACCAACGTAAACCCATTACTAACACAAGCCATTGAGCTTATCTGGAGTGGTTAACAGGATTGCTATTATAGATATTCCAGCGATTATGTGGTAGGATTTTCTTAATCTGACGATGCTGTTTTTTTGGGTTTTCAAAAGATTGTCACGAGCTTTTCTGAATCATAAGTCTTTTGAATTGGAGCTTTCTTTTGGATTCACTTAACAACCCCGTTCCATACGAGAGAATATTTAAGTTTCTTTAAGATCTGTAGCTGCCAACCCCCCTTCCTACCATTAAAAGGATGTACATGCTAAACCTTTTTTCTTCACACCATGATAATCTTCGAAATCAAATAGAATTCCACGACGATTTAGTAAATCCAAATTAAGCCTTTTGGGCTCCCAAACTATTACTCGAAAGCGACTTTATGCTCAATCTAAATAAGTAAAATAGCTAAAATTATGGAATATATGTATTTTTCCTAAATAATTCAATTCATTTCTGACTGCCTCTGTGGCGCGGTGGAAGAGTGTTCGACTGCTACGCAGGAGGCCGTGAGTTTGATTCCCACACGGGTCACCACTTTTTGTGATCCATAAATTGTTGTTCCGAGTCTGGGCGCACACCGTGATTTGTATGTTTGTAAAGTCCCCCGCGACACAGGGCTTCTATCCTACTGCGGGAAACGTCTTATAAAAAAAAAAGTTAAAATAGTTAGCTAATTATTAGTTAACATATGAAATTGTTTTTTTAGCGTTATTTATATAAAATTATTATTTATTTAATTCTGTGTAATTTATTTTATTTTTTTATTTGTCTTTGTACTCGTACCTATGATGTTTTTCTGTAATTCTGTATTTTATATGTTCTATATTCTGTTTTTTTGTAATTTATTTTCTTTCCTTCCATTTATGTGTCGAAGGGATGGGCTGAAAATCAGCAGTAGCAGAAGCAGTAACATGAAATCTCGCATCCGCCGAAACTTCCCCAGGTTCAGGTTTCAGTAGATTTAAGCAACTGCTTGAAAACTGAGCTTCCATTCCACTACAAAATGTGTTAAACAATCTCCCACACAATTTTTAACCGCACAATTGCGAGTCGAACTCGAGCACGAAGGGTTCCGTACCATTATCTATAAAAACCGGGCAAGAGCATGTCGGACCATGCTTAGTGAAGGGTTCCGCAGCCTTGAATAATTGCATCAGCAGAAGAGCATATGTTCATGGCACACCTTTTTGTTGAGAAAAGCAGTATTTCGGCAATAACTCAATGACGGTATATCCGATCATGTCCAAAATAATTTTAGTTTAAAGTATTTGTTATGCGCTATCTTTGTGATTTTTTTTATATCTTTTGGTCACACGGTTCAAAAGTTAACGGACGCAATTTATGCAACTTTCGGAGCGATGATTTCCAAAAATTTATACTCAATCAAAAAAGTTTATTAGAAACCTTAAAATGTTTTTAAAAGACCTGTCGAATGATGTGCCACACGTTGATGTCAGCCGAAAAAATATTTTCAGCTTCTATTACAAGTATGGAGTGCCCCCCTAAAAATATTTATTTTTATTATTTAGCTATTAAACTAAGTAGCAACCACTATAAGACACCTATTCACCAAATTTCATCAATATTCATTGAGAAGTCTCTGAGTAAAATGCCTGTGACATACGGACGGACAGACAGACAGACAAACAGACGTACATGACGAAACTATAAGGGTTCCGTTTTTTACCATTTTGGCTATGGCACCCTAACCGAATGAACGGTAAAAAATCATGTCTTTTGTATGGGAGGCCCCTTAACTTAAATATTTATATTATTCTGTTTTTAGTACATAGCTCGCTCCACAACCCGATGTGAGACTTTGAGTTTGTAGACTAGCCTAATCGTAAGTGTCCACGGCAAGGCCCCATAGGTCATAGCAGGTAGGACCGCACTGAATATACCTTGGTCTTCAGACATTGCGGTACAGGCGAAGAGAAGACTCGACGAAGTTTGCTAAGCGATGCCCAACCCGATCGGATCATCCTGTCGACTTCTTTCTACCAAGCTGAATAACCTCCCCTAGGTAGATATATTCTTGAACAACTTCGAGCATACACTCTTAGACGAGCGAGCTATGCTTGGAGTCTCTTTGAAGGATTAAATTCACAACGAGGTCATCCGACAAAGAACCAAAGTTACCGCAAGGCACGCAGGTTAAGCACGCTGAAGTGGCAATGGCCTGGACATATTTGCCGAAGGACCTATGGCTGATAGAGGAAGCGAGTCCTAGCGTGGAGACCGCGACTTGATAAACGTAAGGTAGGATGACCCCCCAGCCAGGTGGACTGACGACTTAAAGAAGAAGAAGAAGAAGACGAAGAAGAAGAAATAATTTATTTCGACATAAAAAATACAATTTTACACACATAAAATAACAACACATTATCAATATCAAAGAAAAATAAAAAAAAATCATGTACTTATATTTAAACAGATAATTATATCGAAAATAGGACCTAGTTCAGCATATGCCAGGCTAACGCCTGACGCTGATTTTCGACTAGGCCCGTAAAGAAGGTCGCTGGAATAAATTGGATGCGGAAGGCGGAGGACGGAGGAGGATAAACAACTTCATAACGAGCTCGCCGATTCAGACCTCGAGCTTTGCGTAGAGAGAGCGAAATTCGCCTCTGAGCTCGAACTCCGACTAGGGGAGCTCAAGTCTTTTAACAACACACGAGTCCTCTAGTAACAGATCCTCTTCAAAAATGTATTAGAAAACTGTACTTATTGTTTTTTGAGTATTGCCATCTTAATTAAAACATCGTTCCAATAAAAAAACTCATTAGAATCTGTCCGTTTGTTTAAGAGGCGCGAATCCAGAGCTTTGTTCAGGGGAGGACCACGTGTGACCCCAACGGGCCAAGTGTGAGTCGCTTGCATGACAGGGGAGGGGATGCATTTGATTCAACACCTGTACGCCGAGGGGAGGGGCACTTGCCTGTCAAAACTCGCCGGGACAGTATTAAAATTCTCCAAAAACACTTTTCCATCTTTATTTATTTATTTTTATTAAAAAAAAAAAGATAACTAGCAATGTGGGATTATGGTTCCACATTACTAGCAATCCTATTAACCCCTCCAGCTAAGCTCAATATTAGGAGTGGGTTCACGTCGGTAGTATAATGGGTAGGATTCGAACACGCGACCTCACTATTTCGAGACCGATGCCTTATCCATTAGCCTACTGCCGCTTCAATCGTCATCGAGTCTAGAAGGGCGATTGCTCCTGTTGATCCCCCTCCCCCCCATCGGATCCGCACCTATTAAGAGCTACGGTACCATTACCAAGCAAAGAAACAGACATGAGCGTCAAGTCAGACTTTAACACGTCAATATTTTTCATCAATGGCTCGAAATCCAAATGCGAAAACCGCAAAGCAATGTTTAATTGTTAGTACATTCAGTTACGTGAAGGACGGCAGTTAACTAATCAAAAACAGTTATACCAAGTTTTTTGAACCCGCCAAATTTAACTAAGTAACGTTAAAACAGTTAATTTTTATTTTACAAGCCATATAATACGTGTGAATTTAAAAAAATCTCACAAAATCACAACATCTTCCGGATTATTCCCGCGTAAACAAAACGCGTGGCGGGTCGTTGAACCCAACGGTACCGTGCAACTTGTCTGAACCGGTCGGCCGACGTTGTTGTGACGTCATTCTAGTTTGTCTACTTGATACTAGATGGCGGTAGTTGTTCATGGTTAATTACGGTATCTTTTGCTGATTACCATAACGTTGAACTTACCAGTTCCCAGAGATTGTAAAACTTAACTCGTATAAAATTATCTTATTTTATTGGCAGTACTATATATTTGTTTGTTTTAACTAACTTTTATAAATTTATAAACATTTAAAAATATTTTATTAAAACAAGTTTTTTGGTAAAATGACAATTTATCCAAAAATATTACTTTTTATAAAACTGTTTAAAATATAAAAACATTTCACAATGATACTTATTTTTATTAAAATTGAGCTTAAGTAGATTTTTTTTTACTCAAGATATATTGACCCAAACTGCATATAAACAGCTAGCGACATCTATTGACAAAACAAGAAACGAATCTTGTGTTGAAATGCCATCTATACGTTAAAGTGAAGAACTTTTTAAACATTGACCGTAGTTACAAGTTCCAAATTGTGCTAAAAGATGACGCTACTATCTAACTTTTGTCATTCTCTTGAAATATATTTATTATTTATTTACAGTTGGTGTAATGTAATCGCTCAATCAATTATTGATTGTATTTCGTTTACTTAACGTGAGATTCGTTTTAGTGTCAGTGGAAAGAAATTCAGATGGATATTAAAGGACATATATTCATTGGTGAGTTTAATTTCAAGTTATTCTACTGCACCGCAATATCAAAAATGATTTTCAATTTCACAAACAGACACTAGACAATTTATTTACTTACTTTGAGTACTACTTAGCTTAGGTAATTCCAATTCAGTAGATTATCGGAAAGTCATCGTAAGGACATGTATAACAGGTTGTACTTAGATAAACGTAGCAGTAATGCACGAAGCATGCAAAATTACTATAAGCTGACTGCCGTTATCATAGATGGATACTTACCTACAAACCTACTTATACTAAACTTCATCATCATCAGCCTATCGCAGTCCACTGCTGGACAAAGGCCTCTCCAATTCTAAACTTAAGGGTACTTATAAGCCCAGAAAAAGTTTATGTATCGTAGGTACCCTACTAAGCAGGGTACCTACTTGTAATCTCTAAAATAGAAAATCCTGAATAATTCATTTACTCATCAAAGTCATTAACATTGTCAGTCTTACATCTTGATCAGGGTAAAGCGGGATTGGGAAACGATTTTTAATTATTTATTTTTTATTATCTATACTAATATTATAAAGCGGAAGAGTTTGTTTGTTTGTTTAAACGCGCTAATCTCAGGAACTACTGGTCCGATTTAAAAAAATCTTTTTTTGTTGGATAGCCCATTTATCGAGGAAGGCTATAGGCTATATAACATCACGCTACAACCCATAGAAGCGGAGCAGCAATGAGAAATGTTGCAAAAAACGGGGAAAATTTACGCAGACGAAGTTGCGCGGGACAGCTAGTAATTTTATAATTTGCGCGAAACATATTTCGAAAATTGGCTTTAATTTCAAAACAATTATTGAACCGTCACCTACCCGTACATCCTGTCATTCATCAACGTCTAACCTTGGAGCTAAAGAGAGAAGGGGCAAGGTACGATACAAAAATGTAATTATCTTCAAAACGGATAAACTGATTTTTGTGGAACAAAGATTCCCGCGTAGACTATCTTTCTATTAATAAAACAGCAAGTGCATCTTGGGCCACACACAATGTAGGGTTCCGTAGGCCAATAATTTTTCACTTAAGATGACAGTTTAAGATATAATAGATTTAAAGTTTGTTACCAACCATTTTCACTAAAATTTTCGATAGTTACAGTTAATAAGCACTAAAAAGTATTAAATAAAAAAAAAAAATTAAAAAATTAAAAACCCGCCTGCTTAAAAAAAAATTAAAATAAGATAACCTTGAATCATGCAGTCGAAGGCGTTAATGAGTCCCAGTGAACTTACTAAAATGCCTCCGACTGCATTTTTATAAGCAGACGATTTTTTTTTGCATTGGGTTTTTTATACGGCTGAATATAGAGACGAGCAGATCATGAGCCTGATGGTTAAGCTACACAATCTATACTAATATTATAAAGCGGAAGAGTTTGTTTGTTTGTTTAAACGCGCTAATCTCAGGAACTACTGGTCCGATTTGAAAAAATATTTTTTTGTTGGATAGCCCATTTATCGAGGAAGGTTATAGGCTATATAACATCGCGCTACAACTAATAGTAGCGGAGCAGCGACGAGAAATGTTGCAAAAACGGGGAAAATTTATGCATACGAAGTTGCGCGGGACAGCTAGTATCCCATAAAAATAACTGTATCCACCCAAATCTTTGTTTGCCAAAGATGTCTGATTTGCCCACTAATTACACTTGCTACAGTGCCCTTTAACAGAAACACAGTGATGTGTTAACATTACTGTTTCACGGACTGTGGTGGTAGATACCTATCAAAACGGCCTATGGCTTAAGACTTACATTTCAGTAAAAATAAACGGAGTTTTAAAAATAAATAACACAGGTACTTAAAGCGAAAACCCCGCAATGCGTAATCGTGATGTTTTAAAAGCTCGGAGGCTGAATTAATTCACAAAATACGGGAAGTACAGAAGGTAATCTTCACACGTATCTCGCTCGGGCAAAACACGGAATTACAGACCACTTTATTTTGTACCTTTGTACCTTGGAATAATAGATAGCCTGAAACTCGTCGATTCATTTTAGAGATAGAACTCATGGAGCGATTTTCTCCCGCGTTCGCCGCAGCTGCGGAACCGCAACACTCCTACGAACACGTAGATAATACTTAAAAATGTAGATTATGAAATTACACGACGCGATTTATATCCGCGGCGGACGCAGTTGTTTGCGGCTTCCGCTGCACGGGCGGACAACTTTTAGAACTGTGCGGGCGAATTAACTAAAGAATCTTATTGCCGCAAATATCGTGATCGTCCGCCAGGTTTGCGGACGAAAATCGTCACCGCGGCGGCATAAAATCGCAAAAACTACTCGTGTCGTGAGTTTTGAAATAGAACCGTTTTTCAGTCACCACGACGTACCAGGGTAAAAATCACTCCATGAGTTCCTGTATTTAGCGTTCGCACGCTCTCCGCTCTCTATCCTCTATCTCAAAAAACCGCCCAAGTGCGAGTCGGACTCGCGCACTAAGGGTTCCGTACCATTATAATTAGACGCTATATTATAATATTAAGCAAAAAACGAAACAAAACACGTTTGTTGTATGGGAGGGAACCCCATTTAAATATCAATTTTATTTGTTACTAGCTGACCCGCGCAACTTCGTCTGCGTAAATTTTCCCCGTTATTGCAACATTTCTTATTGCTGCTCCGCTCCTTATTTCTCCACTATTTAATGGATGTTATTATACATATAAACCTTCCTCTTCAATCACTCTATCTATTAAAAAAAACACATCAAAATCCGTTGCGTAGTTTTAAAAATTTAAGCATACATAGGGATATAGGGACAGAGAAAGCGACTTTGTTTTATACTATTTAGTGATGATAGCGGCAATAGAAATACATCATCTGTGAAAATTTTAACTGTCTAACTATCACGGTTCATGAGATACAGTCAGTATCAGTATCAGGAGTTATAGTAATAGGGTCCCGTATTTACCCTTTGGGTACGGAATCCTAAAAACCGTTGAGTGAAGAGTGAATGCATGAAAAATATATTGTAACCAAATATATCGCAAGTTTAATGCTGTACCATTTTTATTAAAGATATTAACGTCATGGAAACCATTTATACCGAGATAATCGCGAAAAAACTTTTATATCTTGAAAAACTTACGCAGACACGAGATTTTATGAGAATTTTGAAACAACTTTTAGAACGACAAAATGAAGTTGTGAGTGAAATTCCAGCTTATTATCTCTTAATCCGTTGTTGACTACTTTCGTGTTTAAATTACTAGAAGCTTACTTACGCCTAATCCGCACGACAGTTTTCTAACGTCCTTTAAAAAAGCGTTGAAATACAACAAATATATACTAAAGTACATTTTAACTTGTCGGCGTTTTTTAAACGCGGCGCTTTTTATCGAGCAGTGTTGTAATCTGACCATCTGAAAAAAAGGGTATTTCCAATGGTGGCCGGTGGGCCGTTGGAAATAGAAACGGTTTTTAAATTCTCGTGCCACTAAGGAAGATGCATATCACGCAAATGAAGGTTAAATATTTTTTAATTGTGTCTACATCAACATATTTTAATAAAATGCATCTAAAAATTATGAAAATAATAATTAAAAAGGCCAAAAATCGGGCTGGAATTTCAAAGTACTTGTAACGAATGCCATTGGTCAGATCAAATTATGACGTAACAGTTCATATTATGTTAAGACATGCTGTGCCTCCATTGGCTGTCGCGATTGCCGTGACGTCAGAGTCCATAACTTTTTTTTTTCATGATGTCGTGATTTTGAAAATGCTTTTATCAGTTTGTAATTTTAAATGTTTTGTTTTCCTAATAGGAGCATTTTTTTGCGTGCACTGCCATTTATTTTCAATGATTGTAAGAGAACTATAAAAAATAAATGCATATTCTCTATTACACCAGGGCTTATATATATCTATTCCGTATGCTTTCCATGTGCTCTGTATGGATATTACCTTCTGTAGTCCATGTATTTTGTGACAGACGTCTGCCCTAGGATTCTTTGTTCGTCAGAGGACTCAGAGGTCACCGGTGTGTCCTCAAACTTCACTTTGTATCGATCTTTTAGTAGGTTACTTCAAAATTGTGTCTAACGCCCGGTTTCAGAATAACATATCTACATAACTGACTTATCCTAACTCTTATTTATTCTCTGTATAGTGCTTTAATAACAGCATCTATATAGGAATATTTTGTCTGTCGGTCTGTCTGTCTGTTACGCTCAAACAGTTAAACCGATTTAGATGAAATTTTGTATGGAGATTGTTTGAGTCCCGGGGAAGGACATAGGATAGTTTTTATCGCGATAACCGACATCCACGCGGGCGGGGCCGCGGGAGAAAACCGGTAGGTTTTTTTTTATAAACGAAACAAAGACAAAACATTCGCTAGTTAAAATGCTGTTACTAAACTATTACGTCGACTTCTCAGGGTCTGGCCCCCAGGTCGGTCCTAGCGCCACTCGTCCAACTTGTGGATCTAGCTAGAATAACGCTTCTACAGTAGGATAAACTTAACTAGGCCGGACTGAAGTAGGCGACAAGTTATTGCGCAAATGCATTTTTTGGAAGTAAATGGTGACAGGAAGCGGGGGCCGGGGGCAGTAACTAAACCAAGAGAATTAGAGATGCGATTACGCATTACATTGTCATAATTAGTATTACTAACTCATGTTTTTTGTGATTATTTTCGTAAAGAAATTGTTTTTCAAAGTTTCTTTAGTATTTACTGTAACTGTTCTAAAAGGGAATGCCCATTAGCAGTATCGCATGTATCTAAGTTGTGCCACAAGTTGATTAAACGTATAATTCTTGTTTATAATTATTACATTTTTATATAATGATATGGAGTCCCACATTCGCCGGAATAATAAAACGAAAATATTAGCCTTTCAGTTTATTTATTTAGTATTTTTTCGTATGAAGTTATTTTTAACGGTGGCAACACTATTACAAAAATAATATCGTAATATCGATTAGGATTAATAACGATTATTATTATTTATTTATTAGAAAGTCATAGAATCACTAAATGTATTTTGGTTCTTGTAATTATATTATAATTATAAATACTTTAATAATTGTTGCACCGTTTGAATGTAAGGAACGATAATATTCAGACCATACTTTATTTAAAAAACGAAAACATATTCTTTGATACCTTTAGATTGAACCGGCTCGATTAAAATTAAGAACTTAATAATAAATTATAATAAAAAAATCGATCTGTGTATAGGATAGTATGAGAGGATAGTTATGGCAACACTGAAATGTAATGTCACTTGTTTGTCTGTGCTTTGCTTGTTTGGCGCCGGCGCATGAAAAGTATGAAAACAGTTAAAAGCATAATAACAAATAGCTTTTGTTATTTCTCGTGTGCATAATATTGTGGTTACATTACGTGAGTTTGAGATAGAGACTCCATATACATAGTAACAATTAGAAATATTTTGTGAGACAGAGACTCGTACCAATTGTGACAATTGTGAAGTGTTTGTGAGATATAATCTGATTATACATCACTGCAAAGCCGTATTCATAGCCATAAACTAGTTTTACACATCAGGTGTAATACATAATTAATACGCAATATCATTGTTATGTCCTATTTTCAAAAAAAAATGTTTAAAAATATTTCGATTTTAGAAGTTCATCCACCCATTACAATTAAACCCGGCAAGTTAGGTAAAACATTGTTGTTTTTTTTGAAAGTATATATTATTGTCTTTATAAATCAGTAGTTTTCATCTTGGCACAACAAAATTTGTAGTGATACTAAGTTCCATAGTCACTTGAACATTACCCTTTAAACTTTTATGACCTTCATTTAAATAGTATTTTTATATTGTTGAATTAAAATTTTGTTAGTATTTTTAATCGATTAAACATAATTAAGTTGTAGTTTAAATTAATAATTGTATTTAATAATGGCGTCGACAGACGGAATCGTGCGACAGTGCAACGTAGTTCGCAAACGCGATATTTTTAAGTTGGGGGTAGTGATAAAAAAATTATAGATACAAATTCTTTGAAAATTCTGCGAATAACCGGATAATATCCATCTCAAAGGACCAAAATATGATGGAGCGTGTAAATAGCCATCAGATGCGGGGATTATAAGTAGAATAAGTAATGCTAATAAAAAAAATGCCTAATAATTTTCTCACTAAACCTACTTCATAACTCGTATGTAGGCTCAGAAAGATATACAATTTGAACTCCTTTTTCCAAATGGTTTCCAGCACACAAAACACACAAAGACGTTGGCTTTCCACTTACCTCGCAGATCAGCTCGTAACCGGCTTCAACCAGGAATCCAATACCCCTGGTCGGCACGTGGTTTGCATACTCTTGTTCAGTTCACTAAACGAGCACTGAAAGTCTATAGGTATACGGAGGAGTCCACGATCGCATCAAATCATAAAAATAGGTATGAAATTGAATAAATATTAATTGCGGTTGACTTCGAAGTTTACACGCGGAACGTTTTTTCGGAAGTGTCTTTTAATGGCGCGCTGGCGCCACGCAAAGTAGCGCGACCAATCAGAGCGTAGGACCCTTGTGTCCGGCCGATACTGAGACCGATCTCTTCTTCTTCTTCTTTGAATTTATGGCAATCTAGCCGTTTTAATGGTTAATTTCTGCCAGTGTCAAGTATTTATGCGCTTATTACATGCACAAAGTCTCGTTATAAGTCATCACGTATTCAAATCATTTTTTACAAGTTAAACTCGGAGCTGTAAAAATAATGGCCGGTCAGTTTGCCGCCATTTTTACAACTCCACTGAGACCGATCTCACAAGGCGCGGGAAAACCAAACAGTCTCAAATATGTATGCAACTAGAAAACCAATTGGAATTGGGTATTTGACAACAGACTATCAAAATAAAATATTTTGTACGAACCATGTAAAAATATATCAATACGTGAAGTAATTTTTATAGGCATTTCTTGCCAAAGACTTTACAAATACAATAATTGCATTTTTGAAAGATAGTTTTATTGTATTTGTAAAGTCTCTGGCAAGAAATGCCTATAAAAATTACTTCAATATTCGGCCTGCGTCATCATAATTTGTTAAAATGCTCTCTGTAACGAAGCAATAACAAAAGCCGTGATAGTTCTTTAACTACCGACTAGATGTCGCTACGGGGGCCTAACCCGTAAGCATTAAGAGATAGAAGAATTTGATATCTAGTAACATAGTCCAGATAGGTGGTCCGCTTCTGGCCCCGGTTTGGCTACGGAAGTCTCGGGTTCGATTCCTGAGTCTGGATTCAAATTTTTCTATCTTTCAAAAATGCAATTATTGTATTTATATCAATACGTGTTCTGAAAAAATATAGTCTACTATAATTTAACGTGTTCATTAATTTTTAATCATAAAAATAAACAATAAAACCACAGAAAACGTGACGTCATATGCTAGCATTTCATACAAATTTGTACGGAGCGAATCGTTTTTGACGTTTCTTAAAAAGAAGCTGATTTGACTGCAGTCAAATACCCTATTTATATAAATAATTAAGAAATCATACAAATAAATTACGTAGACTAACTGCCAAACCACCCCCCTAGAAATATTTATACACTCCATAGGTACATGTAACAGAAAGTGTTTTTTTTTTATCAAACATCTACGTGTTAGTAGATGTTTGACAATAAAATAAATAAAACCGGTTTTATTTATTTTTATTTTATTTATTATTTATATTTATTTTTATTTATTATGGGGACTACGGAACCCTACATTGTGCGTGCACAATGTAGGGTTCCGTAGTCCCTCCCCATTTAAAAACTTAGTGGCTTAAGAAGTGGGTTTTTTGTTGTTTTTTTTTATTCTTACAACGTTATATCTATTACAAATATTTTGCAATTAAGTCCCAAAAACAGTAACGTTATATCTACTTAATAATATTTTTCAATGAAATTTGTACGGAAATTTTATTACTTCTCATTTGATCAGCTATTATTACTCTTAAACATGTTAAGCCTACTTAGCTGTGATAGTTTTCTGATTGAAGACTTTAGTCTTAAGGCATTGTGGGATCGACGATGAGAAAACTTGACGTAACTTCCCAAACGCTGCCCAACCCAACCGAATTCTCCTGTTCACCTCGTCCTCGAAGTTGTTTCTACCTATCTGCAATGACTGCCTGAGGTACACATAATTTTGAACTACTTCGAGAACGGCGCCGTGCACCGCTATCGGTTCCGGTAGTACATGTTCATTGAACATGACCTTGGTTTTATCCAAGTTCATCCGTAGGCCGATGCGTACAGAGGAGTTAGACAGGTCATTCAGCATCTGTTGTAGGTCCTGCAGCGTTTCTGCCATGATGAGAGATGTATTCACCATTGATGTTGATGCCCCGCCCTTTCCAGTGCAGCGTCTTGAACATATCCTCCATTGCATTTGTGAACAATTTCGGTTAAATAACGTCCCCTTGCCTCACTCCTCGATGCAATGGTATAGATTTTGTTTGCTGATTCTGTACTTGGACGGACATGGTGGCGGCTTCGTAGAGACATCTCATCACTTGGATATATCGCCAATCTACTTGGCATCGCTGCAGGGACTCCAGAACGGACCAGATTTCAATCGAGTCAAAGGCCTTCTCATAGTCTACGAATGCTAGACACAGAGGCTGATTATACTCTTGGGTCTTTTGTATAATCTGCCGCACGGTGTGGATGTGGTCTATGGTGCCATATCCGCTCCGAAATCCAGCCTGTTCCGGTGGTTGGAATTCGTCAAGTCTTCGCGCAAGGCGGTTCGTGATGACTCTTGAAAACAGCTTATAGACGTGGCTTAGAAGAGAAATAGGTCGGTAGTTCTTCAGCCGGGTCTTATAAGACCCTCCCTTTTTGAAGAACAAGACGACTACACTTCTACTCCACGCCTCTGGAGTTCTCCCTTCGAACAGGACAGCATTAAAGAGCTTTTGGAGCTCCCTCAGTAAGGGTTTACCTCCAGCCTTTAGCAGCTCTGTTGTAACGCCATCCTCTCCAGGGTCTTTTTCATTTTTCAGCTGTTTGAGAGCCAGCACGATTTCGTCAATGTTGACTTCTGGCAGGTCTTCGGTGTAGTGGCGTGTTAGAGTGGCTCTAGGACCCTCATTTTCAGGGTCAGGTCGAGATGCATGCGAAGCGTATAACCGGCCATAGAAGCCTTCCACTTCAGAGAGGACTGCCGGCTTCGAAGAAACGACTTCTCCACTTGTTGTGGTCAACTTCGTCAGGTGGCTTCTTCCAAGAGATTGTACGAACACTTTTGACCCCCGGTTCTGCTAGATCGCTCTTTTAATCGAGAGAGTGTTGGAGTGCCGAAGGTCGTGTCGTATAAGCTTATTGATCTCTTGGTTTAGAGCGCGCTTTTCCCACGGAATGATGGGTGGGTTTTCACGTCGTTTCTTCATTAACTCTAAAATCTTTTCCGAAAGCTTTGACTTCTTGCCCTTACGCTGCATATCACAAAATCTCGTACCTTCTTCCCTAAATATCCGAACCACATTTACGAGCTTCTGGTTTACGTCTGTTGTGGTTTCCATGGCTGCAAATCGGTTATCCAGGTTTGACTGGAACGCTTCAGATCCTATCATGGTTTGGAGCAAAGTAGGTCGGAGCCTGGACCTCATCAGACGGGCACGTTCCGCCTTGAAGTCGATATTCAGAGAGCCTCGGACAAGTCGGTTATCACTACCGGTATTAAACCTGTTGATCACGGTGGCGTCTCTGAATTATGTTTTTTGTCCGTCATGATGAAGTCAATTTCATTTCTTGTCATAGTGTCGGGGCTTTGCCACGTCCACTTCCTTTGGGGCTGTTTCTTGAAAAAGGAGTTCATCAAGAAGAGCCCCTCCCGTTCGAGGAAGTAAAATTAGATGCCTTAAGGGGCGTCTAAACGGTCCATTTTTTACGGCAATTTATGGCGGCACTATTGGCAACCAAATGCTCGGCCAATAATAGCAATATATCTGCAATTGTATGACGCATGATTCAGTCTCCTAAACGGGCTACACAACCCGGCAATAATAAAATAGAGAGCGACTGAAACAACAACAAAATTGTCCAAGCAACATTGCGGAAAATCGATCGCTTAGCGATCGTCCGGCAACAATCAAATCAATATTGGAGAGTACTGCCATGTTGCCGGCCACAGCATTGCCGCCACAAATTGCCGTAAAAAATGCCCTGTTTAGACGCCCCTTTATACCTGAACGTGATAAAATTGTATTACCGCATTACCTTAATTTGAAAGTAAAATATATTTATTTATTTATTTCACTTCGGAAAACCAACAGCTACAACATTTGTGGAAGAAAATGACAGAATACAAACAAAACGCCTATTACGGTAAACGGTCTTCACTTAAAAACAATTGTATAGGGAAGCTATGATTGTGTAAGTTACATTCAAATACGGTAAAAAAAAAAAAAAGAAAATCTTAAATAATACATACTGTTCACATATTTTAATTTAAAAAAATCCAGGCTTAGACTCCGCCTCGCTGCTGCAACGCTTGTAAAAATGAATATAATAAGTTTTTATGAGAGTAAAATCTCAGGTTACACAATATCTTAAGACGCTGACAACAGCTATTGAACCTCGATGTTTCACTATTTTGAGCCACGCCCACTATTTCTCCGATGTCCTAGTGCCATTGATAAAGGACGGTAATACAGCGAACTACCAAGACAAACAAAGGGACGCGGTCAATAATAAACAATGAATCAATAGATGGCGCTTTATATTTTTGTTCTGTATATAAGTAAAGACAAACTGAGCCCACGTATGCAACGTGAAAGAGTTGATGTGCACACGTCTTGTCCCACGTACAAAACGCATATTGACGTCACATTCATTTGTCATTTCTTCAGGCGCTGTAGTCTTGGTCTAGTGCTGGTCTTACGCGTGAGATGGCGTATGATATCCCCACCACTTTCCCACGCCGATCTAGATTCTAACGTTGCGTGGAACGCGTGTGATAGCCTTGCATATGATAGTATGTTTCTGTTATGAAAATATATATATATTACGGGTCTTCATCGCGTGAATAATTTAAGGTAATATACCTTGTTTATTGCCCGACGTTTCGACCGTATTGCAACGGCTGTGGTCACGGGTAGACTAGTTCAGCTCCACCCGTAATATGCCTTTATATTTTTTCATAATGTGTAGCAATTGCGAAAGTTTATCAACATTTATAGTATGTTTCTGATTCAACTGCTTTCATACAAATTCAAGAGTCTAGATGCCATAAAAAATTGCAAACGTGAACTAAATTTGTCCTTATCTTAATAAATCATCTGGCATTGCATAAAATCAATTATTTTATATTTATGGGACTACTGTGTGAGTAGTCCCATGAATATAAAATAATTGATTTAAACCTCATCTGATCCCAAACTAAGCAGAGCTTGTACTATGGAAACCAGACAACTGATAAACATACTTATATATTTCTAAATACATACATATACATATTATAGATAAATAACACCCAGACACAGAATAAACCATCGTGCTCATAACACAAACTTTTATCCTGGGTGGGGATCGAACCCACGATCTCTTGCGTAGCAGTCGGATTCACTCCCACCGCGCCACAGAGGCAGTCAACATATACCTCGTTTGTAGCTTTTAAAACACTTTTCATTCCGAATCCGAACAAATTAAAAAAAAAACGTTAATTAAATCCCGCCAAAAAATCTATCACAAAAGGATAAAGTATAAAACCCACCGTTACCTATTGAATAAAAAGAATTACCTAAGTACGTGCCAGCGGTAGGAGCGGGATACAACTGGTTTTCTCTTTCTGACGTATCAGGAAACTGTTGCCGTCTCGTTCTCACATCTCGCTGCCCTCAGACATGTGACATCCCCGCGGGCTTTAAATATGGTGTAGGGTTGTGCGTTATTTGTGTTTATTAATAATTACGTGTTTGTAATAAAAAGTATTTATTTTTCTAAAAACCAATACAAAACAGTCAAGTATAAAAATTACGCAGATCAGTAAGTAATTGATTTAAAAAATTTAGTTGATTGGTTAACTAATACGGAGTGTCTTTTTCAATTTTAAATTACCACCATTTTTAAAATTGTGATTATTTTTCCTACCTATTTTCATATCCTTCTTGAATAGAAAACTATTCAAGAAGATTCCACTCTTCTTTAATGAAATAGAATTTCCTGGGATTCAAAGAATATAGACGGAGTGTGTGAATCCACCAAAAGTACTACCAAATCCATACTAATATTATAAATGTGAAAGTAACTCTGCCTGTCTGTCTGTTACGCTTTCACGCTCAAACAGCTAAGCCGATTTAAATGAAATTTGGTATGGAGATAGTTTAAGTTCCGGGGTAGGACATAAGATAGTTTTTATCGCGATAACCGAAACCACGCGGGCGGAGCCGCGGGCGAAAGCTAGTAGAATATAAAGTTGTAACCAAAAAAATATTCTTATAAAGACTGAACATTTTATCTGAATGATACGTCACCCCGCCGATTCTAATTATGTATTTTGATATTTAGAGTTAATCTCTTAAGTGTTTCCATTGAAAATAATAAATTAAATAATAATATTGATAAAATGTCGATTTATACACATTGTAAAATCTATACTAATATTATAAAGCTTAAGTATTTGTTTGTTTGTTTGAACGCGGTAATCTCAGAAAATACTGTTCCGATTAGAAAAAATATTTTACTGTTGGATAGTACATTGATTGAGGTGGGCTATAGACTATATAATATCACGCTACGACCAAAAGGAGCGGAGCAGCAAAAAAAATGTTCCAACAACGGGAAAAATTTACGCAGTCGAAGTTGCGCGGGACAGCTAGTATAATATAAAGTTACTCAACTTCAAAAAACACGGGACAGAAACCACAAGAATTTTATTATTTTCAAAACAGCTGAACAGAAACTACATAGACCGTCGTATCTATGAGTTTCTTTATTCCAACCTAAGTTAACCTAAAGGCCTGAATGGACTTAGATGATTAGGGTATTGTTATAATCATTGAATAAGCCCGGGTAACATAGGCTAGGTTTTTTCATTACACGAAGGCTTCTAACTATGCTCTTCCGATCAGGATTTTTTTTGAAAATATAAGCCAGATTAAAACGATTTCAAATATCCCTACCAAAAACACTTGATAGCCATGTGGGGTTGTTGGTCCCACATTACTGGCAATCTTGTTAAACCCTCCAGCTAAGCTATATTGCTTGTGTTAGGAGTGGGTTCACATCGGTAGTATAATGCGTAGTATTCGAACCCACGACCTCTCAATTCCGAGTCCAATGCCTTAGCCATTAGTGTCCGGTTTATGTTGGCTGCCGATAGGGCAAGCGTGTTTGTAAATTGTCAAATTATTTAAAGGCTTTCCGGATTTGTTCGATCAAATACAAAAGTAACTATATTATTTACCATTATAGAAGCACCGCTACGTTATGCAGGAAACCCCCCTCCAGCCATGGCTCCATGGTGCAAGGTGAAACCTGGGCGTGGGGCTCGATTTATTATTTCCTATAGCACAGGAAATTGTAATGAGCGGACGACAGTCTTAGTCTAAAGTAATGTACATTTATGCTGCATATTGTATATTGGTTATGCTTGTTTATATGTTATTTATAAAGTAGATTTGATTGAAGCGACGGTATAGACGTACCGGGGGGGGGGGGAGATTAAGGTTCTAGCTGTCTTTTTCCTTGGACCGCAATATTATTAATTTATTGATCAATGAAAATACATTTTTTGGTTTTATAATCGCGATATATGACGCAGACGAACTTGCGTGGGTCAGCTTGTCTTCATCACATACATGCAGACATCGCAAAGTGGTCTGAGATTCGTTACTCGTGCGTATATAAAGGCTTAATGCACAAAAAAAAATTACAGAGGCGGACTTACCTTTGGGTTATGTATAGATTATAATTGTGTAAGTGCCGATTGTGAAATATAATTATCATAAAACGTGAGTCCGATGCCATAAACAAATCACAGACGCAAAGTACACCCAGACTCGGAACAAGGTTTTGCAGTCAGGGTCACTAACCAGGCGCGGATCCAGAACTTTATACAGGGGGGGGGGGGCAACATATAACCCAACCGGCCAAATGTGAGTCGCTCGATTGATTGATGGGTGCATTTGATTGAACAGCGATACCAGTCACTATTGTCGAAATGTCGAAAATTCTCCAAAAAAGAGATATTTTAGTCAATTCTGGGAGGGGGGGAAATGCCCCTGTTGCCACCCCCTTTGGATCCGCGCCTGTCACTAACCAATAGACCAACAGGCTAGTCTTAATGGTAGTCTTAGTCTATTTCGTTATAAAGTTTTCTAGTGAGTGGCAACCCTGCCGGCCGCCGCCCTCTAGCACATAAAATCAATATTTATGGAGGCCGCCGCTTCACCTCTAGATGTGTACTCCGCTCAGCTCACACTGTCTCTGTTAGTACGAGTCTGTTTATGAGAACATTATTGCATATCGATTGCGTCTCGCTACTAATATGGCCGGTTTATGATTGACTGTTGTGAGCCCGGTCAAACAAACATGGCGGACGGCGAACGTAGAGCGCGCGCTTTTCTGACCGCTTTCGAATTTCGAATTCGAATTGTCAATTCAAATAAGTTGCTTTTAATTAATGTAAAAGGTTGTTATGTAAAAAAAAAAAAAATGACGAAAAAATAATAACGGGGCTCAACAAAGTTCGCCCGGACAGCTACTATCAAAATAAATACGATCATCCAGATTCAGTTTTTGCCTTCGTTGTAAGTAGCTGCTCCTACTATATTGTACCCACTAAGGCTGATTTTAGTTTATCTCATGTTTCAACTTTTTGATAATACAATTTGCATCAGTCCTATAACATGGTGTATAGTATATTAGTCGCAACACCTTACCCCTATATCAAGTTTATAAATATTCAAACATTGCAAAATTGGCAATTTGAAAAGAGTGGCCGCGAGTTTTTATTGCCAGGTTCTTGTGTCCGACTTTACCTATTGTTTGCGAACTTGGCATTACATGTACATGTAGAATCCCGACGTATCACAAGAGTTGATTTGCATCTTATGTGAATAAAGAATTTTGAATTGATCATACTACTTAGTTATTAAATTTCAAAATATTTTTAAAGTTCAATTAGTAGCATTTAGTTATTTTTAGCAGGGGCTTACTCTGGGAATGGATTTAGGTTATGAAAACCCCCAAAATCGTAAAAATTAAGTTACACTATACAGTACACGATTGGCCGTTGTTTAGTTAATTGTACCACGTAAGTAGTACAGTTTACACGTTTTCCTGCAGTGGGACAACTCATATTAAAATAAATTAATTTAAATATTAATAATAATAATAATAATATCTTGGGACAACTCACACAACGCTATCTGATCCCAAACTAAGCAGAGCTTGTATTATGGAAATCAGACAACTGATAAACATACCTACTTATATATTTCTAAATACATACATATTATAGATAAATTACACCCAGACACAGAATAAACCATCGTGCTCATCACACAAAGTTTTATCCTGGGTGGGGATCGAACCCACGACCTCTTGCGTAGCAGTCAGATACACTCCCACCGCGCCACAGAGGCAGTCAATAATATCTCGGGGACCTCACACACGGTCATCTGATCCTAAAATAGGCAGAGCCTGTGCTAGGGTAATCAGAAAACCAGATTTGTATGCTTCTGAATTAATTTTATTTACACCAAGACACAGAATAAAAAAACCTGCTCAAAGATTTATTCTGAGTGGGGATCGAACCCACGACCTCTGGCTTAGCAGTCACATTTACTAACCACTAGACCCGGGGTTCCCAAGCTGTGGAATCTTGAGCAATGTTGGGATTGGGGGTATTTAAAATGGTTTTAAAGTATCTAGTCAAAAATATTTGGAACCACTGCCCTATATAAACCGGCCAGTCAGTTAATAATGTTACTGACTATAAAAACCCTTGGTTAAGTGAGACAATGCGTTGTATACTTTCAAAACGGCTAAACTTATTATCTATCTATAGTAAAATTATAAAGTTGAAGAGTTTGTTTGTTTGTTTGAACGCGGTAATCTCAAGAACTACTGATCCGAATTAAAAAAATCTTTCACTGTTGGATAGCCCATTTATTGAGGAAGGCTATAGGCTATATAACATCATGCTACGATCAATAGGAACGGAGCAGCAATGAAAATGTTGCAAAAACGGGGAAAATTTACGCAGACGAAGTTGCGCGGGACAGCTAGTACCATATTTTTAATGGCGCTCCTCAATTTATAACTAAGAGCGTGAATTTCCATGAAAGTAATTGTTTAATTAATATGCCACTCCAAAAACGATTCGTAGTGAGTGTGTTCGAATTTGTAGCAAGAGGACAAAGCAATAAAACTGAGTAAGTTTAGTAAATTTAGCATTCAATTTGACTCTTCAATCCTGATGTACTGTTTAATAAATGATTGACTGTCCCTACCTGAGATCACATCGGAGTCAAAAGCCAGAGACACTAAAACTTAGTACCTACAAATGACTCCTAAATATATATAATAACTAGCTTTATCGGTTATCGAGATAAAAACTATACTATGTCCTTCCCCGGGACTCAAACTATCTTCATACCAAATTTCATCTAAATCGGTTTAGCTGTTTGAGCGTGAAAGCGTAACAGACAGAAAGACAGACAGACAGACAGAGTTACTTTCACATTTATAATATTAGTATGGATAATATAATATCATCGGACAAATCACACAAAGCTATCTGATCCCAAACTAAGCAGAGCTTGAACCTACTATGGAAACCAGACAACCGATAAACATACTTATATATTTCTAAATACATACATATTATAGATAAATAATACCCAGACACAGAATAAACCATAGTGGTCATCACATAAAGTTTTATCCCCTACCCATTATACTACCGACGTGAACCCACTCCTTTTTTTTTTTTTTTTTTTTTTTTGGTTCGGCGGGAAAAATTCCTGACGAACACCCCCATCATCCGGGGAAGATGATGGAGGTAGTGTGGGGTTTGCACCCACTAAAAAACCCGCCGTGTATCGCTCGCCACCTTTGCGAACGGGCCGCCGGAATCCGTTATACCGTCGGCGGCCCGCCCAGTGGCAATGCCCGGACGCGATGTTGTTGCGTTCCGGGCATTTCACACCTACGCGGCCCCTGGATACACACAAGGCGCCGCGCCTCCACGAAAGGCCGCGGGCGGGGCAGATTACCCCGTACGCCCGCCCGCAGCCCCACCTAAGGCCGCATCAAGCGCAGGTATGCGCGCCGACGCCGCCCGGTTCGCCGGCGACGGAGCGGGTCTGCCAGGGAACTCTCTTCCCTGACGCGCTCCGCCGCCTCCTTCTGCGAGATGACGTCCTCGCAGAAGGATGCGACCGCATTCCACGACCCCTCGCCCCGGACCATGGACAGAACCACGGCCGGCAACGAGAGGTCACTTCCGACCACTGCGGTGAGAACTCGACGTTGCCCCTCCCAAGCTGGACAATGCTGGAGGGTGTGCTGCGCCGAGTCCTCACCGCAGCCGCAGTGGTGGCAGGCGGGACTCGGTTCCCTCCTAGCGACCGTGTGCAGGTACTTCCCGAAGCACCCGTGCCCGGAAAGGACCTGCACCAGCCGGAAGGAAAGGGTCCCGTGCTGCCGCCCCGCCCACTCCTCCAGGACCGGCCGGAGCGCCTCCACGGTTCGAACACCTGCCCGTGGAGCCTCCAGCCGGCCCTGCCACCGGGCCATGACTGCCCGGTGGGCCTCACCGCGCCAAGCGCGTAGCTCCTCGGGCAGGGGCACCGAACCCCCTGCCCGAACAGCCACCGCCCGCCGATGCACTTCGGCGAGCACTTCCGCATCCAAATCCCACGGGGGTGTGCCGGCCAATGCGCACGCCGCCTCTGCAGACACCGAGCGGTATCCTCGTATGGCCCTGACCGCCATGGTCCGCTGGGGTCTCCCTAAGCGGACCCTATTCTGGGCGGTCAGGGACGCCGCCCACACGGGTGCGCCGTACAAAGCCATTGACCGCACCACCCCCGTGTACAACCGTCTACTCGAGGCACTGGGTCCACCCAGGTTCGGCAACAGCCTTCCCAGTGCGGACGCTGCAGCCTCGAGTTTTGGCGCCAAAATGCGAAAGTGCTCGTCGAAGAGCCACCGTCCGTCTATTACCAGGCCCAGATACTTCATCTGGGCCCGGACCTGTACGAGGACCGAGCCGACGGCTATCGAGGCGCCAGCAGGTGGACCGCGACGGGGCCCATGGAATAATAGGGCCTCCGTCTTGGAAAGGGCCACCCTAAGCCCCAGCGCCTCGATGCGCCCGTCCATTCGGGAAATCCCTAGGTTGGCCAGGCGCGCCGCCTCCTCAAAATTCCCACCCCGGGCCGTGATGAGGGTGTCATCCGCATAGCAGATGACCCCTATCCCGGGGGGGAAGCCACACCGCAGGGCCCAGTCGTAGCCAATGTTCCACAAGAGGGGCCCTAAGACAGAGCCCTGTGGAACACCGCACGAGACGTCCCTGCGGATTACCTCACCCTCTCGGTCCTCGTACAGGATCCTCCTGCCTTCGAGGTAGTCTGCCACTAGCTGCCTCAGGTACGCGGGCACTCCATGATACCGGAGCGCCTCGTTGATGCAGCTGAATGGCAGAGACCCGAAGGCGTTGGCGATATCGAGCGATATCGCCAACATTACTCCTCCACCGGTGACGGCCTCCTCCGATGCAGCCCTCAAGCGCAGAATGGCCCCAATGGTCGAGCGCCCAGCACGAAAGCCGTACTGAGCGTCCGACAGATTAGGGCCGACCTCGTTCAAATGCCGGACGATGCGGGTAGCGAGAATCCTCTCCAGCAACTTCCCCGCCTCGTCCAGCAACACGATAGGCCTGTAGGCCGCAATTGAGTCGGGAGGCCGTCCCGGCTTTGGAAGGAGCACCAGCTTCCCTGCCTTCCAGCAGTCAGGGAACCGTCCGGACGCCAGGCACACGTCGAACAGTCCCCTGAGGCGGTCCCCGAAATGGTCGAGGGTCAGGGCCAAAACCCGGGCGGGAATCCCATCCGGCCCGGGAGCGGTGTTCTTCGAACGCATTCGAAGAACAGCCGCGCCCACCTCCGCTTCGGTGACAGGCGGCACAGTTGTGTCAGCCTCCCGGTCATCGGTCTCATTCTCGGAGACCATCGCCGGGGGCGCGTGCTCTGCCTGCAGCGGGAATAGACCCTCGACCACTTCCGCAAGGAAGCTGGGCTGGAGAGTCTCGGTAAGGGGGGGGCCCGCCGAGCGGAGCTTGTTCAGCGCCGCTCGATATGGGCGCCCCCAGGGGTCACGGTCGAGACCCTCCAGCATCTCTTCTCTCGCCCTCTCCTTGGCGCGACAGATAGCCAGCTTAAAGGCGTCCCTCGCTTGGCGATACACCTCATAAAGCTGGCTCTCCTCCTGGACATCGCGGTGACGAGTCCGGCTGCGGGTATAGGACCTCCGCGCACTGATGCAAGCAGCGCGGAGGGAGGCAAGCTCCTGGGACCACCAATACACCCCCTTCCTCGGGGTGCGACGTCGTGAGCGGGGCATGGCCGCATCGCAGATCTGCGTAAACGCATCGCGAATGCGGCCAGCCATGACGTCCACCTCCTCGGTTGGAGGTGGAGACGACCATGATGCCACGATGGCCGCCTCTTCCAGCAGGTCCCTGTCCAACGCACCCACAGCCCACCGCGGAAACCGAGGCGTTCTGCGCGCCGTGTGACCCCTAACTGAGTCCTGGTTCCTGGAAGACCGGGAGAGCTCCAATCGGATATATCGGTGATCCGAGAGCGTCTCAACCTCATCCAGGACGACCCAGTTCCTTACTCGCGCTTCGACGGCAGGGGTAGCGAACGACAGGTCCACTATCGACCCCCCCTGCTGTCGAATGCACGTATTGGTGGCGCCTCTGTTTAGGAGACAGAGACCCACCGACGCCGCCCACTCCTCAACCGCCGAACCGCGGACGTCCGTGCTGGGTGACCCCCACGCCGTAGATTTGGCGTTGAAGTCCCCCAGCACCAGTACGTGGCGAGGTGCCAACCGCCGTATCGAGGTCTCCAGGTTGGTAAGGAAGACCTCGAAATCGGTAAAGCTCCGGTTTGGGGAGAAGTATACTCCGTAGAGCGTGACCCCTCCCCAGTCGGCAGCAACATATCCCGAACCCTCGTCTCTGATCGACAAGGGCAGGGAATGAAGCGCAGCGGAGCTGACGATTGCCACGGAGCCGTCCCGGTCACCCGCCCAGTTCGGGCGGGGAGGAACAAAGTAGGGCTCCGCGGCTACGGCGACACCTATCGACCACTCCGCCATGGTCTGCAGGAGAAGGTCCTGGGCAGCGGCGGAGTGGTTGAGGTTCGTCTGGAGGATGATGGAGGAGTTACCGCTGTCCATTTAGGAGTGCGGCACTACATCCATCACCTCCACCTCAGCGTGAACCCACTCCTAACACAAGCCTTTAAGCTTAGCTGGAGGGGTTAACAAGATTGCTAGTAATGTGGGACTCAATTCCACATTGCTAGTTATCTTTAAAAAAAAAACCCACGACCTTATTATTATATAACTTTTGAAGTATTATACAATACAATCGAGGTCCGATCCTACAAAAATTTTAAACTTACTATTAAATCAGTATACTTATTCTTTTCATTAAGATACAAAAAATGGCTCCTCAATCCATATGGACATCCTACCCATTATACTACCGATGTGAACCCACTCCTAACATAATTAATTGACCTTAGCTGTAGACGTTATAATATTAGTATAGCTTATAGCCTTCCTCGATAAATGGGCAATCCAACAGTAAAAGACTTTTTTAATTCGGGCCTGTAGTTCCTGAGATTACCACATTCGAACAAACAAACTCTTCAACTTTATAATATTAGTATAGATAAAGGAAACCGTGCCGTGTCATCAATATTAAAGGTTTAAATAAACCGAACACATACATAGATTACAAAATCCAGTTTTGAGGAATTCCGAAAAAGGTATTTTTATTCGGTCAACCATATTTGGAATTTTTACGACAATGATTTGATAAAATGTCAAATGCTGGGGTGACCATCAGTAGCATCCATTTTTTGGAAATGTCCTGTTTTTTATTTGTGTGCTGTACTGTGTGATAATTATGGAAGAGTTAAAGGTTACTTTACGCCTTTTTACAGTTTATATATGTGTAGGTATATATATTTATTTGTATGTATGTGTGTAGGTACTTATATTATTATTTCGTTTTCGCGTATTGTTTATTATTATATAGTTTAGCTGCCAACAAGTTTACTGCACCTACATCCATTTATATCTCTGCATCACCCTAAGGTTGACTGATAGAGAATGCTTTTAGCATTAAAAAAAATAATAAAGCAGCACGAAATGTTAATACCACTGCGTCAAGTAAAAATATTAAACTTTCACTCATTCAAATGTATTTGAGACTTGCTGACCCGCGCAAATTCGTCTTTGCAACATTTTTTCCCGTATTTGTAACATTTTTCATTGATGCTCATCTCCTAGCAGTTGTAGCGTGATGTTATGTAGCCTATAGCCTTCCTCGATTAATGGACTATCCAAAACAACAATATTTTTTCGAACTCTTCAGCTTTAGTTTAGTATAGATTATAAAGCTGAAGAGTTTGTTTGTTTATTTGTTTGTTTGTTTGAACGCGATAATCCCTGGAACCACTGATTCGAATGCCTTCTAGATAAATGGGATATCCAAAACTAAAAGATTTTTTCAATTCGAACCAGTAGTTCCTGAGATAATCGCGTGTGCGACAAACAAATGAACAAACTCTTCGGCTTTAGTTTAGTATAGATTACAAAGCTGAAGAGTTCGTTTGTTTATTCGTTTTTTTGGTTGGACGTGATAATCTCAGGAACTACTTATTCGAATTAAAAATTCTAGCGTTCGATAGCCCATTAATCGAAGAAGTATATAATTATAGGATATATAACATCACACTATAAGCAATAGGAGCGGAGCATAAATGAAAAATGTTGCAAAAACTGGAAAAATGGACGCAAACCAAGTTGCACAGATCAGCTAGTTGTAGTATACAAGGTGTAACAGAAAGGTTTGGTCATATTCAAGGGTTGGTATATGCCCATGATACTGAGTGCACATACCTAATTTTACCAAAATACCCTAAAAAAATATTTATTATTTTTTCGTTTATTTATGAGTGAAAAAGTTATTAATTAAAAAAAGTATAACTTAAAAAGTTCTATGCCATAATTTATATATATAAATTCTTATGCCATACGCCTTTCACTACTGAATTTTGACAAAAAGAATACGCTATAACTATGTAATAATAATGCAATGCAGCTATGGCACCATGGTAGGTGCAATACTGATAACACACTGTATATATGTTAACAAATGCGTTTTTTATTATTCACCACTATCCATTGAATATCCTACTCGTTACTTCGTTAGATAGAGATGTCTCGTATTACACATAATTAGTGTTACTTCAGGATATACTAACATTACGACTGTCCCAGTTGCCCAGTGGTACTGCTGTAGTGCTTGAGGTTATGGGTTCGATTCCTTAATACACGTGGCACTTTTTTTGTACGCACCCCTACTTTTTGTTTCGAGTCTAGTAAAAAAATATGTCTTGAAAAATATTATCTTATGTCCATCTCCTTGCCAATTTTCGTTAAGATTAGTCCAGCCGTTTAGTCGCAAAGCAAAACACACTTTCTCAAGTCAAGCAACCCTCCCCCTCCCCCCCCCCCCTCGTAAATAGAAAATATAGGATTCGCCACTGGGTCTATTCTTCTCGGGGAAAATAACTATCGTTTGAGATTTTGGGGAATAATCCGGCTGTTGCAGATAAGCAACAAGATTTTTACTTCAAGAAATCACATTATTTTGCATTCACCTTACATTGTATGCCTAAACTGCTGAAATGTGATGTGCTCTATGTGATGACATAACAACAACTTTGTACCACTTATCTTGCAAATAAAATAAAAAATGATTCTAATTCTCAAAAAAATAACATGATAATATTGAAAACTTGCAGAGTAATAAGCCATTCAAGTTGTTTTGTGTTCTTCACGCTATCGTGCTCATTGCGTCCTGTAGTACGTAAAAAATAAATGATGTTCACATTTCACTTTACACTGTGAACAGGATTTAGACTGTTAGAATGATTAATGATTACTTAATTAATTGAAAATATAACATGGTCCAAAAACTACCCCAATGGTTTGCGTTACTGATTCTGAGCAAACTTCTTTCAGGTTTGCACTATGCCAAGAATAACGTTGTATATTGTCACCCTACAACAGTTGGTGGAACAGCTGCGTTCAAATATATCATACTAGCTGTCCCGCGCAACTTCGTATGCGTAAATTTTCCCCGTTTTTGCAACATTTCACGTCGCTACTCCGCTCCTATTAGTCGTAGCGCGATGTTATATAGTCTATAGCCTTCCTCGATAAATGGGCTATCCAACAAAAAAAGAATTTTTCAAATCGGACCAGTAGTTCCTGAGATTAGCGCGTTTAAACAAACAAACAAAGCAAACAAACAAACAAACTCTTCCGCTATATAATATTAGTATAGATTACTTACATGCAAAAAACATTTTAATGTATTTGTTAATAGTTTAATTTTACTGTAACAATAGTATTAGAGGAGGTCTTTGTTGAAAGTTATGTTCAGAGCGGAGAGCAACTGAATGCCGAGAATATGAAGTTAAATTAATTAGATTTTATACCTCTATTTTAATCTGTACTTCACTACATAGTATAAAACAAAGTCGCTTTCTCTGTCCCTATATCCCTATGTATGCTTAAATCTTTAAAACTACGCAACTGATTTTGATGAGGTTAACAAACAATCTGCTCGTTCATAAAACTCGCCATTTGGATTCTGACGTGATTACGTCTTAGAAATCGATGACAGGCTGTACTCATGAAAAAGTGTCTACAAATAAAGTCACACTATTGATTGGTTCCTTTTCTTTCCTTTGAAAAACATGTATACTTATTCATTAAGTAGGTAGCAGTAAATTGGCCAATATTTAAGCACATAAAGTTTTTACATCGTAAGTGGATGCTCCTACTATGTTGTGCCCATTGAGGCTGATGTATCCGATCTCGTGTACTCTTCTAATATTAGTGACCTCTTTTTTTGCATCAGTCCTCTAATATATGGTGTATAATATAATGGTGGCAGCACCTTACCTGCATATACAGTTTATAAACAGAGAAACATTGTAAACATTGGCAATTTGAAAAGAGTGGCCACGAGTTTTTATTGCCTGTTCTTTTCTCGGGCTTTACCTATTGTTTGCGAACAGGCATTACCAGTAAATGTAGAATCGACTTTTCACAAGTGTAGTATTTTGCTTCCTATGTGAATAAATGATTTTTATAATTATTATTATTATTATAGCAACGCGAATGGCGATATGACATCAACGTTTTGTTATGACCATTGACGTAGAGACCAGGACTGCGCCATAACCTCACAAAATTGACTACTCTCTAGAAAGAGACCACGCTACTTTATGGACAATACCTGTCAAAGGCAAAAGTTTTTTTTTTCTTTTTCACGCTTTGCAGTCAATATTCTTTTTATTGATTTGCAGTTAATAATTATATAATTTTTTGTCTATCTGTCTGTCTGTTTTTTTTCTGGCTAATCTCTGTAACAGCTGAACGGATTTTGACGGAACTTTCACTGTCAGACAGCTGATGATGTAAGGAGTAAGAGAGGCTACTTTTGATCATCACATCACGCTAACGTCTATAGGGAGTGAGCAGCACTGCAACTTCACCTGAATGAAGTCGCAGGCATAGCTAATCTTAAATATAAGTTTACGGGCACTATTTTAATTAATTTTTAAATAAACACAAAATGTTCTAACCCACAAGCCATTGTCAGGAACGAGAGGATGGAATCAATGTTGCTCTGCTCTGTATATAACCACCTTATTTTTAGGATTCCGTAGCCAAAATGGAACGGAACCCTTATAGTTTCGCCATGTCCGTCCGTACGTCCGCACCTTTGCTCAAAGACTTTTAGTGATAGGCTGTAATTTTGCATAGATGCACATATCACTTACGCCGACAAAGTGAAAGAATAAAATCTTGAAATTAAAAACGTTTAGGGGTTGGGAAGACTACATAGTTTTTAGATTTAGGGATCCGTTTGTAAAATATTAAGCTTTAAAGTGCAAATTTTTGTTAGAATCTAGTGTACCCCTCTCTCCCTGCCAGCTAAATGGTTGATGTTGGGTATGTGAAAAAAAATTACGGTAGTAGTATATAGTGAAATTAAAAGGAAAACTATCACAGCTGGGTAGACTTTACAAGTTTACGAGTAACAGCTGATCAACTGAGAAGTAAGAACATTTTGGTACCATTTCCATTAAAAAATATTATTAAGTAGATATAACGTTGTAAGTATGAAACAAAAACAACAGAAAACCCACTTCATAAGCCACAGGAACTACGGAACCCTACATTGTGCGTGGCCCGACATGCACTTGCCCGGTTTTTATTAAATTAGAGTACGCCTCCTGGTTGAGTTGACCTCAACGAGTAACGACTACACTATTACAGCTTCGATCCCCGAAAGGGCACTTTGTGTGCTCCACAAAATTGTTGTTTCAAGCCAGAGTGCATTGTCTTTGTTTATAACATAACATACAGTAGGATCAACGTAACTTGACCGGACTGAAGTCAGGTTTTTATCACTTTCGCGCATGTCATAGAGATGCGACCCTAAAATTACTTACGAAAACGATGAAATAAGTTTAATCGATTAAAAATACTAACAAAATTTTAATTCAACAATATAAAAAAACTATATAAATGAGTTAATAAAAGTTTAAATTTAGAACAGTTACAGTAAATACTAAAGAAACTTTAAAAAACAGTGTCTTTACGAAAATAATCACAAAAAAACATGAATTAGTAATACTAAATATGACAATGTAATGCGAAATCGCATCTCTAATTCTCTTGGTTTAGTTACCGCCCCCGCCCCCCGCTTCCTGTCACCATTTACTTCCAAAAAATGCATCTGCGCAACCACTTGTCGCCTACTTCAGTCCGGCCTAGTTACGTTGATCGTACTGTAGTCGCGGTTCAAAGAATAATCTAGATCCGCCTGTGATGGCGCCAAATATGACTATGACCACAGAATTAAAATAAAATAGGCCTACGCCAAATCGGTGTCTGTAATGCTACGCTAGCAACTTAAGGGATATCATGCTTATGGAGAAGTTATACAAACAGTAAACTGTACACTTGATTCACTGTCACCCACTGTCTATATAGTAATTACAGTAACTCCTAATGACCTCTGCAGACTAAACTAACTCGCAGAAACAATTGAACGGCAGCCATGTTGCTTAGTATTCCTTTGTTAACAAACATTCTTTATTTGAATCAATATTCATGTCAATTAAAAATAAAACATGTTTGGTCTACCGATACATCGTTACAATAACCTAAAAATATCTAAATAAAAGAAAAAAATGTCCATAAACAGGTTTAACAATGATGATCTTAAAAAAAATAATCTTAACAACCAATGTAATACACTATGTGCCTTTGTCAACTTCCGTCAATAGTTACCGTTTTATCTTGACCTCTACATCATCCCAAATTTTCCCCTTTTTCGTCCAGTTATTGAAGTAAAGCAGGAAACGCGGGAGGTCATACAAACTGGACGAGTTACCTCCACGGGAGCATTGACCTCACATATGTGGTGACCGCTTGCTGTCAAGACAGGCGAATCAATCTGCCATCGATATTATAGAGTTTATAATCTGTGCTCGATTTAAATTTCGAACTCGTATTGTCTGTGTTCGCGGGCTAAATGCCCGTTTGTCAGTTTGTCAACTATCTTTAGCCGATAGTGTGTTACTTTGGCCTTAATATTTTAAAATAAATATTAAAATCCTTCCAAGGCAGGAAGCTGGGATTAAGGTGGGGCAGAGGAGAGGGAGAAACTCTAGCATCGCCGAAAAGTTGACTGTTTTTATGACGCAGTGAAATTGCGTGGATACGACCGCTGTGCAAGGAGTTGTGGGTTCGATTCCCAGTAGGTAAAGAGCTTTGTGTTTTTTTAACCGCGAAATGAAGAGACGATCAGGTCGTGTGCCTGATGGTAAGCGCTACGCTAGCCCATAACAGTATCAGTGCCACCCAAATCCTTGAGAATGATCTAAATGTCACCGCACTGCGTTGATTATTTGAGACATTAATTCGTAACCCTCATTTGCCAGTAATTTTACTTGCTACAGTGCCAGTGATGTATAACATCAGTATTTCACGGTCTCTCTTTCACGCTTTGCAGTCTATATTATGTAGGCGTACTCTATAATCTATAACTCTAATAGAGTACGCTAAAATACTCTCTTTTTAGGGTTCCGTAGCCAAAATGGCAAAAACGGAACCCTTATAGTTTCGTCATGTCTATCTGTCTGTCTGTCTGTCACAGGCATTTTATTGAAAGACTACTAAATGAATATTTATAAAATTTGGTAAAAATGTGTCTTGTAGTAGCCGCCACTTAGTTTGATAGATAAATAATATAAATAAATATTTTTAGGGGGGGGCACTCCATACATGTAACAAAAGCTGTTTTTTTCCGTATGGTAAATCATTCGACAGATCTTTTAAAAACATTATGAGGTTTCTAATAAACTTTTTTGATTGAATGAATATTTTTGAAAATAATCGCTCCGAAAATTGCATAATTATGTAATATTTTTTGATCACCTTTTAACTTTTGAACCGTCCAATAAATATGAAAAAAATCACAAAGATAGCGCTTAATAAGTACTTTAAACTAAAATTATTTTGGACATGATCGGATCTCAACAAAAAGGCGTAAGTGCCATACATACGCTCTTCTGCTGATGCAATTATTCAAGGCTGCGGAACCCTACACTGAGCATGGTCTGACATGCTCTTGCCCGGTTTTTTACTAATGATCTATGTAAACTTACATTTTGAATGTTTAGAGTCGTACAATTCTTTTAAAAACATTGAAACATTCTTATGTGCTGAAAAGCACCAAAACTCTTTCTTATTAGTACGTACTCTTTATTTACCCGCTTTGAAAATCTCTATTTCTTCTAATAAAAGTTAGCAACCCTAAAGTCAGGGTCCACTCTGTTGTTTCATCAACCATCAATTCAATCCATCCTTCAGTTAGAAGAGAGTTTCATCAAAATTCCTTAAGGGGGTATTACACTGCGAGAATTATTTATTTAGCGCTACGTACACAGTGACACGATCGCCAGCCTCGCTCTTCCGCACACAACCATTACTTCACAGTGCGCAGGAGCGCAGGTCAAATAAAGTAGAATATTCGTTCGTACATATGTTAGATTACGAACGCCATGACTATGACAATACGAAAATTCGCGTTTTTGCATTTTTACGCAACTTCAAGATTTATTTGCGGGATCTTATTAAGACATCCTTAAATTTCTTTATTTCATCTACTAGATAAACTCTTTGACTAGTGCCACAATTTTTTTCGTTTTCTTATATTTAGGTTTTCTATATAAATTTTTGAGAGAGCCGAACCCTGTTTCGCGTAATCTACCCTTAAGTAATAATTGCGTGAAAAAGAAACAAAACATCAATAACTATAATATTTTTTGCTAAAAGGTGGGGCACTCTCTGCCCATCCTAATTGCAATTTGCTCAATAAACAAAGACCCTACCTACTTCCAGTTTTGGGCAAACAGGAAGACACGTGATGTCAATATTGTCAATAAGTATAGAATCTAAGAATATGACGATTCCTTTGTTTTGTTTTTTTGAGGTTTTTATAATACTGTCTATACCAATGATGTTTTAAGTGAAATAATGTAGGGGTTCCCTGGAACAAATTTTAAAATGATACATATCAAGCTGGAATTGCCATGGTAGCTTCGTTTTCACGAGACGCCCAACTTTATGAATACGACAACTTTAAATAGGGGTACATTAGCGAAAAAAAACAGGTGATAAATATGACAAACTTAACTTTGCCGTTGGAAAACAATTATCCCCATACCCATAGGCCGCGATTAATTTACCAACCTGAAATAAAATTGTTATTAAAAAATTACTTTTATAATGCAACGATTATGGCTTTTACTTCAAGCTACATGGGACTTAGCACAAGTAAAAGCGGGCGGCCTATATTGATGTATGGGGATAATAGTTTTCCAACGGCAAAGTTAAGTTTGTCATATTTAACACCTGTTTTTTTCAGTAACGTACCACTATATAAAGTTGTCGTATACATAAAATTGGGCGTCTGGTCAAAACGAAACTACCATGGCAATTCCGACTTGATATGTATCATTTTAAAAATTGTTCTAGGGAACCCGTACTAAGATAGGTTACAAGCGCTCAGCAAGAGCAACTTAAAATTTTGACAATTGACCAAGTTTTTATATGTCAGTGTCGCATCGCCATCATCAACAGATGAAAGCAGGAGATTCTGCCGATTACATTATTCTCTTTTTCGCTTGTGATAATTAAATCATGCTTTAATTGTACGAGTTGGAGCGAAGTTCTTTATCGTGCGCTGTGAAAGGGGGCCAGACGGAAAAAAATCTCACGAAAAGTTGTAACGACACTTTTTGACACACATAAGCCGTGCGGCGTGCGCATAAGATATGAACATCTAATTTGACGAGGAAGTCGCCTGTCGATTTGGTCTAGAGGCATAAATTCGGTACACAGTATTGGTAACAATTGTGTAGTGGTTCGAGCCTTCGGTACACAATCGTCTTTTTGTAAGTTATTTTCGTTTCGTCTTTCTATTTCGCATTGAACAGTGTGATGTTGCGAAGATTATATAAAAAAAAAAAAATTAAGATAAGAACTTCGTTCCATCCGGGTGTCCCTTGACACCTCTCAAGTTTTTTTTGATAATAGTGTGACATTGCAATAAATAGGTTACTAGCTGACTAGCGCAACTTCGTCTGCGTAAATTTTCCCCGTTTTTGCAGCATTTTTCATTGCTGCTCCGCTATTGGTCGTAGCGTGATGTTATATAGCTTATAGCCTTCCTTGATAAATGGGCTACACAACATAAAAATGATTTTTCAATTCGGACCAGCAGTTCATGAGATTATCGCGTTCAAACAAACCAACTCTTCAGCTTTATATATATTAGTACCTATAGATTTTAAGGCCGCTATTTGTCTATAGTCTATACGGTCTAAATGTTCTGTGATATATACGGTAAAAATACCTACATGAAATAAGTGTAAAATAAATGAGAAGAGTATTTTTGCACTCTAAATAATCTGATTAGATCAAAAAAACAAATGACAAGGATACTTCTTCTGCTTACAGCAAGTGTCCTGAAAAGATAGATTGAATTATTGACATTCAATTCACTATCCAGATCAATATAAAGTTGTGGCACGTACCTACCTAAAAGTATTGTTAAAATTAAAGTCATATTGCTAATAACCCTTTCTTACAGTCGGGTAAAAAAATACCGTACGGAATCCGCAATGCACGAGCCCGACTCGCATTTTTTTCTTTATTGTAAGTACTTTCTTTGGCCGTGTGGTACCGACTAAAGAATATTGCCACCCCATCTCTTCCTGTGGGTGTCGTCAAGGCGACTAAGGGATGTCACACCAGAGGAGGCAGCAGCGTCCTCGAAGTACTTTAAATCCTTACTGCGATCGCCAACCCGCTTGTCAAGCGTGGCGATTGTGGCAATTAAACGGCTATAACACTACCCTAAATCAGTGTCCTGAATCGAGGTGACCTTGAAAATTTGTTAGAGAATTAGGGCCCTAACTCTTATTACGGAGTTGTAAAAATGGCGGCACATTGACATGTCGCTATTTTTACAGCTCCGCGTTTAAAGTGTAAAACAGTGTTAAATATACTTGAAATACGTGATAACTGGACAAGAACGAGACTTTGTGATTGAAAGAATAAAACTAGAAATAAACTATACTTGAAACTGGCGTATGCACATAATGTGCGAGCCATAATCTCTACCGGTTAATATTGGAGGAAAGAGAAAAAAAAAACTCTTATTACACCGCTCTTTTTGAGGGTTAAGGGTCTCTGATTTAGTGTAGTGTAATAAGCGCATTACTCCCAAGATCTACAATAATTAGGTTCTACTGGGGAGTCCCGTGCCCAGCAGTGGGTCATCATTATGGATTGTTATGAGAAGTACTTCCTTGTCCTCGCCTATCTTGTTTTATTACAACTGGTTCTCAAACAAAAACATGGTGGACAATCTTATTATAGAACAGAAGTTGAAATGTCCAGGGGACGTACCGTGAACTCTTAAAACCATGCATTTGTAAGTACACGAAAAAAACTGCCTCCCAAAAAGCAAGCGAGTCAGTGATGATTTTTTTTTTGGCGATTCTTGAGTTTGATTGTGTTCCTTGATTCAGTGATGAGGTTAACATTGACGTATAGACCTGGACCGCGCCGTCCCTTTCAAATAAAAAGTAATTATTGACTGCAAAGCGTGAAAGAGAGAAAAAACTCGTACGACCATGTCTCTTTGACAGGTATTGTCTACAATAGCGTTGTCTCTTACTAGAGAGGTCATTTTTATGAGGTTATGGCGCAGTTCAGGTCTATACGTTAATGGAGGTTACCAAACCGGCGAGCGACCTATTGTCTATTTGTCAATTCTTTGCACTTGACAGCAGTTCAGCAGCTGACACGCTTCAGGTTCAAACATGAAGTTGAACTACCCTGCTAATTTAGATGTTTCTGGTACGGCCCCAGCTGTAAGCTGTAATAACAGTTCAAAACCACCCAAAATGGCTTTAGTTTAGAAGATAAAGGTTATGAATGTAGGAGTTGTAGACAGAGTGAAGTGCGCCGATAGTCGACACTATGATGGAAGGATTTTCATACAGCGCCTCTAGTCACTGCTCGCTAAACAAAAAATTCCACACAATAGGAATCACAAAGTCTCTTATGCAGAGCTTGCATGTAGACTGAGGGGACAGTTGCGCACGTGTTCCTTGACTACACCGACGTCGTACAGATCCGAAAAGAGACCCTGGAGTCACTTATGTTACTAACAGATACCCTGAGATTGAGATATTAGGGCAAGATGCTCTGCTTCTGGAGGGAGGTGGGCTCGTTGGAGTAACGGTCACCACGGCTCACGCGCAATGGTCCACACCCAGGACTAAGTGCGGAAACCACACCCACCATAACAGTGGATGACCAGAATTATGATGATGCTGTAGCGAGTGATGATACTTTTCATACAAAGAGATCGTCTTCCTGGTCTTTCTTTATTCTCTATGGTAGCAGACGCAGTAGTATGGCTCAGGAGCTTAGTCAGCGAAGTTAAGCAATGTTGCCAGTATCATAGGCAGATCCAGGGGGGCACGGGGGCACGTCCCCCCCAGAAAGTTGTTTTGTGTAAGGAATACGATAATGCAGCGCAATTCGATAGACACTTTTCATATATAGAGATCGTCTTCCTGGTCTTTCTTTATTCTCTATGGTCAGACGCTGTAGAATGGCTTAGAAGCTTA
Organism: Herminia tarsipennalis; assembly: GCA_945859575.2. Lineage (NCBI taxonomy): Eukaryota > Metazoa > Arthropoda > Insecta > Lepidoptera > Erebidae > Herminia > Herminia tarsipennalis. The sequence continues at coordinate 3,908,458 of OX243859.2, forward strand.
GTCAGCGAAGTTAAGCAATGTTGCCACTGTATATACACTATTGTATTGAATTTCTTTGCCAATTCATCTCTTGTCCGTCCGTCCGTCCCCCTATCGTGCATGCAACTCACTTGGCCGGTGTCTGGCGAAACTAAATGCATCCAACCCCTTCCTCCCCGTCGTAAGCATGTTAGATCCGGCACTACCATTTCTCTCTCATGCCCCCCACCCCAGAATGAAATCCTGGATCCACCCATGGCCAGTATTATAATATCTTATACCTTTTCTCATGGGCACCGGCGGCAGCATGCAAGGGTGCATTTATACGCTCCTGTCCAAAAAGTTAAATCAGGTTTATCACAATGTCGATGTTTCCGATGGTTTTAAGAGTAATTTTTGTAAAAATTTTCTTTACATGTGTGTAGTAGGTATCACCTATAGTGTTTAAATGCTGTTGCACCCCACTGAAAGAAAACCTGGCAGCGCCCATGCCTATCTGTATGACAATTCACCTTACGCACATTCCTTACAAAGAGAAAAGAAAGAAAGAAAAAAGTAATTATATTTTACACATTTCACTCCGGAGGACGGGCAGCAGCGTCCTCTGCGAACTTAAAGCCTTACTGCGATCGCCAACCCGCTCGCCAAGCGTGGCGATTATGGCAATTACCCCCAGGATCTACATACCAGTAGGTTCTACTGGGGAGACCCGTGCCCAGCAGTGGGCCACCATATGGGTTGATATGTGTATATGTGTATTTTACACATAATACAAATCGTAATTACAATATAAACAATTTCATCTTTATGCTAAATAATTAAATCATACTTAGCATTGTGCTGAGGCTCCAGTATTGGACTGGAGCTCATAGAGAACATAAAATGTTGACGTTTGACTTTAATCTATACTAATATTATAAAGCGGAAGAGTTTGTTTGTTTGTTTAAACGCGCTAATCTCAGGAACACTAGTCCGATTTAAAAAAAAGAATTTTTTTGTTGGATAGCCCATTTATCGAGGAAGGCTATAGGCTATATAACATCACGCTACGACAATAGGAGCGGAGTAGCGACGAGAAATGTTGCAAAAACGGGAAAAAATTACGCATACGAAGTTGCGCGGGACAGCTAGTATTATTATAAATAATCAGGATCAATTATAATTAACTAGATGACCCGTGCAACTTCGTCCGCTTAATTTTTTCCCGTTTTTGCAACATTTTTCATTGCTTCTCCGGTCCTATCGGTCGCAGCATGATGTTTTACAGCCTATAACCTTCCTCGATAAATGGGCTATCCAACAGTAAAATATTTTGTCAATTCAAACAAACTCTTCAGCTTTATAATATTAGTATAGACTAGCTGTCCCGCGCAACTTCGTATGCGTAATTTTTCCCCGTTTTTTAAACATTTCTCGTCGCTTCTCCGCTCCTATTAGTCGTAGCGCGATGTTATATACCTAGCCTATAGCCTTCCTCGATAAATGGGCTATCCAACAAAAAAAATTTTTTTCAAATCGGACCAGTAGATCCTGAGATTAGCGCGTTTAAACAAACAAACAAACAAACAAACTCTTCCGCTTTATAATATTAGTATAGATAACTATACACATAAACATACATATTGCAGAAAAATAACATCTATACACTACATAGATACAATATAATACGCAAATAATATAAACAAATTAAACTATGATTATACAGACGTGAGAGCATGACACGACACCTTAAACCATTATTTTGCTTGCCATAAAGAGCGTGGGGCAAGCAGAATAATTTTATAAGGGGTCTTATCAATCTATTTTCGGCAAGAAATTATATCATTATTTAAAAAAATATATGTACATATTGTCCATCTTATATGTATACATCATCAGCCTATCGCAGTCCACTGCTGGACATAGGCCTCTCCAATTGCACGCCACTTTGTTCTATCCTTGGCTTCTCGCATCGGCTGGCAGGAGCTGGATGCGAGAAGCCGAGGATAGAACAAAGTGGCGTGCAATTGGAGTAGCCTATGTCCAGCAGTGGACTGCGATAGGCTGATGATGTATACATATAAGATGGACAATATAAAAAAAAGAACTCTACCTACTTACTCACGCTAGAATTAGGTAGGTACTAAAGTAGTAGATTTATTTACAATATCTCTATGTTTTTGTTTTTTTTTAGCTATACAAAGTAACGTAAGAAACAGTCAATGACTATTATAATAAACAGCTGATTAAAAAAAAAAAAGCAGAAATGGCCGCGAGCGGTGACACAGACCAAAGCTAGTATTATACAAAGTAAACATTCAAACAGCCGCGGGGTAGACTCGTCGTAATAATAATACGTAACACATTAGCAGCATGAATAGATAATTAACATAATCTCGTTTCAGTCATTTTTATTGTTCGATTTGCGTGCGAAGGACTCTGTTAAAGGCACGCTAGCATCGCCATATCCAGGTAAAGAGCCGACAAACCGTTGAAAAGAGACAAAACCATCCATTACTGGCCGCAACATTCAAACGCTCACTCCTAACTCTTAAACAAATGGACTTCCTTTACATTCAATCGATACAAATACATTCTGATCTAACGAACAGCACATTAACTTAAAAAAATGACGTCACCGTCGCATTGTACGCTAAAAAATAGCCTAAAAACATGTGCGATAAGTGTATAAAGTGTATTTTAACTATAGGACGTAATATCGGTTAGGTTTTGAGCGGGGACGACGCGATGTAATCTGCCATCAAAATGGAAGCCGTCGCGTCCGCCGCCATCTTACGTTTGCCGAGCGAGAGAGCGGTCCGTTCGGGAATTTGGGAAATTGGTGTTTTTTTCTGTTGTAAAGAGAGCAGTATATAAGAGGTTGGTAGGCAGAGGACATGGCGGGGGTGAGGGGGGCGACTCCGCACGGGCAAAGCGGTGTGAAGGGAAAGAACTGCGGTCGGTCCGCAGTAGGTGAACCGTCCCGAGACAGGTCGCGAGATGGCGCGGTCGTAAATCAATGTCGGCTGTGCGTCTGTGGTTGTTGCATGGTGAAAGGCGGTTTTTGGAGTGTTTTGGGTTTATTTGAGTATGTTGTTGATGGCAATACATATACTTAAAACGATTACGTTAACTTATTAACTTAACAAATTATTTTAAAGTTTATTTATAATAAAAATGTGATAATAAAATGTTAGGATTTAAATATTTGTTTCAATATTAAAATATTGAAACAAATATTTAAATCCCAACATTTAATTTTTTTTCATTCAGAAAATAACGGTACTACTTGAAGGCGTAATAGAAATAACGCCTAAATAATATACTTTTGTGGTATACCTACGTGTACTTATTTCTTAGCTTAAAATATTTTACTCTACATAAGTATTCATTCAGATTCGTTACTAAACTTAACTGTTAATTTTTTGTATTTCATTTTAGATTTTTGTGTTTTAGAATACCTAACTAACTATCAAAATGCAATTATTGTATTTGTAAACCTAACTACCTACTAAGAGTACTATGTAACACCAATATAAATTTATATTAAAACAAGTAACCACTAACATTATTATTAGTATCAGTAATGTTATCAACAACACTATACAGTCTAAAGCGAGTCCTTTGTTGCATCCCACAGGTAGAGCTCGCGATATATCTCGGGACCGACATCCGTTCTGCTCACGCCGCGTGTACCGGCCACCTATCTTTCATTGCACGTACGCGCGGCGCGCGGGGGGAACAAGCCGCGCGGCATACGCGCGAGCCATCTTGCTAGCGATCGTCGAATTGCCCGCGTCTCCGAACATAAATCGGTTTTAATTCGCACTAATTAACAGTTAAATACAATAAAAACAATATAATAAAGTGTCGTAATACATTTATTAAGTGTACAGAACTCTGTGATCTGAAACATTGTTGACATAAATTGTGTGTTGTTGTTTTATGTGTGTGTGTGCATTCCGAATGTCTAGGTGAGTAGTCATAGTCACTGGGTAGTCTTTGTGCGCGACAATTATCATTCTGATCGATTCGGTCGGCGCGGGGGTGTACACCCGGCCTGTTTTATATCTTTTGTTGTTTTGTAAATCAATAATTTTAGTGGCGGCTAGCTGTGTGAGCTGTGTCCCTCGCGTTCTTAACACCGTGTTTTACTAAAGTATTAACGTTTTGCAACTGTTATTAGCGTCGGTGTCGTGTCGATTGTTGTAACACCAAGCGGTTAACGCGAAAGTTTCATTTATACATTATTTATCAGCAATGAAAGGTGATCTACATGTCAGGTATACTATAACATTAATATTATTTGTTATTTTTATTGTGTAAACTTACTATGTTTGCTTTATTCCTGTGGTTTGTGTTGCCAGGTGTGCACTATTAAGTAATACAGTTGGTAAATCACAAGCAAGCATTGCAATGTCTAATTTTAGACCAGTTTTTGTTTCCTATGTTAACGGTTTATGTAGACAGACTACACGTTAATCTTATTTGCTAAAAAGTATATGTAACTATAAAGTTTGATATTTTGAAGTGCTCTCGAGATAAGATACACTTGTAAATACCTATTAGGTCATCAAACTGTCTTTCGTTTAACTATTTTTATTGTAATACTCTCTACGCTTTGTTAATACGAATCACATTATTTTTTAATTGTCTACTGCTTATTGCATCACTCATTGTGTCATTTGAAAAAAAATGCAACAGTTGTTTATGATCACATCGAAAAAAAGAATGCTTGATCGGATAACTGTTTACCTTTGCTGCATTCCTTTGAACGGACCATTATAATTTATTTAACTATACAACGTACAATATGCCAATTCTTGTCGGCTTTATAGGTACGTAGTTAACAAGTTATCTGGAATTATAAGTCGTCGCCTAGTCAATAAAAGGTCAATAATCTAAGGTGACCACTACAATGTCCTACGTAATCATAGAAATAGCCACTGCCCATCCATTGCCTATCTATAACTTATTGGTAAATTAAAAAAAAACATTAAAACAACGTTGCCTCACTGGAACGAGGTGGTTGATACAGAATTATGTATTGTTATTAAATTTGAAAACAAGGTCAATAACATTATCTTTCATTCATAATAGCAGCGTCATTTTACGAAAGATTATTTTATAATAGTTGTTCTACGTAATAATATACGTATGTCGTAGATAAAGCAGTTGAATCATTTGTGATAACGAGAAAATGTAAATTGAAACATTAACAATCTTTATTCATTGTGAGAGCTGCGGAATGGAACGCAATCCACGGCTATAAAAAGTTTGTATTTGAACATATTCAAAATTCGAACGCGTCCACCGTAATGGCGGATACAAGCACATCGAGCATGAAATAATTGCATTCGTTCACGACCGCGCCTTGTAAACGGCCTCTCCGGCATATTAGCTAGACATACCCATGTACTTTGGAGTTACTGCCTATCGTAATATTACCCGAATATGTGAAATTGTGTGAACGCGATCTCTCATCTCGCAGTATTCTGCGCTCATCTTGAATTTGTCGCGTTGCATTCCTCAGACAAGACGGGTCATCGTTGTTTTTTTTTTTACCGACATTGGCTTGAGGTGCTCTCAACCGCTTATTATGCGACCGGCGGAAAGCGTCAGTTTTGAACTGGAGTCTTGTAATTACCTATGTCGTCCATAAATTGGGCGGGTTATCGTTTAATGCTGATTCATCTGTGGTTATAGTTCGTATGATTTTATCGGTTTTGCTTGGCTAACGTTTTTTTTGACAATAAACGATCATTCTTTTATTGTTCGCGTAAAAAATGTGTTTCAGTGAGTTTGAGTTCATTGTGATCATCATTAACGATGACTTGTTATGATTATTATACATTGTACCTACCTAACTACCTATGCATCCTACTAATATTATAAATATGAAAGTTAGTGAAGATGGATGGATGTTTGTTGCGCTATTTCACACAAAAACTGCAGTACGAATGTTGATGAAACGTTACAGCTATGTAGTTTAAACTTACGCCAGTATAGCGAATCATATTTATAAAAATCAATGTTTGTATATTTGTCCTCAATGCGATCTGAAACCAGGCGCGGATCCAGAACTTTAAGGCAACACCGGTACACCATTCACCTGCTCTGAATGGGGGGCTGAACACTTCGACCCAGTGTCAAAATTCTCAAATATCCAAAAAAAGGCAATTCCGTCAAGCCTGGGGGGGGGGGGAGTCTGTAGCCCCCCCCATCTGTATCCGTGCTTGTCTGAAACCATTGATCAAATTGTGATGAAACTTTGATAGGTATTCTGGGGTTCCAACGGTTCTGGTTCAATGAGCTACAGCAAAGCGTAGCCGAGCATAGCAGTTTAGTTAGAAAGTCTATACATATATACAAATAAATAAAATTGTATTCTCTGTTTGTAATGTCAAAATAACAGTATTTTAAATTAATGCACTTGAAGGTATACATGGTACTAGGAAGTGGGGGCGGGGGCCGTAACTAAACCAAGAGAATTAGAGATGCGATTACGCATTACATTGTCATGATTAGTATTACTAACTCATGGTTTTTGTGTTTTTTTTCGTAAAGAAATTATTTTTCAAACTTTCTATAGTATTTACTGTTACTGTTCTAAATTTAAACTTTTATGAACTCATTTAAATAGTATTTTTATATTGTTAAATTAAATTTGTTAGTTTTTTTTTATCGATTAATCATGATTAATCGTTTTCGTAAGTAATTTTAGGGTCGCATCTCTGCGACATGCGCGAAAGTGATAAGGACCTAACTTCAATCCGGTCAAGTTACGTTTGAAAACAAAGCATCTCAGTACAATTATGTCATACAGCATATTCATGAAAATTTAGATAAGAACAAAATAGCCGCCCTAAAATCAAGGTAGCGTTAAATCATCATAGATAGTCCACATTATTTTAGAAGTTATGATGGTTTAAATATTTGCATATGTTAAACAACTTATGTAGCTGACTGTACTTTCCTCAGGCCGAGTTCCTACTCGGCCTGAGGAAAGTACAGTCAGCTACATAAGTTCTAAGCTACATAAGTACATAAGCTCAGTTCCTACTGAGCTTAAAACAACCCTCTTTCTTGCGCAGTCGGGTAAAAAATAAACTCATAGACACACATACCTACATGAATCCTGGTAACATTACACATTATTAAGCCTCAGTCTTAAAAAAACTATATCGTAAGAATATTGTTTATAGACAATTTTACTCTACACACAACACTTGCTAAATTAACACAGAACGACACAGTGCTCGTTTATTAAACAGTTGCATATCACAGACAATGACCCCGGACACAGAGTTGACTTGTTGGAAAACGATCGAGTAAAGGCCTTGTACTCGATTCGATAGTCTTGAAGACATGTAAAGATCTAACAATCTATGATTTTATCGTACGATTATACCTACTTCATATATTTGTTATTATGATAATTTTAATGCTATAATATCGAAATCTAAAACTTAAAAAAAAAAAATAATCACATCAAAAGCAAATTTCGCTGCCTCACTTCTATTTTTTAGTCTGTATCTCTCTATTTTTTTTTTTTTTTTTAAATATAACTAGCAATGTGGGATTGAGTCCCACATTACTAGCAATACTGTTAACCCCTCCAGCTAAGCTCAAAGGCTTGTGTTAAGGGTGGGTTCACGTCGGTAGTATAATGGATAGGATTCGAACCCGCGACCTCACGATTGCGAGACCGATGCCTTAGCCATTAGGCTACCGCCGCTTCATGCTCTGGTGTTTTATAAGCTAGGATAACGTTTTATACACTAAAATCTTCCAAGAAAATTATGCTGTCGTATAGCGAAACCCCCATCGAAATCGGATCACTAGCTTTCGAGAAAATCGCGAACATACATACATACATACGGGTCCAACAGAGAATCACATTTATTGAATGCGATTAAAAATGATTAAGCAATTCACCGAATGCAAATTTCGCTGACTCACTCCTGTTTTAGTCTATATCTCTGGTGTTTTATAAGCTAGGACAACGTTTTATTGCATACCAGAAAAATATGGAATCTAATAGTAAAAATCGCGTCTAAATCGGTTCAGCAGATTCTGAGAAAATTGCGAACATACATACATACATACGGGTCCAACAGAGAATCACATTTATTGAATGCGATTAAAAATGATTAAGCAATTCACCGAATGCAAATTTCGCTGACTCACTCCTGTTTTAGTCTATATCTCTGGTGTTTTATAAGCTAGGACAACGTTTTATTGCATACCAGAAAAATATGGAATCTAATAGTAAAAATCGCGTCTAAATCGGTTCAGCAGATTCTGAGAAAATTGCGAACATACATATATTATCGAATTTTATAAGCTAGTAAAAAGTAGTAAATATTTTTATTTTAAGGCTAAATATCTTTGTTGAGTCTACCCGTGACCACAACGTCGGCCAATAAACAAAGGTATTTATCCTTAAAATAAAATATTTACGCGATTAAGACCCGTAGCTTATAAAATTGTATAATGTGTACAAATCGCGAAAGAAAACATAAATATACCTACATACACTAGCTGTCCCGCGCAACTTCGTATGCGTAATTTTTCCCCGTTTTTGAAACATTTCTCGTCGCTGCTGCGCTCCTATTAGTCGTAGCGCGTTATATAGCCTATAGCCTTCCACGATAAATGGGCTATAATACAAAAAAATATTTTTTTAAATCGGACCAGTAGATCCTGAGATTAGCGCGTTTAAACAAACAAACAAACAAACTCTTCCGCTTTATAATATTAGTATAGATATACAAGGTGTAACAGAAAGGTGTGGTTATATTCAAGGGTGTTGATATATGCCCATGATACTGAGTGCACATACCTAATTTTATCCAAATCGGAGTACCCTAAAACAATAATTATTGTTTTTTCATTCGTTTATTTATGAGTGAAAAAGTTATTAATTAAAAAAAGTATGACTTAAAAAGTTCTATGCCATACTAATCTAATCGAATTTTGTACCAGGGGAAGTATAATTCTTATGCCATACGCCTTTCACTACTGAATTTTGACAAAAAGAATATGCTATAACTATGTTATAATAATGCAACTAGCTATGGCACCATGGTAGGTGCCATACTGACAACATACCCTATCCGCTGCTGAAATTTGACCACACCTTTCTGTTACACCCTGTATATACGTGTAAAACAGAACCCCCTTTTTTCGAAGCCGGTTAAAAATAGCCCATCTTGTATTACCTGAATCAATCTGGTAGTCAATGCTTGTAACCTGATCTTTAATTGAAACAACCAATGAATTTACTTAGAAAACGCATACAAATGCAATAATAATAAATTGTGTAAAGGTTTACGATTTCTGGTTAGGCTGTAACTTGAGTATACTTAACTTAAGTGTACAATACTTTTAAATGTAGGTAAAGTTGTTTTATTTAGCTACTAAGGTAGTAGACGAATGTGCAGTGGCTAACCCAGGGTTTTGTTTGCGGTGGGGGGTGCCACGGACGTAACCAGCTAGGGATTTGGGGTTAAAAACTCCCCGAAATGTAAAAGATAACCCACGCAATAATAATTTGGGCAGTCATTAATCACTTGTACCACGTACGATGCGTTTCAAATGAGTTGATAACTGTCATGATGACATTTTGATTCGCATTACGACTGCAACTTCATTGTATGACGTAAGGTCAGCAATAAAATGATTTGTAAAAAGGTGTCATTAGTATTACACAGAAGTACCTACCTACTCTAATGAACTATAAATTAGCACTGTATTTTACTATTTATTATTATAGATATGTTTCTGACTGAAAGATCGCAAAAGTGTAGAATATTCTTATATTTTGCCTATTTACTTATTTTTATTTGGTGTTAATTAAATGATAAAGAATATTAATAATATTATAATAAAGAAAAATGTTAGGTACATAGTTCAAAGAAAATAAATATTATGTCCGTTCCATTACCATACACATACATACTTTACCAGACTTGGGAGTTTTTGTTGCTAGCGGTACAATTTTGACAAGTACAGAGTGAAGTTGTCGCGATCGCGATTATCTTCTCATTTGAAACGCATAGTAATACTGACACCAACGTGTACTCAGAATCAAGTTTCGTTTTTTTTTTTTTTTTTTTTGTGAAAACCATGATTGCCTGATGCCCTCTCTATCTGCTTTTCTCTCTTATAGTCCGATTTAACGGAAATCCAACACGACCGGATAGAAATCGGGTGCAGTAGCTCTCTTTCTCTAAAACGAAATTCATGAAATTTTCCCCGACTTCTTCGAGTGTCGTACTTTGAGTTATATTATTGCAATTTTCATAGGAATCTCAATTACGTTACTCCCCGATATTCAGGGTTCGAAAATATCCGATATTTATTATATATATATTAATATATCGGATATTTATGATATATATCAAAGTTTTCAAAAAAAATATATATATATTGTTTTTAATGCGATTCCCGCAGTAGGGTACAAGCCCTGTGTCGCGGGGGACTTTACAAACATACAAGTCACGGACACAAAGTACACCCAGACCCGGAACAACAATTTGTGGATCACACAAAGTAGTGTCCCGTGTGGGAATCGAACCCACGACCTCTTGCGTAGCAGTCGGACACACTCCCACTGCGCCACAGAGGCAGTCAAAATATATCATATATATCATTTTGTATGATATTATTTATAGAATTTTATAAGCTACGGGTCTTAATCGCGTAAATATTTTATTTTAAGGCTAAATACCTTTGTTTATTGCCCGACGTGTACAAATCGCGAAAGTTTACGAACATATATAGCCATATTATCATTTTATTGTATTATTTATGTATACTAATTAGCACATGTGTTATACACCAAAATTGTTGTTTTTTTAAAAATGCAATGTATGATCGAGTCCCTCATTACATTATCTTGTTAACAACATAACAAAAAAAACAAAATCTTATATAATTCCATCAAAAAATCGACTCAAAAACATAAAACCTTTTTATAAATTGTAATCAGTAAATGGTCATACCTGCATTAGGTAACAAAACAATAAGCATTACAAATCATTACTCTAGAATATAATTAAATAAGTCTTTAAGTTAGTTATTATTATTATTAGTTTTCAAATTAGTCATCAGTCATTCGTAATGAACTGTTAATTAACTAATAAAATAATCAAAAAATGCCGTATTCATAATTGTGCTTGGTTTGACTGCAAGGAAGATAAAGGTAGATCATCTTCCGACTCTGAATCTGGACTGGATAGGACATCAACGACAAACGCCCAAAATTACTTATTATTATAAAATACGAGCTGACCCGCGCAACTTCGTCTGCAACATTTTTCCTTGCTGCTCCGCTCCTATTACTTGTAGCGTGATGTTATATAGCCTATAGCCTTCCTCGGTAAATGAGATATCTAACAGTAAAATATTTTTTCAATTCGGACCCGTAATTCCTAAGATTATCGCGTTCAAACAAACAAACAAACTCTTCTAATATTATAATATAGTTATAAATATTAGGGGGGGGGGGGACAACCGTTATCACTTAGGGGAATGAAAAATAGATAGTAGCCGATTCTCATACCTACTTAATATGCATATAAAATTTCATAAAAATCGGTCAAGCCGTTTCAGATGAGTATGGTAACTAACTTTGTGACATGAGAACTTTATATATAGGATTTAAACCATTTTTGGATTGATATATATCCGATATATATCTGATGGCAGGGTTCGAGGATATATATCATGATATATATTCTCGAACCCTGCCGATAATGTCTGAGCTTTATAACGCCAAAAGATTTTTTGAAATCGGTCCAGTAGTTTTATAAGTTGATACGAAAATCGTTACATACAAAAATATTAATCTTTTCTCTTTATAATATTAGTTCAGATACAACGGAACGGGATACACGCGTACGAAGTCGCGGGTGTCTGATATAAAAAAATTGTATGATATAAAAAAATGACAGTCGGGTATTTTTCAGGTCAAAAACGAAAACATATTCCTGTTTTTTTTCCTGAAATGTTGTTAACTTCTGATACTGCTAAATTAGTAGACCTGTTGAATACACACATTTCGTGTGTTTAATGTTTTATTTTATTTTGAATAGTTTCGAAAACAAACGCTTTTTTAACTTTCTAAAAATGCATTTTTTTTTAAATCTTGGTCGTTTTAGCGATTGAATGTGCATCAAAATGTGGTCATTTTATGATTCATTATCCTTGAGTTTTAATTGCCAATTTATTTTCTCACGGATTTACTCTTCCGAACTTGGCATTCCAAATTTTATCTGACGTTCATAAGCGTTGCATTTTGTAACCTTAGTGAATAAAGTACTTTGACTTTATGGATAAAAATACGATCGATTTTAGGGCTTTATTAAACACTGCGACAGTAGTAACTTTTTGGCTCTAATTCAGTCGCCATTATCAGGGGCTCATCTAAATCTTATATCTATACTAATATTATAACGAGTAAAGATTTGATTGTTTGTTTGTATTGAATAGGCTTCGAAACTACTGGACGGATTTGAAAAAATCTTTCACCGTTGTGAAGCTACACTAACCCCGGGTGACATAGGCTATTTTTTATCCCTGTATTCCCAAGGGAACGGGAACTAAGCGGGTGAAACCGCTAGTATAACATAAACCGCTCTGAGACAAACCATTACCGATTAAAGAAAGAGAAAGAAACATTTATAGTACTATTCTGTCTCCGTAAACTTTAGTTAACTATTTGTACAGTTGTCCACATAAACGGAGATCATTTCAAAACTGACTCAAATGTTGAAACGGAGCTGATAAGTGTCAATGACCTTGACTGTTTGCTGTCATTCTTAGATCCAACGACAGCGACATTCGAATACTTTAAGATGGACTCAAAATATTTTGTACTAGCTTTCGAACGCGGCTCTATTCAAAAGAATATCGGTTATCGGGATAAAAATATTTCATAGATATACTAATATTATAAAGCAAAAGAGTTTGTTTGTTTGAACTCGATAATCTCAGGAACTACAAGTCCGAATTGAAAAATTCTTTCACTGTTGGATAGTCCATTTATCGAGGAAGGCTATTGGCTGTAAAACATCACGCTACGACCAATAGAAGCGGAGCAGCAATGAAAAATGTTGCAAAAACGGGGAAAATTTACGCATACGAAGTAGCACGGGTCAGCTAGTAATATACGATGTATCCTTCCATAGGAAATAAAGCAAAGTTACAGTTGCGGTAAAACGAGTGGCATATCTAGTAGCATTGGGCCGGATACATAGCCCGAAAAAATGTTTCGTTGGAAAAACGACATCAATAAAATCTTAGGGACTAATTTGATACAAACGACGTAAGACCAAGAGAAATGGTGGAATCTGAAAGAGGCCTGCACCAATATGATCGAAAATAACTAAAAAAAAAGAACTTCCCTCAAAAAAAACTCGAATGTAAAGGCGGCCACACCAATATGATAACAAATGGTTAAAAAAAATGACTTTCCCTGGAACTCAATTACTCAAATATCTCTAGATGACATTTTATGTAAATTGATTCAGCAGCTTAAGCGTGAACGAACAGAGTGACAGTCTCAACCTTACTGGTTCGAATTGAAAAATTATTTTAGTGTTGCATAGACCATTTAATTTTATCGAGGAAGGCTTTATATAACATCTGACTAACATCTGACTGCCTCTGTGGCGCGGTGGGAGTGTGTCCGACTGCTACGCAAGAGGGTTCGATTCCCACACGGGACACCACTTTGTGTGATCCACAAATTGTTGTTCCGGGTCTGGGTGTACTTTGTGTCCGTGACTTGTATGTTTGTAAAGTCCCCCGCGACACAGGGCTTGTACCCTACTGCGGGAGTTGTCTTCGCTACGACCATTAAGAGCGGAGCATCAATGAATGTTGCAAAAACGGGAAAAATTTACGCAGATGGAGTTGAGCGATCGGCTAGTTATAAATAGGGGGGTTAGTGTTTATATACATACACTAGCTGACCCTCGCAACTTCGTCTGCGTCAAATTAACCCGTTTTTGCAAAATAGGTGTAAATAAAAAAATAGGGGTTGATCGTAGAAGGGTGAAAATTCAGGGTTGTATGTATTTTTGAATCTGGAGTCATAAAAAAAAAATACCTAAAAATTAAAAAAAAAAATAGAGGTGAACTACCCTTAACATTTACGGGGATGAAAAATAGATTCTCAGACCTACCCAATGCACACAAAATTTCATGAGAATCGGTCGAGCCGTTTCGGAGAAGTTAAATTACAAACACCGTGACACGAGAATTTTATATATTAGATATATCAACCTATATGATGTCCCACTGCTGGACACGGGTCCCCAGTAGAACCTACTTATTATAGATTCTGGGGGAAATTGTCATAATCGTCACGCTTGAAGATCGCAGTAAGGCATTAAAGTACTCGGAGGACGCTGCTGCCTCCTCCGGTGTGACATCCTTTAGTCACCTTAATGACACGGGAAGAGATGGGATTGGAAAGCTTCAATTGGAACAGTTCTTTTTTCCAATTTATAACTTTGTGCACAAAGTTGTACAGGCGGACTTAATGCTAAAAGTATTCTCTGCCAGTCTACCTTAGGGTGTTCCGAAATTCTGTGCCTATATAATAATGTGAGTAGTTTTCCTTATTTAGGTACTAGCTGTCCCGCGCAACTTCATCTGCGATAATTTTCCCCGTTTTTGAAACATTTCTTATTGCTGCTCCGCTCCTATTGATCGTAGCGTGATGTTATATAGCCTATAGCCTTCCTCGATAAATGGGCTACCCAACTGAAAAATAATTTTTCAATTTGGACCAGTAGTTCCTGAGATTACCGAGTTCAAACAAACTCTTCAGCTTTATAATATTAGTATAGATTAGTCAGGTTTTGTGGTATTACAGTGACAACGATTAGTAGCACATGAGCGTACCTTTATTACAATTACGGGGGGCTTCAACACCCAAATCCCCCTGGGTAGGCCATCGTACAATCTTTCTCTTATACTAACTTTAAGTAGTCGTATAAAATATAGCCGCGATGACCGATTCGCGTAAAACCTAATCGTTCAAAACGAACTCAGGACCATTTCACCGAAACAGGAATGCTCTGCGCAAAAAAGTAATACCGCAAAATGGAGACTGCATTCTTTGAGATAGGCTCATGACCTTTGTTTAGCTACAAGCTTATAACTCTAAAACTCCTGGGTTTAAAAATGAGCGAGAGTTGCTCATGAATGAATATCGCCTAAATTCCTTGGATGTAGGATTTGTTCAATCCATCTTAGCTTATCCAAAATCAGAGGTTGCGAAGAAGCTGTCTTTTGGTGACCTATATTCAATAGGAACTCTCGATTCCTCGAAAACATTATTTATTAAGAATTTTAATTTTATGTATTTAGAATAAGTTTATTGTACATTTATAAGGTAGGATGGGGTTGACGTATTCCTAAGAATAAAAACCCCAATTAAATAAAAGATTAAATAAAAAATAAAAAAACTCCTGTGTTCATTTAAGTTGGTTCGAGTCTCATACGGTATAGAAATTTATAAGATTCACTAGCTGACCGCGCAACTTCATGAGCGTAAATTTTGCAGTTTTTGCAACATTTTTTATTGCTGCTTCGCTCCTATTGGTCATAGTGTAATGTTATATAGCCTATAGCCTTCCTTAATAAATGAGCTATCTAACAGTAAAATATTTTTTCAATTCGTACCAGTAGTTCCTAAGATTATCGCGTTAATACAAACAAACTCTTCAGCTTTATAATATTAGTATAGATAAGTGTGACTTTTGTGTATAATTTGAAATTTCGTCACTGCTTGCACCTTTATAAGGGACTCAATGTCGCCGAGTCGTTTAGAACAAGCCTCCTCTAAAACTGACATTAATTTGCACAAAGGCGCTTCATAAATATTGTAAAGTAAAATAATGTTGGACGTAATCGCATATACCGTCATTGAGTCAGTAAAACTACGTTTCTCAACAAAAGGGCGTAAGTGCCATGAACATACGCTCTTCTGCCGACATGCTCTTGCCCAGTTTTTATTATAAAACTTCCACGCGAACGAAGTCGCAGTCAAAAGCGAGTTAGAAGAAATACTGTATCTATTATGTATGTGCAGTTTCTGTACAATGCAATATAAATTGAGTAAACGCTGCCCGACCTAGTTTTGCATAAGCTACAATACGCTACGTTTCATTTTTTAGAAATACCATTCCGTAAATTTTAATATCAAAGATACCAGGTCGGATTCGCTCGACTGGCTTTTGAAGCTGACTTATGCTTGTGGCTTTGTTCATATAAATTTGCTATGAAATATTGAAATCATAGAGCATTAGATATATTTCGGGATTTAATCGCGTGAATTATTTAAAGGTACGAACCTTTTATTTACCCGACGTCACGCGATTAAGTCCCGAAATATGTCTAATGCTCTATGATTTCAATATTTCATAGCAAATTTATGTCTAATAATCATAGAGCATTGTTTTACTCTATAACTTTCGTCTATTACTCCTCGTAGGTCAAAAGTCTGGTCTCAATAATCTAACTATCGATGGATTTAGCTACTAGAGGTATATATTTGACATAAAAAATGACATATTTTGTATGGAACTTTCATACAAAATATGACATTTATTTTTCTTTATTTTAAAAAAAATATCTAGCAATGTGGAGTTGTGGTCCCACATTACTAGCAATACTGTTAACCCCTCCAGCTGAGCTCTATGGCTTATGTTAGGAGTGGGTTCGCGTCGGTAGTATAATGGGTAGGATTCGAACCCTCGACCTCACGAGGCTACCACCGCTTGAAGTTCTACCTCTAGTAGTCAAATCCATCGATATGTAAATTATTGAGACCGGCCGTAAGCCAAAGGTCGTCTTGGTGGCAATCACAACTGTGTCAGTTATTCTTCCATGAAATAGTAATGTTAATTCATCACTGTGTTTCGGTTGAAAGGCACTGTAGCAAGTGTAATTACTAGGAATATGAACTAATGTCTCAAATGAGGAGCTCGGTGCGGTGACATTCAGATCTTTGTCAAACAAGGATTTGGGTGGCACTGATACTGTTATGGGCGACGCGTGACGTGACGTTACCATCAGGCGCATGACCGGCTCTTCATTTGGTAGTATAAAATAAAATATTTGCTGGTTATCACGACAAAAAGAATGTATTCCATGTTTTTTCCCAGAATACCATCTGTATTCTTGCCAAACTAGACGGAACTGGGTCCTTATTCATTATGTGTTACACATAATAAATGTACAAATAATAAATACCAACATGTATATTTTATACTTGGTGACCCGCGCAAGTCAATTGTCTCATTTTTTTCCCGTTTTTACAACATTTTTCACTGCTGCTCCGCTCCTGTTGGTCGTAATGTGACGTTATATATCCAATAGCCTTCCTCGGTAAATGGCTATCTAACAGTAAAATATTTTTTCAATTCGACCCAGTAGTCCTTGAGATTATCGCGTTCAAATAAACAAACTCTTCAGCTTTAATGTATGCTCTTTTTCTTTTGTTTATTATAATATGTTTTATTTGATTTTATGTTTTGTTTTTTTTTTATTATTACAATTATAAAATGTAATTGATTAATCAATTTATTTACAGTTATTTAATTTGTATTTTTTTTTTTTATTATTTGATTGTGATGAATTTATATGTAATTTTTTTATGAATAATTGCAAGATGGGTTTTTACCTGAAATAAATAAATATTATTATAATATTAGTATAGGTACATAAATTACACCCAGAATAATCAATCGTGCAAATCGTGGCGAATATTTGTTCTGGAATCGACCCCACGACCTTGATTTAGTAGTCAGGATCACTAACCACTAGACCACCTTCTCCCTAACTTCTGTGACTATAATCATGATGTTATCAAGTTCGAAACGAATAACCACGTATAGTTCAACATTAGTTTTGTGCAGTTAGTACAAGCCTGTAAGTAGGTCAACTGTGACAGATATACTAATGCGATATCATTAGTATGGCTCTTCGTGTATGATAGAGCGACTTGTGAATTTTGTACGTTGTTTTTTTTTTTTTTTTTTTTTTTTTTTTTTTTTTTTTTTAAATGTTTACGCGCTTTGTTTTGTTGTTTTAATAGAGCCAAGCGCGGATCCAGAATCTTAAGAAAAAAAATCCTTTGTTTTGGGGGGGGGGGGGATTTGACTTAACTGGCGAAGTGTGAGTCGCTCGAATGATGAAGGGTGCATTTGATTCAATATCGCTACACTAGCTACTGGGAGGGGGGCAATTGGGTAGTTGACTACAATAAAAGTAAATTATTTTATACTAATCAGGTAATAGTAGATCTTAAAATGCTCCGAAAATAAGTGTTCTCTTACAATTTAACATGTTTTTTAATTTAAAAGCATGAAAACGAATATTAAAAGTAATGATTTGACGATAGGAACTTATGACGTCATAGGTTGTTATTCCATACACATTTCAATAGAGGTTGTCATTGTGACATTTCATAAAAAGAGACTGATTTGACTTGAACCTTTGTTATGGAAGATGGAGGTATCTTAACACAAGTGATTTAAAACACTTAAAAGGATACCTTCGTCCACAAACTAATAAATAAATGTATGACTTAAAGGTAGATTACGCGAAACAGGGTTCGGCTCTCTCAAAAAATTATATAGAAAACCTAAATATTAGGACACGAAAAAATTGTGTAACTAGTCAAAGAGTTTTTCTAGTAGATGAAATAAAGAAATATAAGGATATGTCTTAATATGATCCCGCAAATAAATCTTGAAGTTGCGGAAAAGTGCAAAAACGAGTATTATGGTCATGGCGTTCGTAATCTAACATTATTATTAGTACGAACGAATATTGTACTTTATTTTGACCTGCGCTTCTGTGCACTGTGAAGTAATGGTTGTGTGTGGAAGAGCGAGGCGGGTGATCGTGTCGCTGTGTACGTAGCGCTTAATAAATAATTATCTCAGTGTAATACCCCCTTAATTAAATACACAATATTTATATTAAAAAAAAAAAAATGTTTCCCAAAGAATGCGGAACTCTCCAACAACAATATAATTTGCTTAAATGATCTAAGTAATATTCAAACTCGTCCATGACACGGAATACTATAATGAGTCATATCTAAACGATCTTTGTTTCACTACATATGACTCAGCATTCTCTGTGATGTATAGTATATAATCAATTGTGCATTATATTACTTTTCTGTAAAATTTTTGTATAAACATTTTTTATTTAGGTCGTAAATCTGCAATTTTATATCTATACTAATATTATAAAGCTGAAGAGTTTGTTTGTTTGAACGCGGTAATCTCACGAAATACGAGTCCGAATTGAAAAAATCTTTCTCTGTTGGGTAGCCCATTTATCGAGGAAGGCTATATAACATTGCGCTACGACTAATAGGAGAGGAGCAGCGACGAGAAATGTTGCAAAAACGGGGAAAATTTACGCATACGAAGTTGCGCGGGACAGCTAGTCTATACTAATATTATAAAGCGGAAGAGTTTGTTTGTTTAAACGCGCTAATTTCAGGAACTACTATACCGATTTGTAAAATTATTTTTTTTGTTGGATAGCCCATTTATCAAGGAAGGCTAGACTATATAATATCGCGCTACGACTAATAGGAGCGGAGTAGCGACAAGAAATGTTGCAAAAACGGGGATAATTTACGCATACGAAGTTGCGCGGGACAGCTAGTATAATATAATAACCTTAAAGCTAGAAGAAAAAAGGTAAAACTATTATCATTAATTTAATTAACAGTTACAAACCTTATAGTCACACAACAGTACTTGTTACAAAAGTTATAGTCGTCGACATTTGTAACAATTTAATTGTTATAGCCATGAAAGGGCTAATTGTCTAGATATGGTAAAGACCTTCTAGCCATAAACAGTGCTGACATTTATACCTCTAAGAATTACTTTATTATAGTAGGTATAGTATAGTCTAGCTGTGCTCGCGAAGTTGTAGTGCTGCTCACTCCCTATACCCGTTAACGTGATGATAAGTAGCCTAAATTACTCCTTACATCATCAGCTGTCTGACAGTTAAAGTCCTGTCAAAATCCGTGGGGCAGTTTCGGAGATTAGCCGGAAAACAAACAAACAGACGGAGTTAATATTAATTCTGTTAACCCCTCCAGCTAAGATCAGTGGCTTGTGTTAGGAGTGGGTTCACGTCGGTAGTATAATGGGTAGGATTCGAACCTGCGACCTCACGATTGTGAGACCGATGCCTTAGCCATTACGCTACAGCCGCATATTTTTATAATGTTCAACACAACATTTAATCGGGACTTAATCGTTGGTAGTTTCAGTATTAATAGTATTTACTAACTAGTTTTTTTTATTTTTTAGTTTACCTAGGAAACAAGCCTAAGTTTTAAACATAACTTATTACTTACTTATGTACTTGTTATAAAACATGTCACGAATATCAAGTGGTTTGTGTGACCTGCTATGTTAGCAAGGTGTCTTGAAGGTTATGTACCTGCCGTGGTATATACACGTATTTATATATAGATCCATATTGATTTCATATAGACGTCTCACAAAAAATGGTTGATTCACTGGGGATTAGGATTAGTGGGGATAAGGCCCGGTTCCGACTGTAAGCGAGTAAAAATAGATTTTTGCGAGTGTTGTTTTATAGATTTATACTATGGAATGAGAAGACGAGCAGGTCGTGCGCCTTATCTATACTTCTATACTAATATTATAAAGAGGACAGATTTGATTGTTTGTTTGTATTGAATAGGCTCCGGAACTACTCGACGGATATGAAAAAATCTTTCATTGTTGTGAAATTACACTAACCCCGGGTAACATTGGCTATTTTTTATCCCTGTATTCCGACGGGAACGGGAACTACGCGGGTAAAACCGCGAGGCGTCCGCTAGTCTATACTAATATTATAAAGCGGAAGAGTTTGTTTGTTTGTTTAAACGCGCTAATCTCAGGAACTACTGATCCGAATTGGAAAATAATTTTACTGTTGGATAGCCCATTTATCGAGGAAGGCTATAGGCTATATAACATCACGATACGACCAATAGGAACGGAGCAGCAGTGGAAAATGTTGCAAAAACGGGGAAAATTTACGCAGACGAAGTTGTGCACAGCTAGTTTAATATACTAGGTGACTGCTGACTGATTTCGCAATTTCCTTGTTTGGGAACAAACAAGGAAATTGTAAAAAAAATATACAGTGGGATGGAATGTGGGATTTTTGTCAGACATTACTAGCAATCCTGTTAACTCCTCCAGCTAAGCTCAAAGGCTTGAGTGGGTTCACGTCTGTAGTATAATGGGTATAATTCGAATCTTCGACCTCACGATTGCGAGACCGAAAGCCATTAAGCTACCGCCGCTTTTTATTAAAAAAAATAAAATACCGATTACAAGAAACCTTTAACCAATGATAATTTAATTATTAACCCTTAAAGTTAACCATAAAACGTTAACTAGGTACTATATTTTAATAGTATAAAATATATTTTAATGTAGTTCATTTAATACCAATTAAGTACTTAATCATTGAAGGGAGATAATAAGATTTTAAATATAATAAATTGGATGCGAAAGGCGGCCCGGGTGTTGTGGCGTGAATTAGAAGAGGCCTATGTCCAGCGGTGGACCGATACAGGCTGATTAATGATATTTAAAAGCACATGTATCCATGGTGTATATTATGACTGGCCTGTTGGACTAGTGGTTAGTGACCCTGACCGCAGAATAAAACTTTGTGTGATGAGCACAATAGTTTATTCTGTGTCAGGGTGTAATTTATCTATAATATGTATGTATTTACATTATGTATACTTATCAATTGTCTGGTTACCATAGTACAGGCTCTGCCTAGTTTGGGATCAGAAGGCGTTGTGTGAGTTGTTCCAAGCTATTACTATTATTATATTGGTCATTTTAATGTTAAATAACTATAAAAGGAAATTATGATCATGATAGATAGTAAGGAGCTTGGCGGGCTTGTTGATCTACAGCCGTTTTCAATTATCTATCTATCGATGGATTTGGCTACTAGAGATAAAAGGATTGTTTTACTCTAACTTTCGTCTATTACTCCTCGTAGGTTTAACGTTTGGTCTCAATAATCTAACTATAGATTGATTTGGCATAAGAGGTATATATTTGACATAAACTCCATACGAAATATGTCAAAACATATTTTATAAGGAGCTTATATCAAATATGTAGCTCAGGAAAACGGTCGTTAGTGGTTAGTGACCCTGACTGCTAAGCAAGAGGACGTGGGGTCTGACCCACCCAAGGTAAATCTTTGTGTGATGACTACAATTGTTTATTCTGTGCTCATCACCGTGTGTAAATTGTTACAAAATATTATTTACTAGCTGTCCCGCGCAACTTCGTATGCGTAAATTTTCCCCGTTTTTGCAACATTTCTCTTCGCTGCTCCGCTCCTATTAGTCGTAGCGCGATGTTATATAGCCTATAGCCTTCCTCGATAAATGGGCTATCCAACAAAAAATAATTATTAAAATCGGTCCAGTACTTTTTGAGTTTATTCGTTACATACAAAAATACAAATCTTTCCTCTTTATAATATTAGTGTAGACAAATGTTTAATAATAAAATAATCTATCTATACTAATAAAGAGGAAAGATTTGATTGTTTGTTTGTATTGAATTGGCTCCGAAACTACTGGACGGATTTAAAAAATGCTTTTATCGTTCATTCATTTATTAGTGGTCTGGTTGCCTAGTTTAGGATCAGATGGCGTTAGCTAGCTGCGACTAGCTGACCTGCGTAACTTCGTTTGCATCATTTTACCCCGTTTTTTAAACATTTCTCATTGATGCTCCGCTCCTATTGGTCGTAGCGTGATGTTATATAGCCTATAGCCTTCCTCGATAAATGGGCTATCCAACAAAAAAAGTTTTTTTCAAATCGGACCAGTAGTTCCTGAGATTGCCGCGTTCAAACAAACAAACTCTTCAGCTTTATAATATTAGTATAGATTACACCCAGACACAGAAAACGTACATTAAACTTATAACAACTCACATTTTGAGTTGAGAATTAAAAATACGTCTACTCTGTAAGATCCGAGTATCGATTCGTCCAAAAATAGCTTACATTCGTCACGAATTGTATTTTTAGAAGTAAACTCGCACCAACACCCACGATTTTGATCAAACTATTTTCAATTTGTAATGACGTGCACGTTGCTTCATTGCCAAACGTTGTTGGGGGGTTTGATTCCCGTGTTCGTATGTCGCAATTAATCTACATAGGTGTACTAATTTTATAAAGCTGAAGAGTTTGTTTGTTTGAACGCTGTATTCTCAGAAACTACTTATCTGAATTGAAAAAATATTGTACTGTTGGACAGCCCATTTATCAAGATGAAGTTGCGCGTGTCCAGCTAGTTTAAGATAAGATTAATTTATTTTAAATAAGTTTGACCCTCTCAACTTCATCTGCGTCAATTTTCCCCGTATTTTTGCAATTCATACAAAAACACTAATATCTAGCAAAAAAAGCTACCAAAAATATAAAAAAAAACTTGAGTGTTGTCAAGGGACACCCGGATGGAACGAAGTTCTTAACTTATTTTTTTTTTTTTATGATCGTCGTAACGCTACTCTGTTCAATGCGAAATAGAAAGACGAAACGAAATTAACTGGCTTGCTTTCTATGAGAGAGAGAGAGAGAGACAGACAGAGAAACACGAGCACGCCGCACGGCTTACAACTATAGCAAAAAGTGTCGTTACAACTTTTGGTCTTAATTTTTCCTGTCTGGCCCCCTTTCACAACGCGCGATAAGGAACTTGGTTCCAAAACGGTCGAGCCGTTACGGAGGAATTCTACCACAGACACAGTGACACGAGATTTTTAAATGACTAGCTTTTGTCTTTGGGTTCGTGGTATGTTAGTTATATACCTTCGAGATATACTTTTTTCAAAACCTGTTTAGTATATTTTCCGTAAATAAATAACCGATGTTACTCCCCAATAATGTATTGATTGAGTGCATTTAATTCTACACCTTTACAGCATCTCCATCCACCACCACCAAGGGGGGGCAATTGCCTGCCTAAACACTCCGATCTTGCCAAAATTCTCAAATTCTCAAAAAAAGGTGATTCTGACGAGTTGAGTGGGGGGGTAGGGGTGGTGCAATTGCCCCTGTTGACCGCCTTTGGATCCGCGCCTACCCACATTAAGGATATATCGAGATCTTTGCCAAACAAGGATTTGTATGACACTGATGCTGATTATGATGAAGCTTTCCATCAGGCGCACTCCTCGTCTCTTCATCTCGTTGCACAAAAACAAAGAAATCTAAATTCTTTATACCGGGAATATTTTCTTTAACTCGCACCACAACCAACAAATCATAAAAAGTAATACCATTAAAACAAAATGGCGTAGATATAAAAGAGTGCAAACAGGATTGTCGCATTGAAATGAAAGATTATGAAATCAATTCCGGTGGGGGTTGGCAGGGTTCCAGGTCCCAGGGTTTGGCGCAGAGGTGAAGTGTTGCGACAAATGTACAATACTCCTTCCAAACTGGCCTTTGGCTGCGGCTGCGCCCATGCTATGTTACATTTTTAAAACAACTTTAATAAAGAAGATTCTCTCTTTGACACGAGTGTATGTAAATGTGTGTGTGCAATTTTCTTAAAAACTACTGATCCAATTTGAATGGGGTTTTCGTTATTCGACAGCATATTTTTCTGGGAAGGTTTTAGTGTATAAATGATTGACGTAGGTTAGAAGACACCGGAGTTATAGATTAAAACATAAACATAGGAGTAAATCTAATAAAGCTGAAGAGTTTATTTGTTTGTTTGAACGCGGTAATCTCAGGAACTACTGATCCGAATTGAAAAAATCTTTCACTGTTGGGTAGCCCATTTATCGAGGAAGGCTATATAACACGCTACCAACGCTACGACTAACAGGAAATCTGTGCAGTCGTTTTTGTGTAAAAAAGCACTAAACTTTATCTCATACATACTGAAAAACATTAGTATTTCTAAAATTAAGTAGCATTATTACTTATGGTATAATGGTCTCCAACTACGCGGGAGATATTATAGTGCACAAGTGTATGCGCAAACACAAGTGCACTCTCTGTTCCCTCCCGAATTACTCGGTATGATTTCAATGGAATTTGCTACCTCTAGTAGCAACATATTGCAATACCTGTCATAAGTAGTAATACCCATTATTCCCTACTTATATACGAGAATACTTACCAATTTTTTTTTATAGAACTAAATAAAGAGACGATCTGGTCGTATGCCTGATGATAAGCGTCACGCGTCGCCCATAACAGTATCAGTGCCACCCAAATCCTTGTTTGGCAAAGATCTGAATGTCACCGCACGGGGCTCCTCATTTGAAACATTAGTTAGTAAATCTCATTTGCCCATCTTTATATATATATTTCTTGTGTGCGTGTGTATGTCACTGAACTCCTCCTAGACGGCTGGAATGATTTTGATGAATTTTTTTGTGTGAGTTCAAGGGGATTCGAGGATGGTTTAGATTCACAATTCAACCCGATTTACAAAAAAAAAAGAGTCGGGACGAAGTTCGCCGGGACAGCTAGTATTAGAAATATTTTGGTACTTAATCGCGTGAATTATTTAAAGCTACCTTAAACTTTTATTTACCCGACGTTTCGATCGAATTGCACCGATCGTGGTCACGGGTCGACTGATGGCAGCTTAGCGATGTCTCCGTGAGGGGTTTTTCAACTACCCTCGCCTGGTCTTAATAATTTGTACTGTTGGTACTTCTACACACTCATTTGCCCAGTAATTACACTTGCTACATTACCAACATAGTAATGAGTTAACATTACTAATTCACTGTTGGTGTACTGACCAAGACGACTTATTGCTTAGACCTTATCGTTTCACACATCACACTGATGCGTCATAAAGA
This sequence comes from Herminia tarsipennalis, assembly GCA_945859575.2. Lineage (NCBI taxonomy): Eukaryota > Metazoa > Arthropoda > Insecta > Lepidoptera > Erebidae > Herminia > Herminia tarsipennalis. Next base: position 3,934,374 of record OX243859.2, read on the forward strand.
CTGAATATCCAACATCTACTCACAAAAGTAAGCTATATAATAAACGATGTGAATACATCAAGTAATAGATACATTTTCCATCCATTTCCTTGTAATAAACCAGCGCATTGTTGGGCTTTCCGACGAGCTCTCTTCGAAGAATCGATCGATACGAATAATGCGAAACAATTGTATGTACGGGCACTTTCTATGAAATATACAGTTTAGCTATTATGGTATATATGTGGCTAATTGTACTTTCTAGATTGTAGGGTGTAGCTATGTAATTTGTACAAATCGAGCAGCATAAGGGAATTATTAATCTATACATTAATAATTGCCTCTTTTATCGATATCAGTGTATATCTACTAAGAACTATTGTTTTTAAACTTTCGCGATTTTTATACATTTTACATACATATATTTCGGGACTCAATTCGATCGAAACGTCGGGTACCTAAATAAAGGATTTTTAATAATTCACGCGATTAAGTCCCGAAATATAGGTAATACTAAGAACTACTAATGTAAAGTTAAAGATTTTTTTTAAATGACGTATCCCGCTGTTGGGTACAAGGCCTGTGTTGCGGGGGACATTACAAACGGCGCGGGGACATCTTTGAGCGCACCGCCCCACCTATGGTCCGACAGTGGTAACGTTGACTAGCAGATATCGCGATCTGCTCGGTCGCCACTGAGTCCCCCTCAGAAATGAGAAGCAGGCATTGAAAGACGCAGGCGCGGATCCAACGAGGGCAATTGCACCCCCTAGACTTACTGTAAGACCTTTTTTTGGGGAATTTTGACATTGTAGCAGCGTGTTTTGATTGGCACTTGCCCCCCCCCCCCCTTCCTTCGTCGGTAGTGCCTAGTGTACCTGTGTAGAATGAAAGCCTCCCCCAATGTCAGGCGAGTGACTCACACTTGACCGGTTGAGTCAAATGTTGCGCCCCCCTTATTTTTTTGTCTGCCAAAATCCCACACCTACGAGGGCACGCAGGAGGGGGTATGTCGTAGTCGAACCAACTAAAAATAACACGGTGTTCCGGCGCAAAGCCTATGGCCGAAGGTGAGGGTGTCCCTTGCGGAAACGGTGCCTCCACCATTAGCAGGCTTGGTCGTTGGTTACAACGACATTTTTTTACGACGGCTGATGTGGGTTTCACTCTTACTTCGTGACAGAAGGTGCACGTGGAACACGTCGCAACAGCATCTCGGGCTTACTTCTGTAAGGACGACAAGTTGCCGTACTTGTCGCCCTCCGGCCAGAGCCTATGGAGGCCGAAGATCATTTAATGCTCTTCGACGCCCCGGACGGGTGTGAGCCGGTTCTCTCCCGTTCTCTCTCCACCTATGTTGCTCCCCCCTGAACTAAGTTCTGGATCCGCGCCTGGTAAGATGAAGGTGCCTTCCCAATCAGTCTAGATACTTAATTTGAACACAAAACCTCGCCGAACCGTTTAAACCAATGGCACCCAGCCAATGTAGCCAAACTTTCACAAACTTCTAACTAAGGATTCTACAAACTGATGGGAATATGTTGGCATTTGGCACCTATACACATTACATGGCCCATAGACATACCAACAGTAATTGTGTACCCGTTTCGGTATGGTTAATGAGTATGACTTTGCGTTTTTTTACAGTCAACAACACAAGTTACTAAGTTATATTTAAATAGCAGTTTTGACAACGGTTTCGATGGTATGAAAGGCAGTTATCGCAAAAAAAAACACTTCATGCTATTCGCCTAGCAGTTCTGAACACGAGGCAGCATAAGGAGTTAGATATATTTCGCGTGAATTGTTTGTAAACTTTTATTTATTATAGTCGACCCGTGACCACGATCGGTGCAATTCGATCGAAACGACGGGTATATAAAAGGTTCGTACCTTTAAACAAATCACGCGATTAAGTCCGGAAACATAATCTAATTGTATAAAAATCGCGAAAGTTTAAAAATAAAAAGATAAGGAGTTACTTAGCATTTAAAATATATGATAATAGCTGAACCGCGTAACTTCGTCTTCGGAAATTAATGCAGCAATGAAAAATGTTGCAAAAACTCATAATGTTTTGGAAATGTAAATATTTATTTAGTTATCCTTGATTTATACATAACCGATTACACTCACCAAACGCACTGGTTCATTCAATAACATTATTTTTGTAAAGAAAAACTTGATGATTTTAAAAGAGTGGCCCATGAGTTTCTTGGCAGCTTTTCATGAGCTTTACACTAGGAACTGCCGCCTAACTTAATTTTTTTTTTTTTTTTTCAAATATATATCATAAATTTTATTATTCTTCTAGTACGATGTCTCAATTTGAAGTTTTCAAGTAACCATTGGTTTAATATTACGAAAAAAATATATTTTATTTACTTGTCCTGAAATATTACATGGATTAATATACTTATATATTTCCTAATACATACATATTATAGATAAATAACACTCAGACACAGAATAAACCATCGTGCTCATCACACAAAGTTTTATCCTGGGTGGAGATTGAACCCACGACCTCTTGCGTAGCAGTCAGATACACTCCACCTAGATTTATAATATAACATAATGCAATCCATCCAGTTAGCAAGCCTAAGACCCTCCTTTATTAATTAATAGTGTAGTAAATATACGACATCAAAGTTTATGCAGCTACCGTACCGTAACGCAATCAATTTAGCTCACTGCTGCATAGAGGCCTTTTGCTAATTACCTTCCCGATATCCGTTCCCTTCAAACGTACCTTGTTTGACCAACACACGCATGGACATCGTTCATAATTAAATCTCGGAACACCTACGAAACAAAGTGGTTCGAAATTCCCATGTCCGTGAACGGTGTCTGCTCGAGAGAGATACGTTAAGATATGAGCATATGAGCAACTGTTAACCCCTCCAGCTAAGCTTAATGGCTTGTGTTAGGAGTGGGTTCACGTCGGTAGTATGATGAGGATTCGACCTCACGATTGCAAGTCGATGTCTTAGGCTTTAGGCTATTATAACCCAAAATTCAAAGAGTATAGAAGACAAGCTTATGTTTGAAAAGCTTGTTATATAGCCTGTAGCCTTCCTCGATAAATGAGCTATCATGAGACATCTGCGAGGTTAAGCAACGTTACCACTAGGTTCATACAGAATATCACAAGAAAATGGGCGTGGGGACATCTCCCCACGCCCATTTTCTTGTGATATTCTAAAGAAAATTCATTATTTTATCTTATTGAGTCGGTAATTGTATTTCAATCAAATGTTTATTCGGTGATCTCGTGTGCTTTGCACCAAATAAATGTGTTTTTTTCTTTCTTCTCCTATCCAACAGTAAAAGATTTTTTCAATTCGGACCAGTAGGTCTACTCTCTTCCTTTACAACGAAATTCATGAATTTTCGTTTACTTAAATTTCTTAAGTTCACGAGGACTATTCTAATTGTTCTTTGGTTAAGCACAAGAGGTCCGAACTCATGGACAATTTACAGGAACGAGTGGATTAAATAGATGTTCCTGGCTCTGTATATTACCACCTCATTTTTGATCGAAACTTCGTTTTCATTGAATTCGAGTAGGCCTCAAGTAGTTCCTAAGATTATCGGGTTCAAATAAACAAAGAAACTCTTCAGCTTTATAATATTAGTATGGATTATGGAGAGGAAAGTTTTTTTTTAATATATAAACAAAAATGCGCCTCAACGCACGCTACGTATACGCCATCTGGCTGTAGGCTTAGATAAAAATGCAAATTCATACTAATATTATAAAGCTGAAGAGTTTGTCTATTTGTTTGTTCGAACGCGTTAATCTCAGCAACTACTGGTCCGAATTGAAAAAATATTTGTCTGTTGGGTAGCCCATTCATCAAGGAAGGCTACAGACTATATAACATCACGCTACGACAAATAGGAGCGGAGCAGCAATGAAAAATGTTGCAAATACGGTGAAAATTGACGCATACGAAGTTACAAGGGTCAGCTAGTTGTATTTATGATACATTAAGAGCATAATTGTAGACAATTGCTATATAAATCATACATTACCATGTTCTAGGATTGATACGGCCTTGGTTCTATATAATTGGCATTAGCTACCCGCCATTTATATGTAATTTGTATAAAATCACGAACAATAAGACAGTGATATGAAACAAAGCATTTATTATGATTGTTTTATTTAAAACTAGCTGTGCCCCGCGGTGTTACCCGCGGTTTATTAGCCTATGTGTTAATCCAGGGTGTCAGGTAACTCCATACCAAATTTTATTAATATCGCTCCAGCCGTTTAGACGTGAAGAAGTAACAAACATACACACTCACATACTCACAAACTTTCGCCTTTATAATATTAGTGTGATGTGACTAGCTGCCTGTCCCGGCTTCGCACGAGTGTCATATCGTAGTTTTATATACCTTGAGTTACATTATTGTAATTTTCGTAGGGATCACTAAATTTTTGACAATAAAGTATAGCCTATGTTACTCCCCGTTATTGTAGCTTTTAAATGGTGAAAGAATTTTAGAAATCGGTCCAGTAGTTTTTAAGTTAATTCGTTACATACATAAAATACAAATCTTTCCTCTTTATAATATTACTAGATGTCCCGCGCAACTTCGTATGCGTACATTTTCCCCGTTTTTGCAACATTTCTCGTCGCTGCTCCGCTCCTATTAGTCGTAGCGCGATGTTATATAGCCTATAGCCTTCCTCGATAAATGCGCTATCCAACAAAAAAAGAATTATTAAAATCGGTCCATTACTTTTTGAGTTTATTCATTACATACAAAAATACAAATCTTTCCTCTTTATAATATTATTAGATTAGTGTAGACTAGCTAGCCCGCGCAACTTCGTTTGCGTTATTTTTCCCCATTTTTTCGTTTTCGTTATTGTACCCGTACCTGTAAACCTTCGTGGGCTCATGCACAACACTATGCTGAAGATCATCACATGATCAAATGCATAGTGTTGTGCAAATTTTATCTAAATCGGTTTAGCTGTTTGAGCGTGAAAGCGTAACAGACAGACAGAGTTACTTTCACATTTATAATATTAGTTATTATCTTATTTGTGTAACTTAGCTTTAAAGATACCGAGTGACCCGATGTCTTTACTAGGCTCTAAAAACGTTATTATATTCTCCCATAAAGACATTGCCGCTATTATAATACCAACGTGGAACGTTGAAGAGTCGGTCGGTGTCGGTTAGCTCGCTATTTATACTATAACTTATTTGATAGTTTACATAACTGTATGCACACATTTTTTTGTATTTTTTCTTTTCTCAGTCGTGCTTTTCAAAACGCACGTTTATTTCCTACCTAATGCATGTCGTGGTAGCCTATAATTAAGGCAGCACTTCTGGATGTATCCAATATTGTGTAAATTTGTAAAGTTTAAGTGTATGCTTTGTTGGTTGCCCTTAAATAAATAAATAAATAAATAAATAGTATGGATGTATACCTATATATAAATGTAGCCCTATAACTCCCATTAACAAGTACACATGCACACTGAACTTTACATAATGTACAGTGACATGTACTAGGAAGAGAAAATGTCACAAGTTGTCGTTAACGACCATAATATATGCATGAATGCTTGTTCACATCAACTGCAGTTACTTCGCTTTCTAATAGTCATTCGATAAAATATGGCCACGGTTAATCGGTTAAATCTATGTAAATTGACATGTTTTCTTGTCAGGGGGGGGGGGGGTAGAAAAAGAAAAGATTCTGTAATGTCACGAATATGACGTGTAAGTCTTATTAATCTATACTAATACTAGCTGACCCGCGCAACTTCGTCTGCGTAAATTTTCCCAGTTTTTGCAACATTTCTTATTGCTGCTCCGCTTCTTATCACTATTTAATGGATGTTATTCTACATATAAACCTTCCTCTTCAATCACTCTATCTATTAAAAAAACACGCATCAAAATCCGTTGCGTAGTTTTAAAGATTTAAGCGTACATAGAGATATAGGGACAGAGAAAGCGACTTTGTTTTATACTATGTAGTGATTATAAAGCTGAAGGGTGTGTTTCTTTAAAATAACGATATCTCAGGAACTACTGATCCGAATTGAAAAAATATTTTACTGTTAGATAGCCCATTTATCGAGGATAGGCTTTATAACATCACGCTGTGACCAATAAGAGCTGAGCAGCAATGAAAAATGTTGCCAAAACGGGGAAGATTGACAGAATAATAATAAAATTAAGGTGTAAATTGTCATTGTAGTTAAGTAGTCTGTGTCCAAATCGCAAAAAAAAAAACATTTTCTTTTCTTTTTTTTTTCGTATTAGTATAGGTAGTTACAGGTGTAATAAAACAGGTTAAAAATCCTAACCTAACACGAAATAATAATGCAAAATAACCTTGATAATTTAGGCCAGAACATTATATTTGAGGCCAAGGCCACTTGGCCGTGTTCACATAATGTATGATATATGGAAACTAATATCCCTGAAGTAAAGTGATTCACGGCTTAATTTGGCTTCTAGCAGTTTTGGAATAGTTCTAGAAACTAAACTGAATTAATGACTTACAGACTAACACTTAGTTACTGACAGGCATATGAAAGTAAAAATAAAGAATCAAATCTTCATACAAAACGCTCTGGACGCACGCCCACATAGATATCTATGTGTGCGTTCGTCAAGAATGTTTCAGACGCGAAGAATCGGAACAAGTCGGACCAGAGACCAAGCGAGTGCCGCGCTCACGCACTCATGCTTGTTCTGTGCGCGTGTGTAGCGTTGCCAGGCGTCCGGATAAAACCGGACATAGTAATGCTTTTTGATTGCGTGTCCGACCAAAATAAACGGTATCCGGCTTTTCTTAGGCTTTTGGCAAACGAGTGAGCGCCGAGCGGTGGCCGAAGAGCGGTTTTGTCGTACCTACTTATTAATACTGAGCTCTTCTAAACAAATGCGCTTATTACACTACACTGAATCAGGGACCCTAAATCCTTAAAAGAGCGGTGTAATAAGAGTTAGGGCCCTAATTCTCTAACAAATTTTCAAGGCCCAAAGATTTAGGGCCCTGATTCAGGGTAGTGAAATAGCCGTTAAAGTCCTCAATAATGTAGGGTGTCTTGTATTTATACCCAATTGTCCGGCCAAACTGGCTGGTCTGTCCGGCTATTAAGTTTGGTGACCTGGCAACCCTACGCCTATGAGAGTGTAGGTATAAAAGTCCTTCTGTATTCTCTTTATTTTGTGGTATAACAATATACTTGCAACAGCCAGAACCTAGTGTTTTTCCTGTGACAGTTGCGTCTTTTTCTTTTCTCAACATACATTATTAATATTACAGTAGCAAGAACCAACGTACCATGCCACAGTACCCAGCAATGCTACAAGCAAACGCAATAAATTCCCTTCAGTAATAATACGAACCAATTTACTTCAGCAAGAAAAAAAAAATGCAAATATCCCGAGTCCCCATATCGAGTGCGCAAGCGATCATTTTTTGTCACAATTCCGTCTTGCATCTCGCTCTAACCTACGTCCAACAAATGAAATAGTAATTTTATGCAGCTTGTTTGTTTTATTACAATTTTGTACTCTATTGTAATGGATTAAGATTTATTTTTGTTTAGTTAGCATGTGGATGGAGTTTTTTTTCGGGACCGGAGTAATGTTTCTTACACCTGGACGACGCGGGTGTGCCCATTGTTATTTTTGGCGACATTTTGAACAATAAACAGATTAATTTTGAATGTTGTATGGAGAAGAGCGTGCCTACTGGATACAAAAAGATTTTTTGATTGGAATATGAAATCCAGATTGCTTAAAAGTTTAGCACTTTCACAATTGATATGAATCCTTGTCACATCATGAAATTTGTTAAGCTCTTTGTACTTTAGAGCAGTATTTACCAAACTGGGTTCCGCGAAATCCAGGGGTTCCGTAGAAAAGTTACCAGGGTTCCAATGTTTTTTTGAGACACTTTGAAAGGTAACACGTTGAATGATGTGATGATGACCGATGTGTCCAGTACTCCAGTTATGGTTGAAAGTTTGGTAAATCTAATGAGATCTTTTTCAGATTTATTCCAACCTCCCCCCTTCCCCCCGTCATGAACTTGGGGTTCCGTAAAATAAGAGGTATTTGGTGGGTGTTTCGGTACTATAAAAGTTTGAGAGCGTGTCATGAAAATGCGACATACATACACTGGAAAATCTTTACCCTGTTTCTGAAGCAATCGGGTAATAATAAAGAAATTGAATTAATCTTCTTCTTCTTCAATGTACTACTCTTTATAATATTAGTATAAAATGGCGTACTGAAATACTAAGTGGGCGAAAGCACTCGATGGCCGCTGCCGTGGCATTAAAGATTTTCGAAATTTTGTTATTAAAATTCTTAAATGTTTTTAGGCTTATAACTTTCAAAATATTAATTTATTTTCATTTATCGCGTTCTACAAGCCACATTTATGATAAAACGAATTGATATGAATTTTAAGCTTTGACTTACGACCTTAAACAGAGAAATAATCACTTAAGCGAGTTTGTGTGATAGAATCATCGATTAGAAAGCCCTTAATTTAAGTATGATGTTCGTGATTAGTATTAATATTAACTGACTCATTGTCATTAGTATACGATCTAATCATATGTATGGAGTAATGTAAGTACTGTTGACCGTTTGTACGTTACCCGTACAAACGGTCAATAGTGACTTATTTATTTTTTACTAGCAATGTAGAATTGTGGTCCCACATTACTAGCAATCCTGTTAACCCCTCCAGCTAAGCACTATGGCTTGTGTTAGGAGTGGGTTCACGTCGGTAGTATAATGTGTGTAGGATTCGAACCGATTGCGAGACCGATGCCTTAGCCATTAAGCTACCGCCGCTTCCAAGCACTTATATACAGTCTACAGTCTTCTAATCTATTTCGAAAATCGAATGAATAACATAGACAAAACATTCGCTCGATAAAATGCTGCTATTATACTTAATTATTATGGATAAGGGAAGGGGGCTAATCTTTATTAAATATTTACAGTGCATAGTAGTGAAAATGGAAAAACCCTTATAGTTTCGCCAAGTCCGTCCGTCCGCAGCTTAGCTCAGAGACTGTTAGTGCTAGAAGGCTGTAATTTTGCATGGATACACATATTATTTATGCCGACAAAGTGCAAGAAAAAATCTTATAAACATTTTTTTAAGGGTAAAGATGGAATGGGGGTTATTTTTTATCAACTACCTCATCATGTGAGGTATCATAAGGTCGGCCTTATAAAAACGTTTCGGTGTTGTAAAGACCATTTCGAAATTTAGGAATCCGTTTGTGAAATATGAAGCTTTAAAGTGCATTTTTTTTATAGTCAAGTGCCCCCCCCCACCAGCGAATCACGGTAGTAATATATACCTAAGTAGGCTTTACAAGTCTATGAGTAACAGCTGATCAAATGAGAAGTAATAAAATTTTCGTACAAATTCCATTGAAAATGATTATTAAATAGGTGTAACTTTATAAGTATGAATTAAAAACAACAGAGAACCCACTTCTGAAGCCGCATTATTCGGATTGGGAAGGGGGGGGGGGGGTGATTACAGAACTCTACATTGTGCGCGGCCCGACGAACTTGCCTGGTTACAAATTCTACATCCCAAATGATCTGACGAATTTAATGATAATGAGATGTTGTTAGTGACATTGGCGTAATTTTCACTTTCATTTTGGGTTTTTGTTATTTATTTACCGTCAAAACTAAACGCCATCAGAGGACGCTATCACCTATACACAGTTCCCTTAAACCGGTTTCTATAGAGGCGGTGCACCCTCGGGCAGACCAGACGATGGCGTACGTGTGTCAATCAATCAACACGCTTTGTGTTGCTAATGTTGTGTACTTATATGTATAGCCTGCAGATGTAGTATACGCATCAGGAGGCCTACTCCTTCAATGAAAACGAAGTTTCGATAAAAAGTTTGATTTAATTTGCGGGACATGAGTAGATAAAGCTAATATAATAATATCTTGGGACAACTCACACAACGCCATCTGATCCCAAACTAAGCAGAGCATGTACTATGGAAATCAGACAACTAAATACATATATACTATAGATAAATAACACCCAGACACAGAATAAACCATCGTGCTCATCACACAAAGTTTTATCCTGGGTGGGGATCGAACCCACGACCTCTTGCGTAGCAGTCGGATACACTCCCACCGCGTCACAGAGGCAGTCATACAGAGTTACAGAGCCAACAACATCAATTCAATACACTCATTTCCGAAAATCGTATAAGGGACTTCTTATGATAGTTAGAGTCCCGGGGAAGGACATAGGATAGTTTTTATCGCGATAACCTACAACCACGCGGGGAAAGCTAGAATTCAATATTTTTAAAAACTGATATTACAAAATTGTGTAGAAGCCATGAGCGGGATGTTATTAGTAATTACAAATCACCCTGTATAAAAAAATACAATTTCAGCATGAGATATGTACACTATGATTTTTTTGAAACCTTGTTTGATTATGATAGTTAAAAAAAAATGTGTGGTACTCGGGGACTGCCGCGGTAAAGCTATTGCATAGTATTTTTTTCAACGTAAGCAATTAAAAAAAAATATATATATTTTTAAGTGCTTTTTTTTAATTATAAAAAAAAAAAATGTTTGAATTTTTTTTATCTTTAAAAAAAATTGTTTTTTTTTTTAAATTTAAAAAAAGCAATTAAAAAAAAAAATATTTTTTTAGTTTTTAAAAAAGTTTTTTTTTGTAAATTAAAAAAAAAAATCATTAAAAGTTCTGCTATTCATCGATAGATGGCAAAAGTAAAAAGTATCACCGCTGTGCCCGTCGGAGTGGGGAGCGTGAGGTTTTTTCGTTACGGAATTTCTGGATTCGGTCCCCGCGCTCAAGGCCCGCGATAGAAGCTATGCAATAGCTTAAATACAAAAAATCCTATGGCACACAAGTTCCTTTCACACTACAGATCGTTAGAACGGAATCAACCGATCAATTCACACAATTTGCATGTTCCCATGCGCGCGCGCAACCACGGTTTACTATGGGAAAATGGCGGTCACTTTCTATTTGTTCAACTGTTGCCGACATTTATTAACCTACGCAAAAAGAGCAGAGTTATTTATAGAGTAATTATGCGTTACCGTTGGGATTGACTGCCTCTGTGGCGCGGTGGGAGTGTATCCGACTGCTACGCAAGAGGTCGTGGGTTCGATCCCCACCCAGGATAAAACTTTGTGTGATGAGCACGATGGTTTATTCTGTGTCTGGGTGTTATTTATCTATAATATGTATGTATTTAGAAATATATAAGTATGTTTATCAGTTGTCTGGTTTCCATAGTACAAGCTCTGCTTAGTTTGGGATCAGATAGCGTTGTGTGAGTTGTCCCAAGGTTATTATTATTATTATTTTCGTTGGGAAACGGATTAACTTCTGTTTGTCATAGTTTTAACTTCTGTACTAATACAAGTTGACACCTACTATTATATAAATGTGAATGTAAGTTTATTTGTTACGCTTTCACGCGAAAACTACTCAACAGATCATCATGAAACTTTGTACACATATTTTTGGAGGTATTAGAAGTTACATAGGATTATAAAAAAAGGGGAAAATTTACGCAGACGAAGTTGCGCGGGACAGCTAGTTATAGATAAATAACACCCAGACTGAAGAAGAATACAGACAGAACCACAGTAATTTTACAATAAAAAAACAATTATAACGCGGACGGATATGCGGGAAAAGCTAGCTTACATATCAAACTTGTTAACACCTCGTTCGCGTTAGCGACTTCGTTAGCATTAATTTTTTAAAAAACTATTTATTTCGCGGGAACAGATTCCGGGATAAAAAGTAGCCTATGTGCTATTCCCGACTATATTCTTCCTTTGTGCCAAACATCGAAATCCGTTTACCCGTTGTGACGTGATTGAATAACAAACATTCATCCATACATCCGAACTTTCCACTTAGTATATTAATATAAATTATCAATGACATAGGCTAAATTTTATCTCTACATTATATTTGGATCTACGTGAACGAAGCCGCGGACAAAACTGGTATTGAATACAACATTGTAGCCATTTCGTTGTGTATCACCCTAAAACAAGCGGGATTAATTCTACCCTTTATTGTGCTTCCCTACGTACTTAAATTAGGGGTGAAACAAAGTTGTCACCCCTCTTACTCACTCCATCCATCAAAATAATGTATTCAATATGAGGGTAGATCTACTAAAAGTTCAATATATATTAGCATTTCACCTAAAATGTAAGAAAAACCAGTTTGTGTAGAACCCAGACACATCAAATGCAATAATATACAATGGGCGTTACACTGAAAGGTCCATTTATATTGGTTATTTCTCAAAGTGTGGATAAAACCATTTTATTTAGAGCCAAACACACGCTTTGTTGGAATACAAATGCTCACACACACAATTTTGTTGATGTAAAGGATCAAGTTATAATGGTGTTTTTGAAAAGCGTGGGTAGGACCATTTTATTAGAACCAGACGCATCCTATTTCGAAATTCAAAAGTACAAATTCAACATGGTGTCTGTACTGTACCAAGGTGAACTAGATTTATTGCAAAATATACTCTGTGACATTAATTTAGAGTTTAAATTTGAATGTGTTTTAGTTAACGCTTATGTACACGTCAATACCAATTATTTCGTTTATAGTTAATTAACATTAACAACTACTTTAGCAAAGTATTAATCGTTCTTTGTCTATTTATAACGTAACATGATTGTTTATCCTTGAACGATCACCCATCTATGAAACTGACAGTAGTAATGTTGCTTTACCTCGGTAATCTATCAATTTACTTATCCACGTTAAAGATATCTCATAAAAAAATATTGGCGAACTGCGTTTCTCAACAAAAGGCGTAAGTGCCATGAACATACGCTCTTCTGCTGGGGCAATTACTCAAATCGTAAAACCCTACATCGACCGATATGCCCTTGCCAGGTTTTATCATATTCACAACACCTTTGTTCAAAAAAGCTGTATGTTTTTTTGTTGTCTGTACGTCTGTTCCAATAAATATTAGCAACGGTTGTACTGATTTTAATTGATTTTTACACATAAATTTAAACGATTGCCATAAAATTGTATCATGTGGAGGCTAAATATGACTTTGGCGGTCTCTGTGCCGGAGTTGGTAACGGCTTAGGGCCGGTCCCTAAGTGCACGTCCTGCCTGCGACCATTTTCAATTTATATGATATTTTTTTTGTAAAATTAAATATAGGTCTGTTCTGCGGATTCAAAAACATCTAACGTATAAATACGTACCTATTTAAGGTATTAATTCCCCAATAAATATTAAATCTTAACCCTTCAATGCATTTCGTTGAACCAGAACCGAAAACTCAATTGCACATTTGGTAAAAAGCAGCTAATATTTACTTACTTAACGTAGAACTTATAACTATATAATAGATTACTTTAACCTAGAACTCAATTAATTTTTTCAAACCGTTCTAACTGACAACTATGAAATAATTAAATTTGTACGTAACTACCCTTTTCTGCAAAGGTGGATCGATATTGAAGCTGGCAACTCTCGTTTATACGAACCGATCAGTACAAGGGACAGTGTAGTAGACATGATCCCGGCCAGGGCGTTACCCAATATTAATCTACACACAAACACAAGTAAACATTCAACCATCTCGACCCGCCAAGAAGAAAGTATCTACACCTGTCCCCTTTACTCTCGCACCGTTGACCGCCGCGGGAAAGGGACGGCAGTCGAAGCCTCGGAATCAATACCACATGACACAGTGTTTTATTTTGCGGAGACATCTTTATGTTTGCATGTGTGTGTACCGGACTATGGTGTATAGATTTTAGTGTTTCGCAATGATGTTAAAATCAGGTAAGATAGAGTTTTTATAACTCAAATTGGTTCCAATGTTGGTAGTTGGATTGCTTGAAGAGGCTGCCAAAATGCCAAACATTTGTTTTCGATTGATAAAAGCCTATAATATATGAAATATGTAATATAATATACATTTTGTCTATTAACATAATATTAAAGTCCTCTTTGTTTGCCAGTTGCCACCTTTATGGAATAAAAATAAATATTGTCTTTTCACTTGTTAATTTAATATTTATATCTTGGTCACGCAAGTTGTGGGGATATAAACGAGTTGATTTTAAGTACTGGATTAAATTATGGTGTATCGAGTTCTAGAAATAAGTATTTATGAGATTTCAATTTACGATTCTCGTACAAATACCTTTTGTATTTATGGTATTGTATTTTTTAATTGTGCAGTCCTAAGTATCACTAACTTTTGATACGACTTTTGCGTGTGACTGCACGTGTGGTATTAAAAAAGAAGCGTCATTTGTCAGGTCTTAGGGAAAAAAATGTATTTAATTTTATGTATGTTAATTCAGTGATAATGTTACAAAAAAAATCGGACAAGAGTGATTTTCGTATTTATAATACTTTTCTTTGGTATGTCTCTGATAAAAGTGTCATTGTCAGTTTTTAATACATAAACTATAACTCTCCATAAATAGTTTTTGGTCTAATAGCCGATAGGAAAAACTTTTTTATTTTTTTACTAACAGAAGTATGGATATTTATTTATTATTCGCAAGCTGTAATGTCTTGTCTCTCTGGGCATGAGTCATTACCGGAAATGCCAGGACCGACATTTAAATAAAAATGTTCCTCAGATCTATAAGTTAAAGTAATGGATACCTGCTTGTTACTCATATCCTGTCTTTACTTATTTTTTAGATTTCTCTACAATTCTAGAGCTTTCAAATCCTCATCCTATGTTTATAATTCTATCCCTCCGTCAATTAAGCCTAGTTTTAGATGTAGATCAATGAAATGATTATTGAAATCCTCAATGGTTGAATGTATTCTCGAAATAGTTCTTGTTTTACACCGAGTTCCCAAAGCAAAACCTCATTTAACCGCTAACGGCTAGACCAAACCAGAAACGACAGAATATATTAAAATCTTCCCCAAATCAGTCTCTTTTTATGTTTTGATCTCCGTAAAACAAAATTAACCCTCAAATAAGTGCTGCATCCCGTATATCACGCAAAACGAAGCATTTGGTGTAATTTGACACAACTATGGCAACACAAGGGGAGCGAGAGAACCCCTCGGCTACTGATTTTATGGTGAATATTATCAAGTGGGCCGTTATGGTTCCTGGAAGGAAATTTCGGTCTGAATTAAATGGTGTTAAATGGTTATATTTTGGACGAATAAAGTAAAGTTAAACAAGTTCATGTCTTCTTTTTGTTTAAGCTTTTGTTGAACACAGCTTAAATAATGTGATACGTGACGTTACATTTGTTTGGTTAAAATCTTGACCACTGGATTCTTGAGTAAGGACAAATAACCTTGTATAAATAAATCGTTTATTATTAGTAAAAAAAAACAAATATTAAAAGGTCAGATGTATTAATTATTATGTTTTAGAATGTTGCTTTGTGTTTAGTTTTTAATTTTCTTTGTGATATTAACGAAGAAGTTGACAAATAAGGATACGATCTGGAGGTGATTATTAATAGAAGTTTCACGCTGATTTTTTTTTTAATGCTGACATTGTTTTCAAAAGATTAATATCTTTATTTAGAACTATCTGACCCGCGAAACTTCGTCCGTGTTGTTTTCCCTCGTTTTTGCAACATTTTTCATTGATGCTCAGCTCCTATTGGTCGTAGCGTGATGTTATATAGTCTATAATATCACGCTACGACCAATATCCTTCCTTGATAATTGCAATGACCACCTCATCAGTCGTATTAAAAAATAGAAAAAATGATTTATAAAACATTACTTACTTTTGTCAAAGTTGGTTCATAGGTCTCATTAAGAAAACGTAAGGAGTTACTATGTTACATTGTATGTTACTAGACAAATAAATCCATCACAAAAACCTAACTCAAACATATTCACAAACCATTTTCTACATTCAATATTACGGGCGGCAACACTTAAATACTTAAATCCTAGAGTCAGCGAGACTGGGACCGAGATACCACACTTTGACACGAGTAAGCGAGACAGCAATAGAATTGAAGGGAGGCAGCCCGAATAGGGGTTGATATTGTGAACAATAATTTCGCTGAATAGTAGCTAAAGTAATATTATTAGGGTGTTTTTGTGTTATAGTATGGTCGTTGGTTATCGTGTTTGATGCGAATCATTGTTTTAATTTTCGTCTATCATTTTGTAAGTTTTATTCGGTGATGGTTTTTATTTTCTTGTTGCATTTTAGGGTTAGAATTCTTTTTTTGAAGACGGTTTTAAATGTTTTCGAATGATTCAATCTTTGTCATTTTGTGACTAGTGTTTGTGGTAACAATTAGATAGTTTTGGTTTTTCGTAAATGCATTTTAGGGTTAGTATTTTTTTTAAATTCTGTATTGGATTTTAAATTTAATAATCGTCCTTACTAACTAACCTACTGCAGATATATATTTCTTACTGTAGTATGTACAAAATTTAGCTGGATCTAGAAGCTTTCAATTTCATATGTAAACACTAGGAAAAAAAAAATTACTTAAAAATACTACCCCAAAAAATGATTTAGAAATGAATCTAATGAATTATTATCAATATCGTCAACTGAATCGATCAGAAACACTTCGAAATTATAATCTTATGTACTTAGATTAATGTAACACTTCACTAAATCTATTTTTTCTTACTTTCAGATCTCCCTTGGATGTAGCAGAATGTGCTAAGTGACAGTTAAGTGTAAGTGTAGTGTTAAATTATAGTGTAGTGCACCATGAGTGATATGGAGTGACTATGTGTACTCAACGCCGGAAGCTAAACCAGCCCCGGCTCTGAATGCAAGCTAACGTTGAAGGTAAGTCAAATACACTTTACAATTTTTTTTTTTTTTTTTTTTTTTCTAAATTAGTACTAATGTAGTGCCCTGTGTCGGGAGACTGACCTACAGGTCTGTCAAATGTAATAATAATAATAATATCTTGGGACAACTCACACAACGCTATCTGATCCCAAACTAAGCAGAGCTTGTACTATGGAAACCAGACAACTGATAAACATACTTATATATTTCTAAATACATACATAGTATAGATAAATAACACCCAGACACAGAATAAACCATCGTGCTCATCACACAATTTTTTATCCTGGATGGGGATCGAACCCACGACCTCTTGTGTAGCAGTCGGATACACTCCCACCGCGCCACAGAGGCAGTCGAAAAATACTAATACTAATGGTACTAGGATAAGTAATAATAATAATCGGGATTCGAGACCAGCTTACTACGCAGCCTCACTCACTATTCTGATGGGTCTGATCTGACAGACTTGAGAGAAAGCAGGACCGATAGCGTACTCTTTGATGACGTGATAACCGGGTGCGCGCACGAAAAAGTGTCACGTTATTGATTTGCTAAGCAACGGTCACGTTATTGATTGGTTGCTAAGAAATGGCGATTGCAGTGACATGACATGCGATACAA
Organism: Herminia tarsipennalis; assembly: GCA_945859575.2. Lineage (NCBI taxonomy): Eukaryota > Metazoa > Arthropoda > Insecta > Lepidoptera > Erebidae > Herminia > Herminia tarsipennalis. The sequence continues at coordinate 3,951,850 of OX243859.2, forward strand.
TTGGTAACGTTATTGATTTGTTGCTAAGCAACGCGAATAGCGATATGTCAGCAATGTTTTATTAAACCGATTTTACAGAGAACCATTTTTTAAAGATTAACTCGCAATGTGGAATTGGGTATTTGACTACTATCAAAATAAAATATTTCGAAATAACCAAATAAAAATATGCCATAAAGTGTTTTTAAAAATATGTTATGTTCATTTATTAATTTAATGTGTCAGTTAATTTATAATCATAAAGAGAAACACAAAGTAAATAATTTGACCATAGAAAACGTGACGTCATATGCTAGCATTCCATACTAATTTGTACAGAGCGGCTCGTTTTTGACGTTTCATAAAAAGAGGCTGTTTTGACTTTAGTCAAATACCCTATTGCGGGTCCTAAACTACTAGCAATCTACCCCTCCAACTAAGCTTAATGGCTTGTGTTAGAAGTGGGTTCACGTCGGTAGTATAATGGGTAGGATTCGCACTAGCGACCTCACAATTGCGAGTCCGATGCCTTTTAACCATTAGTTTGTAAAAAAAACAGCGATCAGAGGCTAGGGAAACAGCTAGTGGTACCTAAAATTAGTAAAATCAACCAATAGGGATGTTGACTGTCAAGTCTAATCAGTCTCTTTTTATGTAATGTCAAAACGACAAGCTCTATAGAAATGTGTATGGAGTAGCAACCTATGACGTCATAAGTTCCTATCGTCAAATCATTACTTTTAGTATTCATTTTCACGCTTTAAAATTCAAAAAACATGTTAAATTGTAAAAGAACAGTTATTTTCAGAGCATTTTAAGATCTACTATTACCTGATTAGTATAAAATAATTTACTTTTGTTGTAGTCAAGTACCTATTTCGTAACCTGCCCCCCCTCGATCTAGTCAAGTAGTTGAGCAAAGGAAATGACTCATGAGTCATTCATCTCGTAAAGGAAGTCGGCGGCCGGCTGTGACCAGTACATATTATCATTTAATAAGAACTAATGTACTCACAATGTTTTGGGCAACTCAGAGTCAAGGTCACAATACTGATTTGACTGCCTCTGTGGCGAGGTGGGAGTGTATCCGACTGCTACGCAAGAGGTCGTGGGTTCGATCCCCACCCAGGATAAAACTTTGTGTGATGAGCACGATGGTTTATTCTGTGTCTGGGTGTTATTTATTTATAATATGTATTTATATAGAAATATTTAAGTATGTTTATCAGTTGTCTGGTTTCCATAGTACAAGCTCTGCTTAGTTTGGGATCAGATAGCGTTGTGTGAGTTGTCCCAAGATATTATTATTATTATTATTAATACTGACCTTGGAGAGGTCATGACTTAAACGTCTTCTAGACGGTTGGAAACAAGCGTACAAACCAAGGTGACCTTGCTGGTTTCCAACAGTGTAGACGGCTGTTGCAAACCATGTTTCAAGTAATTTGGTTTACAACAGCCGTCTACACTGTTGGAAACCAGCAAGGTCACCTTGGCGGGAAGGCTTGTTTCCAACCGTCTGGAACATGCTTTAAGAATAAATGAGTAGGTACCTACGTGGTGACATGTGGTGATGTTTTCGACTACCTTCGATCTTCCCTACCAAACATCACCATGTATTTTTTTTGATACGAAGATAATAATAATAATATCTTGGGACAACTTACACAACGCTATCTGATCCCAAACTAAGCAGAGCTTGTACTATGGCAACCAGACAACTGATAAACATACTTATATATATCTAAATACATATTGTAGATAAATAACACCCAGACACAGAATAAACCATCGTGCTCATCACACAGTTTTATCCTGGGTGGGGATCGAACCCACGACCTCTTGCGTAGCAGTCGGATACATTCCCACTGCACCACAAAGGCAGTCAAAGATATCTCAACAATTGATCTAACACCGGTCAAGTGTAAGTCACTTGTACGACAGAGGGGGGGGGGGGGGGGAGACCCATATTATTTACTCCTGGTACCTCCTGGTGATATTTCGTGGCGATAGCATTGATATTTGGTGTATCAATGGCTAAGGCATCGGTCTCGCAATCGTGAGGGTATGGGTTCAAATCCTGGCCATTATACTACCGACTTGAACCCACTCCTAACACAAGCCATAGAGCTTAGCTGGAGGGGTTACCAGGATTGCTAGTAACGTGGAACCACAATCCCACATTGCTAGATGAATTAAAAAAAAAAAATGGTGAAGATTCGACTAATTTCTATACTGTCACTTGACTGTAACTTTTTTTGATAAAGACGACTTCCGCATTAGGGTACAAACCCTGTGTCGCGGGGACTTTACAAACATACAAGTCACGGACACAAAGTACACCCAGACTAGGAACAACAATTTGTGGATCACACAAAGTGGTGTCCCGTGTGGGAATCGAACCCACGACCTCTTGCGTAGCAGTCAAAACTCATTTTTATCCTCCATTCCTTATAATTTTTATCTCCTATTAGTATTAGTAACTCCAACTAATTTTTATCGCAACTTATATTTATCTATTCTAGCCCTATTTATTTAATTACAATTCCTTATAGCCCTATCTAATATTGTATTTCATAACAGTTTGGCGCTTTAGCAACCATTAAAAATTGAGTTCTAAAAAAAAACTTTTTTTTACAAAACCAACCCTCCTTCTAGCGCAGTAAAAAACATCTAACCGACTCCAATCACAGTTGATTTGCTGGCATTATTAAGGAGTTTCGTTGTCTGTCTCCGAAACTCATTATCAGATATATTTATGAAATTTATATATGGGACCATTTCGTAATAAACCTCTATCGAACAATAATATAATAAATAATATAATAAAAGAACCGGGTAAGAGCATGTCGGACCATGCTCAGTGTAGGGTTCCGCAGCCTTGAACAATTGCATCAGCACAAGAGCGTATGTTCATGGCACTTATGAGAAACGCAGTTTTTTGGCAATAACTCAATGATGATATATCCGATATTATCCGAAACAATTTTAGTTTAAAGTATTTATTAAGCGCTATCTTTGTACTCAAAAGTTAAGAGGGGGGGGGGGGCACGATTTATGCAACTTTCGGAGCGATTATTTTCAAAAATATTCACGTAATCAATTTTATTCGAATAGAATAGAATAGTTTTTTTATTACATCAGACCTGTCGAATGATGTGGCCACACGTTGATGTTCGTTGTTAAAAAAACAGCGTCTGTTACATTTATGGAGTGTCCCCTCTAAAAATATTTATTATTATTATTTAGCTATCAAATTAAGTAGCAGCTACTACAAGACACCTTTTCACATAATTTCATTCAGATTCATTAAGTAGTCTTTGAGTAAAATGCCTGTGACATACGGACGGACAGACAGACAGACGGACATGACGAAACTATAAGGGTTCCGTTTTTGTCATTTTGGCTACGGAACCCTAAAAATACAAATATCCGAATTGACAGACTCCTTTTTGGAATCTGATCAAAATACCTCACCTACTTTTAAACATATTATACTTCATACCTACCAAATTTTAGCTCTCGTTCAGTAAAGATTCGGTGAGTGAATGACCTTTCTATGGAGTTCAAACCTAATTGTTAGGAGTTGAATCACAGAAAAATACTTCATCATCACACCACTTCAAATACACAAATTAATTCCAATAACATTTTGTAAAATACTTGACCCAACTAACTTTGTCATGGTCACTTAACATTTGCACCATGTAAAGTGCTTATTACACTACGAATCAGGGTCCCTAAACCCTTAAAAAGAGAGGTGTAATAAGAGTTAGGGACCTAATTCTCTAACAAATTTTCAAGGCCATCTCGATTTAGAGCCCTGATTCAGGGTAGTGTAATAGCCGTTTAAATACTCGACTGTTGATCAAATGGTTAGTTACCCTGACTGCTAAGCTGGAGGCCGTGGGTTTGATTCCCACCCAGGATAAAACTTTGTGTGATGAGCACGATGATTTATTCTGTGTCTGGGTTTTATTTGTCTATAATATCTATTGTATGTATTTAGAAATATTAAGTCCGATTATCAGTTGTCTGTTGCCATAGTACAAAATATGCTTAGTTTGGGATCACATGACGTTGTGAGTTGTCCCAAGATATTATTTATACTTCTATTCTAATGTTATAAAGAGGAAAGTTTGTATTTTTCTATGTAACCGATTTCAAAAATTCTTTCACTGTTGGGAAGCTATATTATCCCAAGGTTACATAGGCTACTTTTTATTCCTGTATTCCCACGGGAACGGGAACTAAGGGGTCAAAACGCGAGGCGTCCGCTAGTTATTATATATACGTACAGCTGTTTCATATCAAGCAATATTTAGAATTTACCCATTAAACCTTATGAAACAAGTGATTAAATTCGTGTTATACCAAGTGGAACGTTCGGCCATTGCTAATTTACATATAACACATTAATTACTAGTAAGTAAAGAAGCCTGTATCAACATTCGACAACATAGGTACTTAAATTACGAATTTTAATTAAAAAGTGGTACTTATGCCGTGTGGTACCGGCTTATAGTACCACCCCATCTCTTCCCGAGGGTATCGTCAAGGCGACTAAGGAATGTCACACCTGAGGACGGGCAGCAGCGTGCTCTGCGTACTTCAAAGCCTTACTGCGATCGCCAACCCGCTTGCTAAGCGTGGCGATTATGGCAATTAATTTGCCATGTTTGATATATGTGTAACTAGACCAACAGGCCAGTCAAAATATAATGTATGTCCCGCACAACTTCGTCTGCGTAAATTTTCCCCGTTTTTGCCACATTTCACGTCGCTACTCCGCTCCTATTAGTCGTAGCGCGATGTTATATAGTCTATAGCCTTCCTCGATAAATGGGCTATTCAACAAAAAATAAAAATATTTTTTCAAATCGGACCAGTAGTTCCTGAGATTAGCGCGTTTAAACAAACAAACAAACAAAGCAAACAAACAAACTCTTCCGCTTTATAATATTAGTATAGATAGCCGTCCCGCACAACTTGGTCTGCGTAAATTTTCCCGTTTTTGCAACCATTCTTATTGCTGCTCCGCTCCTATTGGTCGTAGCGTGATGATATATAGCCTATAGCTTTCCTCGATAAATGGGCTATCCAACAGTGAAAGATTTTTTTAATTCGGATCAGTAGTTCCTGAGATTACCGTGTTCAATACTCTGTCTCCGTCTTAATGTCTGTGTTTTATAATATTAGTATAGATTAAAAATAACGTGGTGGTAAAAGTAAGGGACTTGTGTGCCCCCCGCCCCTCGTCCAGTTCCTGCAGTAGTTTGTATATCAGTAAAGTCCCCGCGACACAGGGCTCTCATTCCAATACTGAGTTTACGAGTGGTAGGAACCACAACAGTCTCAGTTATTCTTCTGTGTAATAGTAATGTTAACACATCACTGTGTTTCGGTTAAAGGGCACTGTAGCAAGTGTAATTAATGGGCAAATGAGATTTATGAACTAATGTCTCAAATGAGGAGCGCGGTGCGGTGACATTCAGATCTTTGCCAAACAAGGATTTGGGTGGCACTGATACTGTTATGAGCTAGCGGGCGCATGACAAGCTCGTCTCTTCATTTTGTTGTATAAAAAAAACACCGTTTTCCTGTCCTTCATTCCATTTATTTGGGATTGGCAGAATATATAATTTGTCTCCACAAAGTTCTATCAAACGTCATCTCTTTACTCGCCATGTCTTCTTTCACAAAGTCCAACCATCTTGTAAATCCTTAGTTTACATTTAAAGCCTTCGTTTACATATCGAAGGTATCTTAAAGGGGCGTCTAAACGGGCCATTTATACGGCAATCGGTGGCGGCACTATTGGCAACTAATTGCTCGGCCAATAATAGCAATATGTCTACAATTGTATGGCGCATGATCCAGTCTTCTAAACGGGCTACAAAACCCGGCAACAATAAAACCGAGGGCGGCTGAAACAACAAAAAAAATTGTCCGGGCAACATTGCGGAAAATAGATCGCTCAGCGATCGTCCGGCAACCATCAAATCAATATTAAAGAGTACTGCCATCACAGCATTGCCGCCACAAATTGCTGTAAAAAATGGCTCGTTTAGATGCCTCTTTAAATCATCAACTGTATCTGAACTCTGTATGTCAATTTCACTCACGATCCATAACAACCAAAGGTAGAATGCTGCTGTAAGGTTCGTAGAGTTAATCTCATATTGATTTTGGGGTTACATACCCTTCCTATTCCATAATAATTCTCCATCCCATGTGTCATTCAATTCACCCACTATCGAAGCGATCAATCTAAATCATAATTTTCCCTCACTAGTGACCCGCTACAGCTTCACACGGACTTTGGTCTATTTTCTAAAGTGTAAATATAATTGGATAGATCTACCTACCTTCTTGTCATCTGACTAGAATGAAAATAAAATCAAGCAAAAGTATGTCTTCTATACTAATATTATAAAGCTGAAGAGGTTGTTTGTTTGTTTGTTTCAACACGGTAATCTCAGGAACTACTGGTCCGAATTGAAAAAATCTTTCACTGTTGGATAGCCCATTTATTGAGGAAGGCTATAGGCTGTATAACATCACGCTACTACCAATAGGAGCAGAGCAGCAATGAGAAATGTTGCAAAAACGAATCGAACCCGTGAAAACCGTAGAAATTCGTGAGGCCGCCTCACGATTGCGAGTCCGATGAGCACTTAGGCTACCACTGCTAAAATGTACTTACATCATGAAACAATAAGGTCATCGACCTCTTCTATAGAACACTTTAACTAAAGCGTAGAAATAATAATTTCACGTGAAATACTTATCGCCATTACACATTATTCCTATTTTACAACTTGCTATCGTAAGTAAACATACGACACGCTGGTATTCAAACAGACGGACATTTACAATGTTTATTTATAGACTAGCTGTCCCGCGCAACTTTGTATGCGTAAATTTTTCCCGTTTTTGCAACATTTCTCGTTGCTGCTCCGCTCCTATTGGTCGTAGCGTGATGTTATATAGCCTATAGCCTTCCTCGATAAATGGGCTATCCAACAAAAAAATATTTTTTCAAATCGGACCAGTAGTTCCTGAGATTAGCCCGTTTAAACAAACAAACAAACTCTTCCGCTTTATAATATTAGTATAGATTTTAAACACTTGTTAGTTGTGACTAAAAATTGACACACAACGGATTTTCGTCATTTCTAGTTTTGCATCAGCATTTGTCATTTTAAAAGGAAGTATCTACCTAACATTAGTAATTCATAGTATGTTTTTGGAGGAAGTTGTTTGACCCGTATGTGTGTTCGCGATTTTCTCAACAACTACTTATTCGATTTGGATGGGGTTTTTGCTATTCAACAGCATATTTTTGCGGAAGGATTTAGTGTGCTGCCGATTAGGTATAAACCGACATACAGACGTGCTCGTTTCTACGAATTTCTATTAAAAATGGGGCTTTTACAAACATTCAAATCAATGGCACCAAGTACCTACACTCAAATCTAGATCAAATCAACAAAACAGCTTTAGTACACATATACGTACTTCCCGCACACATAACATCGTCCAAGGACACGGAATCTCGGAACACCTATGGAGCAAAGTGGTCCGACATTCATGAGCTACACTGACTTCTATAGTAGGGTAGACTGGGTACGGTTGTGACAATTTAGGTTTGACCTTCAATAATTTTGTTAATTTATTAGTTAGTTGAGACAAAAATTACTTAAATCGTAGCTTGTACATTAGTCCACATAAAAGTACTGAAATTTTGTCTCAAAATACGCTGTATTAGTTATAGCATCAAATTTAAAAAAAAAAAGAAAATGTCACAACCGACCCCATCCCAAGGACGGTTGTGACAGTGGTTGGGGTCAGTAGTGACAGGTATATAAACATTCACAAAAAATGTTTATTATGATTTTTATTGTAAAAAATATTTAACATGACACAAAATTCTTTTGTTCTATATAAAGTTTACATTAATATATCAAATTAAATTAAGTCTATTCTTATAATTAATAAGGCACTGCAACATAATCTGTTATTATAACCATCTTCTTTAAAATCATAAAATCATTACTTCATCATAGCATCCTTGTATTGACAAATATCAGACCGTGCTCTTTCAGTCTTCCGCAAGTGTTATCTGGGTATCTAAATGCAAAACCATAAGAAAATATACGTCACAACCGTACCCAATACATTTGTCACTACCGTACCCAACGCATACTTCTGAAAACAATAAAACACCACGATTAACCTAAATTATCTACATAAAAAGTAATCATTTGTAATTAACTACTAATATTCAATTTAGAACAAAAAAATATTTGCCATTGCATATCTGTATATCAATAGAGGTAAATATTAAAAAAATCCGAACAAGTAAACTTACTTTTGGCAGTTAAAAAGCAATGTGGCCTCCTGCTTTTGTTTACGTCGCGCACCGGCTAATGCAATATGGGGCAACATGTGTAAACATGCATTGCGCTTCTTTTTTCTCTTACACTCTTTCCCAAATTCCGTATAGATTCGCGGTTATAACGACTGTCACTACCGTACCCTGGCACAACCGTACCCAGTCTACCCTACGTTGTACGCTGGACAGGCTACAAAGTGACAGTTATTTCAAATGTCGAATCGAACGACCGTCTTGTCAACTTTTTTGACACTTATGACAAATGGCCGTTGTTGTAATCATCGTTACACAAGTATAGACTTCATTTTGTCAAATGACTATCCAAATGTCAAAATCAAATGGAGAACTTACTGTTGTCGCCAGTAGTATGTCCTGCTTATTAGAACTATACAACGTTATTCTTGGTATAGGGCAAACCTAAAAGTAGTTTACTCAGAATCAGTAACATAGCCTATAGCGAAGTAATTTTTATAGGCATTTCTTGTCAAAGACTTTACAAATACAATAATTGCATTTTTGAAAGATAGAAAACTTTTTTATTTTTATTTTTATAAGAGATAGAAGAATTTGATATCTAGTAACATAGTCCAGATAGGTGGTTCGCTTCTGGCCCCGGTTTGGCTACGGAAGTCTCGGGTTCGATTCCTGAGTATGGATTCAAATTTTTCTATCTTTCAAAAATGCAATTATTGTATTTGTATAGCCTATAGCATTCCTCGATATATGGGCTATCCAACAGAAAAAGAATTTTTCAATTCCAACCAGTAGTTCCCGAGATTACCAAGTTCAAACAAACAAACAAACTCTTCAGCTTTATAATATCAGTGTAGATTTAAAGCAGTATAACAAATTCTTAACGACGAACAATTAGTTGCTAATTTCATCCACCTACATACAACCAAAAGTAGGAAAAGCCGAATTAGCAACATCCTTACGTATTTATTCTTAAGGACGACTTCCTAGAAGTGGGCGGAGGCCGCACGGACATTATATTTGCATACCGCTTGTGCTTTTTCTATGAACTAGATTTGTAATAGATTCACGTGCGCACGGACCACGGTCTGTGCGTGGATAGACCACCTAGACACAGGATGGCTATGTGTAACGAGGCCTTTATAAAAACTTATGTCGTTAGATTATAGCGGAAACGGTATTTTGGCGATTATTTTAGGAAATTTGCAAGTGAACAGATAATAGAGAACTATTGACTGCCTCTGTGGCGCGGTGGGAGTGTATCCGACTGCTACGCAAGAGGTCGTGGGTTCGATCCCCACCCAGGATAAAACTTTGTGTGATGAGCATGATGGTTTATTCTGTGTCTGGGTGTTATTTATCTATAATATGTATGCATTTAGAAATAGATAAGTATGTTTATCAGTTGTCTGGTTTCCATAATACAAGCTCTGCTTAGTTTGGGATCAGATAGCGTTGTGTGAGTTGTCCCAAGATATTATTATATATTATTATTGCTCGTCTGCCAACCATAGGCAATAAAAAAACTTTATTTCTTTGTTGCCGGGTTGTGTAGCCCGTTTAGGAGACTGACTGCGCTATACAAATGTAGACATATTGCCATTACTGGCCGAGCAATTAATTGCCAATAGTGTCGCCTCAAATTGCCGTAAAATGGCCCGTTTAGACGCCCCTTAAATATAATCTGAATCTTAGAAACGGCTCCAACGATGTTGATGAAATTTAGTATGCAGGGGGTTTCGGGGGCGATAAATCGATCTAGCTAGGTTTATTTTTTAGAAAACGTCGATTAAAAAAATACCGAGCTCGGTCATCCAACTACTGGTTATTTATTTGGTATTATACTTGACTAGCTGTCCCGCGCAACTTCGTCTGCGTAAATTTTCCCCGTTTTTGAAACATTTCTCATTGAGTTTGTTCGTTTAAACGCGCTAATCTCAGGAACCACTGGTCCGATTTGAAAAATTCTTTTTTGTTGGATAGCCCATTTATCGAGGAAGGCTATAGGCTATATAACATCGCGCTACGACTAATAAAAGCGGAGCAGCGACGAGAAATGTTGCAAAAACGGGGAAAATTTACGCATACGAAGTTGCGCGGGACAGCTAGTTTAATAATATGACTGTTAGTTATTTTTTAACCTTCCTGCATGATTTGTATCAGTGTTATGTCGTATGTCACCCACAGTCTCAGAAAACTTTACTATTACATACAGGTGGGCAGTTCATTCAAAATCGATAGCTCTGTACCTTAGCCCTGCCTACTAAATATTGCAAACTAAGTAACGACTAGCATATATACTAGTCCCCTAGTATTTTAACTAGCTAATGTTTAAACAAATGCAAAATATTCGCTATTGGCTATGATCGTACTTCATGCGACAACTAAAACAATGTCATCTGATCCTAAACTAAGCTAAGCTTGTATTATTTTAACCAGACTACTGATAAACATCACACTAATATTATAAAGGCGAAAGTTTGTGAGTATGTGAGTGTGTATGTTTGTTACTTCTTCACGTCTAAACGGCTGGAGCGATTTTAATAAAATTTGGTATGGAGTTAGCTGACACCCTGGATTAACACATAGGCTAATAAACTGCGAGTAACACCGCGGGGCACAGCTAGGACTTATATATTTCTAAATACAAACATATTATAAATAAAAAACACCCGGACACAATAAACTATCGTGGTCATCACACAAAGTTTTATCCTCGGTGGGGATCGAACCCACGACCTCCGGTTTAGCAGTCAGGGTTACTAACCAGTAGACCAGCAGGCCAGTCCTTCGGAGATTAACATGATTAAACTACTTTAGAAGCTAGAAAGTATCTATCCATTATCTTTAGTTACAGTATTTTAGTCCACGGAGCACTTGCTTTTTAATCATATATTTTTTACTAGCTGACCCGCGTAACTTCGTCTGCGTAAATTTTCCCCGTTTTTGCAACATTTTTCATTTTCAGGCTATTCTACAGACCTATTTTATATCAAAAACGAATTGATATTAATTTTAAGCTTTGACTTATGACCTTAAACAGAGGAGTAATCACTTATGCGCGTTTGTGTGGTACAATCATCGACTAGGATGCCCTTAACTGTAACAATTTGGCTGTAAGTCTATTTTTAGTGCCTCCCTACATGGATTATGTTGTGTCGTCTATCACCTACACAGTCTTACAAACTGTACCATTATCTATATATATACTAATATATAAAGCTGAAGAGTTTGTTCGTTTGAACGCGGTAATCGTCGAATTGAAAAAAATCGTTTACTATTGGATAGCCCATTTATCGAGGAAGGCTATAAGCTATATAATATCACGCTACGACCAACAGGAGCGAAGCAGCAATGAGATATGTTGCAAAAACGGGGAAAATTTACGCAGACGAAGTTGCGCGTGACAGACATTTAAACATATACTGGTAGGCAGGTCATTCAAAATCGATAGCTCTGTAGACCTCTGTTCACTAAATATTACAACACTAAGTGGAAACATTCAAACTATGACTAGACCATGGTAATACGAACTTTATGTTTGTAGCTTTAGAGTTTATAATTGTTTGGCGTGAATGTGGTGAGATCTCGGGTGTATTATGAGCAAGATGTTACATTATAACTATACTTAGCTTTGCCATTTTGTTGTTTATATTATGAATACGTATTTGTAGTCAATTTATTTGACTTTAATATACTTTTAGAGGTGCGTCTATCTCTTTCAGCCTGTTCATTATTATTATTTTTTTTATATATAAAGCAATGTGGAATTGTGGTCCCACATTACTAGCAATCCTGTTAACCCCTCCGGCTTGTGTTAGGAGTGGGTTTACGTCGTTAGTATAATGGCCAGGATTCGAACCCACGACCTCACGATTGCGAGACCGATGCCTAGTGGTGCTAGTGGTTATTGTCGCTGACTGCTAAGCCAGAGGTCGTGGGCCCGATCCCCATCTATACTAATATTATAAAACTGAAAAGTTTGTTTGTTTGTTTGGTTGGTTAAACGTTTGCGCCAAACATTTTTCTTTGACGCTTCGCTCCTATTGGTCGTAACGTGATGTTATAACAAAAGACAAAAATAGTTTCATTTTATTATTTTGATAAGCAGATTAAAAAAAAACCAATTAATTGTTCCATTCATTTTGTACTAAAAGGTAACAAACAAAAGTGCATTATGATTGATAAAGAGCGTATTTTGATAACACCAATATCCCGAAATTGGTCCAGGCTTCCAAATTTCCAATCGAGCCTATTTTCAAACGTTAACGCCAGCGGAAAGCAAATGTAGGTATTTGACATATTAATTGAATGATGTGATTTAAATTAATAGACCAAAATACCATAGCCTTTTATCATTATATCATACCAACTCATATGATGTCCCAATGAAATAAATTCTGCCATAATCGCTACGCTTGGCCATCATAGTAAGATTTTCAAGTACACAGAGAACGCTGCTGCCCGTCCTCCAGTGTAAAATCCCTTAGTCGCCTTGTCGACACCCACGGGAAGACATGAGGTGGCACTATTCTTAAGCCGGTACCACACGGCCTACGGCCTAGCCAAGCTATTAGAGGTTCAATTCACGTATTTAAAGCAGTGCAGTTGCAGTTCAGTTGCAGTTAAGTTTCGATTCAAACGGCCATTTTTGTATTCTTGCAACTTTGGGATCGATCTCAAATACGCTTGCGTCAAGTATGTGTATCGAGAGCGCAATAACGACATTCTAGTACGATGCGCAAGCGTTTTTAAGATCGATCCCAAAGTTACAAGAATACGAAAATGGCCGTTTTAATCGAAACTTAACTGCAACTGCACTGCTTTAAATACGTGAATTGACTTGCAGGTAAGCATACTATTATAGTACACACTGACACTATTCATTCTTACACATTTTGTGACATCCTGGCGGCACTAGGCTCTCTTTGTCTCCCTCTTCTGTATACCTATAATGTCAAATTCATATATGTTCTCCTTCCCGCAGCCGTTAACATTTAAAAATTATGGAACTTGTCTAGTCCCCAAGCACATAGTTACAACTACAAGTAGCACCCAAATATAGCAATCAAGTAACCACACACAAAGACAAACAGATCAACTGTCGTCTCTTTCCCACGTATTAAATCGTTTTCTAATTCTAACCAGCCGTTTACACGAGTGATCCGAGTGAGGTAAAAGCTGAGACAATGAGGGGTCACTGAACTGCCGACCGGCGTGACCAGAGCGGCCCGATGTAAGTCGCAGATGGGGGCGTAGGTACAAATGTCATTCTGTGAAGAAGAATGCCTTTTGCTTGCTCTGAAAATCTATACTAGACTAATAACGGGTGATTTTTTTGCTGGTATCTTTTTGGCAACACTGTTTTTGACAGATCACGCGTGAATCGTGTCTTGTGTCATTGTCAAACTTGTTCAGTTTGGTCTATAATTTAACCATGAATCGACTTACGAACGAACAACGCTTGCAAATTATTGAATTTTACTATCAAAATGCATGCTCGGTTAAGAGAGTGCATCGCGCACTTCTTCCAATTTATGGGCAGTTTGGTCGGCCTACTGAGGCAGCTATTCGGAAGCTTGTGACTAAATTTCGAACCCAGTTTACATTATTGGACATTAAACCACGAACACGCATACGTAGAGTGAGGACCGAAGAAAATATTGCGGCTGTATCCGCCAGTATTAGTGATGACCGTGAAATGTCGATTCGCCGCCGTTCGCAGCAATTGGGCCTCTGTTACTCCACTACGTGGAAAATTTTGCGAAAGGATTTGGGTGTAAAACCTTACAAGATACAGCTGGTGCAAGAATTGAAGCCACACGACCTCCCACAACGTCTAACATTTGGTGAATGGGCATTGGCAAAGTTGGAGGAAGATCCACTTTTTTATCGAAAAATTGTGTTCAGCGACGAAGCTCATTTCTGGTTGAATGGATATGTCAATAAGCATAATTGCCGCATCTGGAGTGAAGACCAGCCAGAAGCATTGCAAGAACTACCACTGCATCCCGAAAAATGTACTGTTTGGTGTGGATTATGGGCCGGTGGCATCATCGGGCCGTACTTTTTCAAAGACGACAATGGCCGTAACGTTACTGTGAATGGCGAGCGCTACCGTGTGATGATTGGCGATTTTTTTTTGCCCAAAATGGAAGAATTGAATATGCCTGACATGTGGTTTCAACAAGACGGTGCCACATGCCACACGGCACGCGAAACAATGGCCCAATTGAGAGCCGCCTTCGGTGAACAGTTTATCTCACGTTTTGGGCCCGTCAATTGGCCGCCTAGATCGTGTGATCTAACGCCTTTGGACTATTTCTTGTGGGGCCATGTTAAGGCTCATGTCTACAGGGATAAACCAGCAACGATTGACGCACTGGAAGCCAATATTGAAGCATTTATTCGTGATATACCGGCTGATATGTTGGAGAGAGTGTGCCGAAATTGGGCCTTGCGAATGGGCCATCTAAACCGGAGCCGCGGCCAGCATTTGCATGAAATCATCTTCAAACATTAAATTATATTGATCGTTCTATCGATTCCAATAAAGATTTCATCAAATTTTTCAATTTTTTTGTGTTTTTTTTGAAAATCAAATCCTATACCTCTTAAAAAATCACCCTTTATTATAAAGCTGAAGAGTTGGTTTTGGTTGAAAGCGTTAAGGGGGCATTACACTGAGAGAATTATTTATATAGCGCTACGTACACAGCGCCACGATCGCCGGCCTCGCTCTTCCGCACACAACCATTACTTCACAGTGCGCAGGAGCGCAGGTCAAAATAAAGTAGAATATTCGTTCGGATATATGTTAGATTACAAAAACCATGACTATGACAATACGAAAATGCTCGTTTTTGTATTTTTTCACAACTTCAAGATTTATTTGCGGGATCATATTAAGACATATCCTTATATTTCTTTATATCATCTACTAGAAAAACTCTTTGACTAGTGACACAATTTTTTTCGTGTCCTAATATTTAGGTTTTCCATATACATTTTTGAGAGAGCTGAACCCTGTTTCGTGTAATCTACCCTTAATCTAGCTTAAATCTTTTAGTGGGATCGCGTTTTCCTCATGGACCAACTAGGTATGCACAACTAGTTGTGTCTTTAGGAATTATTTTTAAAAATCGTTGCCTTAAGCGCAACTAAATTATTGTCAATTAACATTAGTTCACTGATACACAAATAATTACCGTTGATGAACAAAATTTAAACTATAGGCTATGGTAGGCATTTAGTATATTTTATATACGACGGTCTCTGTGGCGGGGTTCGATTCCCACACGGGACAATACTTTGTGTGATCCACAAATTGCTGTTTCGAGTCTGGGTGTACTTTGTGTCCGTGAATTGAAAGTTTGTAAAGTCCCCCGCGACACGACTTGCACCCTAATGCTGGAGTCGTCTTTAAAAAAAAATGAACGGCGGTAGCCTAAAAGTTAAGCATCGGACTCGCAATCGAGAGGTCGCGGGTTCGAATCCTACCCACCATGTGAACCCACTCCTAACACAAACAATTAAGCTGGAGGGGTTAACAAGATTGCTAGTAATGTGCTTACCCATATTGCTAGTTATCTTATTACAAAAAAAAAGAATATGAATTATTACATTTTTATATACAAGTAAATGGTATTTAAAAAACCGGGCAAGAGCATCGGACAATGCTCAGTGTAGGGTTCCGGAGCCGTTGTCGTATGAAAAAATCCGATTTGAATAATTGTACCAGCAGAAGAGCGTAAGTTCATGGCTCTTACCTCGGTCACGAGTAGACTGTCTACATGTGACCACGGCCGTTGCAATACGGTCAAAACGTCGGCCAATAAACAAAGGTATTTAGCCTTAAAATAAAATATTTACGCGATTAAGACCTGTAGCTTATACAATTCTATAACGTGTACAAATCGCGAAAGTTTACGAACATATTAATTATTTGAGTGTTGGATAGCCCATATTATCAAGGAAGGCTATAGGCTATATAACATCACGCTACGTGAATAGGAGTGGAGCATCATTGAAAAATGTTTTAAACATTTTTGCAAAAACGACTAACTTTAACTTTAACTAAAGTACGCCCACGGCTTAGAGAGGTAATGATTGCATCTTACTTGCTAATATATCTATACAGATAAATATTGTAATAATTGGCATGACTTTTTATTGCTAGGTTCTTTTTTCCGGCTTTACCTATTGTTTGCGAACTTGGCATTACAAATACATGTAGAATCCCGACGTATCACAAGTGTTGTTTTGCATCGCAAGTGAATATTTTTTTTTGAATTGCATTGAAAACAAGTTCTTTTCTTTTACGAACTTGGCATTAAATGTAGACTCAACTCATACTATTCCAATTTTTGTCAGACGTTCATAAGATTTGTATTTTGACTTTGACTTAAAGACTACTATAAAATTTACTATACCTAAGTAGTTTAATTTATGGAAATTGAAGTTATGTACAGCAAAATTATTAAGTTATCGCGAAGCTCATAAATATGGCTGTCAACAAGTTAACTCGACATACCAGTACCACACCCTAAGGTTTAGTAGAGAATGCTTTTAATTGTCAAAGTAGCTTGAAGCGCTATTTTCTATGTCTCTAGAATATAGTTAAGGCTCCCTAACAATACTAGCTCGCGGACAGCCTGTCGTCCTGGGACTGCATAGTCCTTCACACAATATTGTGGAGAACTATCACCGCTACTTGGGTAATGGATCCTGGAAAGCTCCAATCGGATATATCGGTGATCTGAGAGCGTCTCAACCTCATCCAGGGTGACCTACTATCGACACCCCCTGAAGCTGAATGCACGTGTCGATGACGCCTCTGTTCAGGACAGAGGCCCACCGACCCCGCCCGCTCTTCAACGGCCGAACCACGGACGGCCGTACTTGGTGACCCTCACGCCGTAAATTTGGCGTTGAAGTCCCCCAGCACTAGCACATGGCTAGGTGCCAACCGCCGTATCAAGGCCTCCGGGTTGGAAAGAAAACCTCGAAATCGGCAAAACTTCGGTTTGGGGAGGACTCCCAAACCCTTGTCTCTGGCAAGAGCAGGGAAAGAAGGACATTTTTTAAACCATTGCTGACAGTCAGCATTGTTTAAAAACCTGCTCTGGGTCTACAGTCTACACACTAGCAATCGACAGCCGGCAGTTTGAGACCGCAAGATCATGGCAGTGGCCTGTGAGGTCTTCATACTAGCTGAACGGTTGCCGGCCGGCTACTTTACGGCTTTACGGATCGCAACCAGCGGCGGGGAACGCTCACAGTGTGACTTTATTCCACTGGATGAGAGACATTCTTTAATTTATAACATTCAGTTATTTATAGCTCTTGAATGTACTACTAATACTTGAAAAAGCTGACCCGCGCAACTTCGTCTGCGTAAATTTTCCCCGTTTTTGCAACATTTTTCATTGATGCTCCGCATTTCCTCCGCCTATTGGTCGTAGCGTGATATATAGCCCTCCTCGATAAATGTGCTATCTAACACTTTAAGATTTTTTCAATTTGTACCAATAGTTCCTGTGATTATCTAGTTCAACCTAACGAACAAAGTCTTCCGCTTTATAATATTAGTATAGAATAGTTTTGTCTATATATATTGCTACTAGCAGCTTGTAGCAATATATATAGACAAAACTATATACGCAGACGAATTTGCGCGGGACAGCTGCTGTCCCGCGCAAATTCGTCTGCGTAAATTTTCCCCGTTTTTGCAACATTTCTCATTGCTGCTTCGCTTCTATTGCTCGTAGCGTGATGTTTTATAGCCCATAGCCTTCCTCGATAAATGGGCTTTCCCACAGTGACAGAATTTTTAATTTGGATCAGTAGTTCCCGAGATTACCGCATTCGAACAAACAAACTCTTCAGCTTTACAATATTAGAATAGATATTCATTTTATGGAAGTTTACAGACTAATCTATACTAATATTAATCTATACGAATTGAAAAATTATTCCACTGTTAGATAGTCCATTTATCGAGGAAGGCTATAAGGCTATAAAACATCACACTGATTTTTCATGTCATCACAATCACCTATCTGTTTCATTATTCCAATCTTTGTTACGAAATAAGACAAACTACTCTGTGTTCTAATGGACACCAAATTTGGTTACCATGAAACATATAGAGAATTCTAAGCATCAGTGGGCGAAGCCAGAACGATTCATCGAACGACAGTCATGTTTGTACTCTTACTTATCATTATATTACTTTTTGGGGCATAGCTTTTATCGCGGGCTTTGAGCGTGGCGACCGAATCAAGAAATTCCGTAACGAAAATAAAACCTAACACCCACCCCACTCCGCCTACCATGTAGCTCGGCCGAGCGTTCGCTTAACGTATATGTATATGGTACGACTGTAAGAAGCTCGCACGGATCGAGACGAGCTGCTCCGAATGTAAGGAAAAAAAATACTGCATGAATAAAAATTAAATAAATAATTATAATTGCTTATGTTGATAAAAAATGTTAAGCAATAGCTTTACCGCGGCAGTCCCCGAGTGCCACACATTTTTTTTTTTATGGCAACTTTGGCGGTGCCGACAATTCCGCCAATGTCAGATGTGCGATGGAGGAACTCGTAATTTTCTTTACATCACCATCCTTCCCGCCCTTTATTCCAGTTATTTGTGGTAAACGCAATAAGGTGTCGTCCGGGGAGGGTACAGTTTGAAATAACGTGTATTTTTCGTCGGCATTGAATCAATTGTCCCTATAAATGTTGATAAACTTTCGCGATTTGTACACATTATGAAAATATATATATTACGGGTCTTAATCGCGTGAATAATTTAAGGTAAAATACCTTGTTTATTGCCCGATGGCAGTCTACCCGTGACCACGGCCGTTGCAATACGGTCGAAACGTCGGGCAATAAACAAGGTATTTTACCTTAAATAATGTGTAAACGTGATTAAGACCCACAATATATTATATATTTTCATAATCAATTGTCCCTGTCGTGTTAGCGACTCGCGCTTGACCGGTGTTGGATTACACTTCTATTGGAGACACACACTCGTCAGAAAATTGTTGTACCAATAAATACACGTGATCTTGGGAAGGGGGGGAAGTCTAAAACCTCACTGGAGGGGTGTAAAAGTTAGCCAAAAAAACATAACAATGACGACCCCTAAGTAGGTAATTTGTTTTCATACATTTCTATCAAACATCATCATTCTACTGACGTCTCTAGTGCTTGTAGGTACGCTAGAAAGGCTACCCCGTACAAATTGACAGCAATTCAAATATCGAATCGAATGACCGTCCTGTGGAGGAGTTGTAAAAATGGCGGCAAACTGACCGGCCATTATTTTTACAGCTCCGAGTTTAACTTGTAAAAAATGATTTGAATACGTGATAAATGACTAAGAACGAGATTATGTGCATGTAATATGTGCCTAAATACTTGACACTGGCAGAAATTAGCCGTTAAAACGGCTAGATTGCCATAAACTCAAATAAGAAGAAGAAGAAGAACAAATGGCCGTTGTTGTTACCATTGTTCCACAAGCATAGACTTTTTTTTTTTTTCCTCTTCCCTCCAATATTAATCGGTAGAGATTATGGCTCGCACATTATGTGCATACGCCAGTTTCAAGTATAATTTCTTTCTAGTTTTCTTCTTTCAATCACAAAGTCTCGTTCTTGTCCAGTTATCACGTATTTCAAGTATATTTTACACTGTTTTAAACTTTAAACGCGGAGCTGTAAAAATAGCGACATTTTAGTTTGCCGCCATTTTTACAACTCAAGTATAGACTTCTTTTTGATTCTGTCAAATGACTGTCTAAATGTCAGAAGCAAATGGAAGTCATGCTACTGTCGGCGGTCCAGCGTACTATTACTATAATAATAATATCTCGGGACAACT
Organism: Herminia tarsipennalis; assembly: GCA_945859575.2. Taxonomy (NCBI): domain Eukaryota; kingdom Metazoa; phylum Arthropoda; class Insecta; order Lepidoptera; family Erebidae; genus Herminia; species Herminia tarsipennalis. The sequence goes on from OX243859.2 coordinate 3,972,099, forward strand.
CACACAACGCCATCTGATCCCAAACTAAGCAGAGCTTGTACTATGGCAACCAGACAACTGATAAACATACATATATATTTCTAAATACATACATATTATAGATAAATAACACCCAGACACAGAATAAACTATCGTGCTCATCACACAAAGTTTTATCCTGCGCGGGGATCGAACCCACGACCTCTTGCGTAGCAGTCGGATACACTCCCACCGCGCCACAAATGACTGTCTAAATGTCAGAAGCAAATGGAAGTCTTGCTGCTGTCGGCGGTTCAGCCTACTAGTAGGTAGGTACTATAGAGACCAGTGACTCATTTCCTTTCACTTCTTCTTTGTTGCCTTAAAACACCTTCAGTTAGCAAGAAAGTACCATACAACAAAATCTCGGACCACTACGTTCCGAAGATGTTGCGTTCCTATATTGTACTATTTGTTTCCCGTGACTTTATTTACGCGGAAGTACTTTGAACGTTCCCACGCCTATTTAAAGGCAGAATATTAAAAAAAAACTTCCTTAGTAGGTACTGATTGACGGCCGGTTTCAATAATCTAACTATCGATGGATTTGGCTACGAGGATATTTGACATAAGCTCCATACAAAATATGTCAAAATTATACCTCTAGTAGCCAAATCCATCGATAGGTAGATTATTGAGACCGGCCGTTAGTTAGTCGAATCTCCACCGGAGGGGGATTACACCATGATCTTTACATCAATAAAATATGTGTAACTAAACACGTACACTTTTCGTATAAAAAAAAACGGTTGTCCGTAAAGTTGGTTTACGGACGATAATTTTACATGATAACGCCATAAGAAAACATTGATGACATTATTAAAGCGACGGTAGCCTAGTGGCTAAGGCATCGGTCTCGCAATCCTGAGGTCGCGGGTTCGAATCCTACCCATTATACTATCGACGTGAACCCACTCCTAACACAAGCCTTTGAGCTTAGCTGGAGGGGTTAACAAGATTGCTAGTAATGTGGGACTCAATCCCACATTGCTAGTAACATTTTATAAAAAAAAAAAAAAAAAAAAAAACTACCATGCCTGTGACAGCTTTAGTTCCAATTGTATCGTACGTCGCTGGAATCGCCATTCGCTGTTGCTTAGCAAGTCAATAACGTGACACTTTTTCGTTAGTGCAGCCGGTCATTATTACGTCAAAATGAATAACAATTAACCAGAAGACAACGCGCGGAGTCAATTGGGTACATTGACTCTGCGTGTTGTACACACATACGTTGATGCTAATGCAATTATTCAAGGCTGCGGAACCCTACACTGAGCATCCGACATGCTCTTGTCCGGTTTTTTGTTTTTGCTGCCGTTGTCACATACAGCAATCCAAAATGTAAACAAAAACAAAAAAAATGTGCTTTCTTAAACACCGAGAGGTATTGCGCTTATTACACTACACTAAATCAGGGACCCTAATTCCTTAAAAAGAGCGGTGAAATAAGAGTTAGGGCCCTAATTCTTTAACAAATTTTCAAGGCCACCTCGAATTAGGGCCCTGATTCAGGGTAGTGTAATAGCCGTTTATGACATTTTTCAAAAACGGTCACCCATCTATAGACCAACAGTGCTAACATTGCTTAACCGCGCAATTTTATCGAACTGCTCAATCTAAAACATTTTTCCTTATAGTAACAAAATCAGCTGTTCAAAGTTTTTTTTTTTTACTATAATTCATTCATTGCACTCAAGGTTACAAGGATAATGCAATAAGGAAGAAAGTCCCCCACTGATTCAAGCCACCCCGCTCAGCTGTTAAGGGGGGGAGGGGACAACGGGGTGTATTTCGGTACCATCCACCCCCACCTACTCGCATAGTAAATACATAAGTAGGTATGTATGTCGAGTTAACATAGGTCAGGTTTGTGACGTCATAATTTTTAAATAGATTGTGTGTAATTGTTTAGTGTGTGGGTGTTGCTGATTGATGATGTTAAGCGATGTTGTTGCGGTCGAATTGTGGATGGGTTATCAAGGTCATGTCTTGAAATGGTTATTTGTTATAGATGACAGTATTTTTTAAAACAAAATACAAAAGAAGGTAATCTTTACATGTACTTTTGTATAGAGATCGTTCACGGACAAGTATGTCAGACCACTTCGGACCACTATGTTCTTGATATGCCGAGATTCCGTGACCATGAGGGTCACTAATGCATCACTCTGACTAGCTGACCCGCGCAACTCTGACTGCGTAAATTTTCCCCGTTTTTGCAAGATTTTTCATTGTTGCCATCATTAGTCGTAGCTTGATGTTATATAGCCTTCCTCGATAAATGGGCTATCCAGCAGTAGAAAAAAAAAAATCGGACCCGTAGTTCCTGAGATTATCGCGTTAAAACAAACAAACAAACTCTTCAGCTTTATAATATTAGTATAGATTACGTGTATTTTTTTTCAATGTAACTAGCAATATGGAATTATGTGTCCCACATAACTAACAATCCTGTTAACGCCTCCAGTTAAGCTCAATGCTACCTTGGTGATGCGGTGGGAGTGTATCCGACTTCTACGTAAGAGGTCGTGGGTTCGATTCCCACACCCAAACTGCAAACCTATCTGCAACTGCACTGCTTTAAATACGTGAATTGACCTGCAGGTTGTGCGCCTGATGGTAATCATCACACTAGCTCATAACAGTATCAGTGCCACCCAAATCCTTGTTTAGCAAAGATCTGAATGTCACCGCACCGAGCTCCTCATTTGTGACATCACACTAATATTATAAAGGCGAAATTTTGTGAGTATGTGAGTGTGTATGTTTGTTACTTCTTCACGTCCAAACGGCTGGAGCGATTTTAATAAAATTTGGTATGGAGTTAGCTGACACCCTGGATTGACACATAGGCTAATAAATCGCGGGTAATACCGCGGGGCACAGCTAGTAGTTCATAAGTCTCATTTGCTCAGTAATTACACTTGCTACAGTGCCCTTCAACCGAAATCCGTCATATCACTTTGATAATACATTTTTTTTATATTATACTAGATGTCCCGCGCAACTTCGTCTGCGAAAATTTTCCCTGTTTTTGCAACATTTCTTATTGCTTCTTCGCTCCTATTGATCATAGCGTGATGTTATATAGCCTATAGCCTTCCTAGATAAATGGGCTATCCAACAGTGAAAGAATTTTTCAATTCGGATCAGTAGTTCCTGAGATTACCGCGTTCAAACAAACAAACTCTTCAGCTTTATAATATTAGTATAGATTAGTTTATGCATAAGAGTTGCAAATGTCTATACTCAGTTCCTCACACATTTTAGCGTTTATAACATTAGCAAGAAATTACTTATTATTTTTTAATTGCATTTGTTAATGAAGAAACACTTTTATTCAAGATAACGATAAAATACTTGTTAATTTGTCCATGTTTTGACTAGTTTGTGAGTGTTTGTTAATTAACTAATGCTGTTCCGTAAACAAGACAACACGTGACAAAAGATTTTTTTAAAAGATTGTGTAGGGTACAAGTCCTGGGTTGCGGGGGACTCTGCAAACAAATAAATTTATAATACATGGAAACGCTGTGGATTGTACATAGATTTAATTTGTAAGATAGGATTAGAATTAAGGGTAAATGTATAATTGTCTGTTTACACAAATAAAAGAAAAAACACATCACGGCCCAAAAGTACAGGCTCGAAACGATTTGTTGATCACATAAATTGGGATTGCGATTCCGCAGCTAAAACGGCTATTACACTACCCTGAATCAGGGCCCTAAATCGAGGTCGCCTTAAAAAAAATTGTTAGAGAATTAAGGTCCTAACTCTTATTACACCTCTCTTTTTAAGGGTTAAGGGTCCCTGATTTAGTGTAGTGTAAAAAGCGCATTAATCAATCCCGTGGGATTGATAAGCGGGATCACTCAATCCCGCGCGGGATCATACGGTATCCCGCATCTTTAAAATTATATTATAAAAAATCAAATTGAAACTAAACTGCTTTGTGTAAAAATAAACTTCTATGAAACAATCGATGTTATATTTGGGGGTGCGAGAGTTGTATATTACAGAATTTGTACTAATAACTACGAACGGAAGGATATTAATATACTAAAAATCTCCCGTTCGTGGCTTCTTTACATAACACTAAATAATATATTTTGTATATTATCAGTTTTGGAAAATATTTAATAAATTAACCATTAATCACCTAGCACTTGTTTTTGGAGCTAGACCACAAAAATCAGTATACAGTAAAAATCGTTTTTTACAAAATTGTCTAGTAGAATATAGTGTTTTTACATTAATTTTAATTGAAAATTATTATAAAAAAAAATGTTAAATAATAAAATATATTTGATGACAAAACACACAAATGCGATAACTAATTATTATGACTTCAACTTAGATTGCACGTTTGAAGCTTATAAAATGGACAAATTACTGTTGCGATATATTACTTTACAGTATAATTAATTAATTACCTATAGGTATGTGTATTACTTTATATTTGCGGTATCCGCGGATCCCGTTTTGAAGGTGCGGTCCAGGAGATTAATAAAAGCAGTAGGATCCCGCGGGAATTGTCCCGTATGGGAATCGAACCCACGACCTCTGGTTTAGCAGTCAGGGTCACTAACCACTAGACCAACAGGCCAGTCAATTATAATATCTTGATGGATGTCGATTTAGTTAGTAGAATAGTAAAATCCCCGCAGGAAGGGGATCAATAAAAAAAATCCTTTCTACACCTTCTGACGCCACTGACGATACATCCATCAATCTAAATGAAGTGGACGTCTGTCTAAAACGGACGTACAATTCGTCCCAACTAAGTTTGCGCTTGTTAAGTTGGATTCGAATGTAGTTCAACGCAGGGACGTCGTTCCCCGCCCGTCTCCTTCATCCCCTCCGATACCTAAATTCAAGTTGTGAGCAGCTTACGCGCGAACATGACACACGCAGTCTTAGCTTAGAAGACGTCCGTATTGGCCGTGAGTAAACAAATCAAGAAGCTTATAGTGCCTACCCAATTGTATCTAAAGTCCATCATGTCGCCAAAGAGACCCATCTTCTCTTGCTAGGCGTAGTGAAAAATCATATTTATTAAGAACTAGCTTTCGCCCGCGGCTCCGCCCGCGTCGATGTCGGTTATCGCGATAAAAACTATCCTATGTCCTTCCTCGGGACTCAAACTATCTCCATACAAAATTTCATCTAAATCGGTTTAGCTGGTTGAGCGTGAAAGCGTAACAGACAGACAGACAGACAGACAGACAGACAGACAGAGTTACTTTCACATTTATAATATTAGTATGGATGTGAAAACCTTGTTTATTGCCCGACGCTTCGACCGTATTGCAACGGCCGTGGTCACGGGCACAGTCTGCCCTATGATTTATCAATATCTTTTATTATTATAATTTTCTTTATTTAATTGTAATTTTCTAATAAATTACAAGTGACGGTAGCCTAATGGCTAAGGTATCGGTCTCGCAATCGTGAGGTCGCGGGTTCGAATCCTACTCATTGTACTACCGGCGTGAAACCACTCCTAACAAACACATGCCATTGTAATAGTAATAATAATAATTATAAAAAAATAATAAAGTGATATATATATATATATATATATATATATATATATATATATATATATATATATATATATATATATATATATATATATAATTAACATGTATTGTTTTTCTTCATAATTTTATTTATACGTATGTTACTTTTTTATTTAATTTTGAACTATGTATTTGTTTTATTTTTTAGTTATGTTTGTATTTTTTTGAAACATTGTTGTACTTAAATAATTTTATACTAGTACTTACTTCTGTAAAGTTGTGACGTATGGTGCAACAAATAAATGCTTATTGTTTTTAAACTCGCGATTTTTATACATATTAGATATATTTCGAGACTTAATCGCGTGAATTATTTAAAGGTACGAACCTTTTATTTACCCGACGTTTTGATTGAATTGCACCGATCGTGGTCGGGTAAATAAAAGGTTCGTACCTTTTAATAATTCACGCGATTAAGTCCCAAAATATATCTAACTAGCTGTCCCGCGCAACTTCGTATGCGTACATTTTCCCCGTTTTTGCAACATTTTTCATTACTGCTCCGCTCCTATTGGTCGTAGCGTGATGTTATATAGCCTATAGCCTTCCTCGATAAATGGGCTATATATAATATTAGTAATAATGCTTCTTTTTTAAAATGCTTATTTTCATAAAGGAACCCTAGACAGGTATGTAAATGTACTTCCACACAATTTTCTTTACATAGTTATTAGAATGTGAGCTTAGTTACCCAGTCTATTGTTACGCGTTTCACACTCGATAAATCATACGATTAAAATCTTCGTTTACATTGTACTATGTACTAGAAATTGCTTTAAATTATATGTTGTATTGTAACTGTTTATATCGCAGTGAAGATATTGCGAATAATCGCTATTTATGCTAGTTCAACGGCTGTTTTCTTGCCACATGAACCAAATCCTCAATCCTCGTCTGGGCGCCAAATCGGGTGAAATGATTTTGCACCCTCCCCCCCATCGTAAGCACGTTCTCCGCGAAGGTTATATTAACAAATTTTTGCCCCGCGTCGGAATAACCCATGATACGGCACACCCATGAAACTAAGTAGCGGCTACTACAAGACACCTTTTCACCAAATTTAATCAATAATTATTACGTAGTCTTTGAGTAAAATGCCTGTGATATACATACGGACGGACGGAAAGACAGATAGACAAACAGACGGACGGTATAAGGCTTCCATTTTTGCCATTCTGGCTACAGAACTCTATAAATTGCAAAATTATATTTGATATTAATTAATTTGCACTATTTATAAGGTTAAAATATTCATGTCTCACTCATACCTCCCCCAATAATTACAAAATTATTCCACAAATTACAATAACGACGTATTCTTCCCTCACCCCACATGGTAGGGTGTTGTGGGGTGGCCTATCAATGGGGTCGCCCGCGCTCTGAATGAACGTAGTTTTTTTTTTAATGAAACCTTTTGCTTTCCTTGGGGTAAACCGGTAAATTAAGTGGCATGTATTGTTGCATTTTTTACCAACTTCACAAAAGGGAATGTTGTTTAACTAGTATATTTTTAACTTATTTTTTTAAGAGCTAACGTCGCGTCGCGTAAATAACTGGCCTTTGACTGGCTTGTTGGTATAGCGGTTAATGACCCTGACTGCTAAGCCAGAGGGCCAGAGGTCGTTGGTTCGATTACCACCAAGTATAATTTGTGATGAGCTCATAACGTAACATAATAACTCATATGATGTCCCACTGCTGAGCACTTGGGGGTCAATTCACGTATTTAAAGCAGTGCAGTTGCAGTTAAGTTTCGATTAAAACGGCCATTTTTGTATTCTTGTAACTTTGGGATCGATCTAAAATACGCTTGCGTCAAGTATGCGTCTCGAGAGCGCAATAACGACATTCTAGTACGGTGCGCAAGCGTTTTTAAGATCGATCCCAAAGTTACAAGAATATGTAAATGGCCATTTTAATCGGAACTTAACTGCAACTGTACTGCTTTAAATACGTGAATTAGCCTCCTGGGGGTAATCGCTTGGCGAGCGGGTTGGGGATCGCAGTAAGGCTTTAAAGTACTCCGAGGACGCTGCTGCCTCCACCGGTGTGACATCCCTTAGTCGCCTTGACGACACCCACGGGAAGAGGTGCGGTGGTACTATTCTTAAACCGGTACCTCACGGCCACGATTGTTTATTCTGTGTTTGGGTATAATTTATCTATAACTTGCTGTCCCGCGCATTTTCGTATGCGTAAATTTACATTCCAGTAGGTTTTACTGGGGAGACCCGTGCCCAGCAGTGGGACATCATATGGGTTGATATGTATGTATGTATGGATGTAAATTTTCCCCGTTTTTGCAACATTTCTCATCGCTACTCTGCTCCTATTAGTCGTAGCGCGATGTTATATAGCCTATAGCCTTCCTCGATAAATGGGCTATCCAACAAAAAAATATTTTTTCAAATCGGACCAGTAGTTCCTGAGATTAGCGATTTTAAACAAACAAACAAACAAACAAATAAACAAACAAACAAACTCTTCCGTAGTATAAATATAAATGTATTTAGAAATAAATCTATATTATTACATATTATAAAGGTGAAGAGTTTGTTTGAACGCGGTAATCTCAGGAACTACTGATCCGAACTAAGTTATGCGAGCTCAAGTAAAAAGCTGCGGTATAGTTGCGAATATTCGCATGCGCATTCGTGTGTGCCTGCCGTAAACAATCAACTACCCTCTGATTTGCGAAATAAAATAACAAAAAATAATTATAAAACTGTTTTCAAAAATCTTAATTTTGACAACTTCGAGAATTATACTTAATGTTGTACTTACCGATTCACACTACGACTACACTATTGTATTGTAGTAATCAATATTTACTTAATAGATTTACCGATATTGTTAATTACAATCATATTCATCATCATCAGCGTACATCATAATTACAATACACATTGATTATACCTAAATTTAGATTTAAGCGTCAACAATTGTATTGAGATCTGACTTCCGTGGCATAAGGACAAACCTCAGTTGTTTATTTGTGCTATGATTATTTGTAAATTGTACGTTGTAATGATTCAAGAAAAAAAAAATCCGCTTCCGCATTGGCATCCGCGGATGCGAAAAATTCTACATCCGCATAATTCAACATCGAAGGAATGTCCATACGAAGCCAGGGGGAGCCGCTAGCTTATTTTTAACTCAAAGTAAACTACTGTATAACTACATAGTATAAAACAAAATCGCTTTCTCTGTCCCTATATCCCTATGTATGTTTAAATCTTTAAATCTACGCAACGGATTTTGATGCGGTTTTTTTTAATAGATAGAGTGATTGAAGAGGAAGGTTTATATCTATACTAATATTATAAAGCGGAAGAGTTTGTTTGTTTGTTTGTTTAAACGCGCTAATCTCAGGATCTACTGGTCCGATTTGAAAAATTATTTTATTTGTTGGATAGCCCATTTATCGAGGAAGGCTATAGGCTATATAACATCGCGCTACGACTAATATGAGCGGAGAAGCGACGAGAAATGTTTCAAAAACGGGGAAAAATTACGCATACGAAGTGGCGCGGGACAGCCAGTGTATATTAACATCCATATATTTTATACCCGTGCGATGCCGGAGCTGGCCGCTAGTAAAAGATAAATAATCTTAATTTAAGTAATAATACACCAGATGGCCTTGACCCTATTGCTTAATGTATTCAAAATGTTATCATAACATTAACTGGTTTTTGTATTACAATGCAATCAATAACTATGCATTGATTAAAAAAAAATGACACATGGACAATACTATGAATGTGGGTGTTTGGATGGTTAGATTTCGATTTTGTTAGATAGGGGGGGGGGGGGGGGGATTATGTGGTACAAGTGCCTAAACACCTGTTAAATGTGTACTAATGTAACTACTTTTTTCGATTTCCGTGGTCTTCAACCCCTACATCACCTCCTGGTTACGCCAATGCAACGGATAGGCCAGGGTTAGATGCGATTTTTATTAGGAAACTAGTTTTACTTTGTTTTTAATATCGAACTAGGCTTTTGGAAGATTATCAACTTGTCTCATGGTTAAAAAACAGGAGGGCTTAGGAATACCTTCGGAACAAAATGGTCCGAGATACCGTTTATGTCAACGACGTCTATGTGTGTGTCTTGAGCTAAGTATGCATAAAGCTTACATTCTGTGTTTTCATGTTTTTGTTTGACGAATTCCCGTCACTGACCCGCGCAACTTCGTATGCGTCAATTTTCCGTTTTTGCAATATTTTTCATTGCTACTCTGCTCCTAGCGGTCGTTGTTATATAGTCTATAGCCTTCCTCGATAAATGGGCTATCCAACAGTTAAAGATTTTTTTAATTCGAACATGTTGTTCCTGAGATTATCGCGTTCAAACAAAGAAAAAACTCTTTAGCTTCATAATGTTAGTATATAAATATCAACTCATATTATGTTTTACTGCTAGGTACAGGTCTACGAGTCTCCCCAGTAGAACCTGCTTATCTATACTAATATTATAAAGCTGAAGAGTTTGTTTGTTTGTTTGTTTGAACGTGGTAATATCAGGAATTACTGATCCGAATTGAAAAATTCTTTCACTGTTGGATAGCCCATTTATCGGTGAAGGCTATAGGCTATATAACATCACGCTACGACCAATAGGAGCGGAGCAGCAATGAAAATTGTTGCAAAAACGGGGTTAATTTACGCATACGAAGTTGCGCGGGACAGCTAGTTATAGATAATGGGGGTAATTGCCCTAATCGCCACGCTTGGCGAGCGGTTTGGCGATCGCATAGTATAATTACATAGAGGACTGTTGCCCGTCCTCCAGTGTGACATCCCTTAGTCGCCTTGACGACACCCACGGGAAGAGATGGAGTAGCACTATTCGTAAGCTGATACCACATCTCCTTTTGCACCAGCCAGGCTATTCTCCTCTAAGATTGGTCTTCATGACCGAAATTCAGTGAGATTTTTTTTTAAGCTATTGCATAGCTTCTATCGCGGGCCTTGAGCGTGGAGACCGAATCCAGAAATTCCGTAACGAAAATAACCTAACACCCCCCACCGGCACAGCGGTAATACTTTTTATTTTTTTTTAATTATTTTACTAAAATATTTTTTTTTATTTTTAAATAAGTATATTTTTTTAATAGAAAAAAAAATATATGTATATTTTTATTGTTGTTTTTTTAAAATAGCTTTACCGCGGCAGTCCCCGAGTGCCACAGTTTTCAATGATGTAATAAAAATGTCAATGAGGAATTTTGGAACCACATTACTAGCAATCCTGTTAACCCCTCCAGCTAAGCTTCATGGCTTGTGTTAGGAGTAGGTTCACGTCGGTAGTATAATGGGTAGGATTCGAACCCGCGACCTCACGATTGCGAGACCGATACCTTAACCATTAGGCTACCGCCGCTTCAAAATTTGAATGAGGATTTTATTAAAACAAGTTTGTGTTTGTTCGCAGGCGTGTTATGGACAAGGACGGCGAGAGCGCCGAGGGGGGGAAGGCGCCGCCCGACGGCCTCCTCGATGCCGCTGGACTCTTCGGTGGTAAGTTCTTTTTTTTTTTTTTTTATATATAACTAGCAATGTGGGATTGAGTCCCACATTACTAGCAATCTTGTTAACACCTCCAGCTAAGCTCAAAGGCTTGTGTTAGGAGTGGGTTCACATCGGTAGTGTAATGGGTAGGATTCGAAACCGCGACCTCACGATTGCGAGACCGATGCCTTAGCCATTAGGCTACCACCGCTTCATTCAGATTATTTCTATCATATGACCAGTTGCTTTCAAAACTAAACCTTTACTATTAAGGCATATGGTTGAGAATGGCATGCATCTTGCAATCGCTGTTAATTTTTCTAATTTGAATCCTATGTCATAAATATTAAGGTTGCTATCGTCTTAGTACTATCCTCGCCAGGTATTGAGATGCGTTAGATTTAGCTTATGTAAAACTTGACAATCTTAATTATGCTGTGCTTCTTCCATATTACTTAAGGCGTTTACAGGGTAACACTCTTTATAAGTATGAAGTTATAATTGCTTCTCTTCCTCTTTTCGAGGATTACACGAAGAACAGCTCAAAAAGGGCCTCTGGAAAAATTGAAAACCCGGGCAAGCGCTGATGCGTCAACCAGCGCCAACCTTAAAACCACTGTATCGTCTAAGCAGCCAGCTAGTATTGAATATATTATGTTACTATTAAATCACGAACAACGGTAAATCTTAAGATTCTCCAGTAAAACCTAAGAATTACCAGCTGTTAATATTTAAAGTCCTAAAAGTTCTATGATCATAGTTCATTTCGAACTTTTACCTTGCTACATTCGTTACAATCGGTAAATTGCTAACATTTGCCAGGAAATCCTAAATTAGGGTCAAGTAGAACGACTTACATTTGTACTTTGACTGTTTGGGCCTCTGATGACTCTGGGCACCAGTGGCTTAGGGTCCTTAGAATACCATTCCTTTCGGCTTCCCTTTAAATTGTATTTAGTTAACATTGTACGTATATTGTTTTTAAAATTTCGCGATTTTTATACATATTAGATATATTGCGGGACTTAATGGCGTGAATTATTTAAAGGTACGAACCTTTTATTTACCCGACGTTTCGATCGAATTGCACCGATCGTGGTCACGGGTCAACGTCGGGTAAATAAAAAGTTCGTACCTTTAACTAATTCACGCGATTAAGTCCCGAAATATATCTAATATTGTACGTATAGTACGGGTTCCCGTGAACAAATTTTAAAATGATACATATCAAGCTGAAATTGCCATGGTAGCTTTGTTTTGACGAGACGCCCAACTTTATGTATACGACAACTTTATATAGTGGTACGTTAGTGAAAAAAACAGGTGTTAAATATTACAAACTTAATGCGCTTATTACACTACACTGAATCAGGGACCCTAAATCCTTAAAAAGAGCGGTGTAATAAGAGTTAGGGCCTTAATTCTCTAACAAATTTTTAAGGCCTCGTCGATTTAGGGCCCTGATTCAGGGTAGTGTAATAGCTGTTTAACTTTGCCGTTAGAAAACTGTTATAATATAGACATCAATATAGACCGCGATTAGTTAACCAACAGCAAATAAATTTTGTTCCAGGGAACCCGTAGTACCTAGTACAAAAATGATCTCTAACAAGATACATTTTCGTATCGGGTTACCTCAGGAAAATTTTAAGCCTTCGCCTCTACTGGGCACTAATAATTTTGATACAAACCCCGGCAAAGACAAGCTACGCCACTGTACATCATATAGGCTTATACAGTAGCGACTTATTCCCACATTAACTAATCAGACGACTAATTCTGGGACAGCTGCCCGCCGAGCTTCCTAGTTCAACGCGACTAGAATTTATTATCAACTGGTATTTCCATCGGTATGACTGAGGCTAACTGTATTGATCTGGGAAGTAGATGTATTGTATTTATACAACTTGTGGCTGAAATATGCTGACTGCTAAGCACGGGTCACCTAGGGATGGCAATCCCGCAAAACGGGATCACTCATTCCCACGGGATCCCGCTGCTTTTATTAATATGCTGAATCCCGCACCCTCAAAACGCGAATCCCGCAAATAATAAAAATTAATCTAAAAATAGTCCATTATATTGTAAAACGAATGTATTGCAACAGTAATTTTGCCATTTTATATGCTTCAAAAGTGCTATTTAAGAATTCAAGATTAGTTATCGCCATTGTTTGTTTTTTCATCGAATATATTTTTATAATTTACAAGTAAAATTAATTTATGTATAACATCAGATTGTTTAAGAAAAGTTGATTTTTATACATTTTTTTTTTGTTTTCATTTGATTTTATAACACAATTTCAAAGATGCGAGATATCTCGTGAAACTGCGCTTAAAATAATCAATATTTTATTTTTTCCTGTTTTAAATCTGTGTATTTGCCTTAAAATTTACTATGTTGTTATTTAATCGTTAAATACCAAAATTACCGTTTATTAAAAAGTGCTTTGCCATATTTATCGCTCACTTATTGCAAGATCGTCATAACTAAAAAATACAAATTTTACAAGAGGCCAATTTAAATACAATTTGATACGGGAATAAACGCGTTTAATCTAAGTAAAGTATTTACCTTATGCTTGACATTTCGACCGGGTTACACCGACCGTCGATGTAACCCGGTCGGTGTTAAATTGTATTAATAATGCAACGCGTAAGTTTAAAAGTTATAAAGGCCAATTTAAGCTTTCTATTTGATATATTTCACAAAAAAATTACACAAATATGTTTAACCTTTTCATCAATCAAAATATGTTTCCATAGTACAAGCTCTGCTTAGTTTGGGATCAGATAGCGTTGTGTGAGTTGTCCCAAGATGTTATTATTATTATGTTGTACATTTGCTGTTGAGGACTGTTGTAAGTTGCCGGCGAATACTTTTTCATAACTGAGATAGAATGATATTCAAATGGCAGCCTCTGTGGCGCGGTGGGAGTGTATCCGACTGCTACGCAAGAGGTCATGGGTTCGATTCCCACACGGGACACCACTTTGTGAGATCCACAAATTGTTGTACAGAGTTTGTAGTATAATAGGTATCCTTCAAAGGTTTTATGCCGATGTTATTATTAAAATCAAGCGCTCCTTCCCCCATTTACACTTGAAAAATTATCATTGAAATTGGAAACAAAATCGTTTCAAGATCGTTAAAATCATTCCTTTTTTGCGCTGACGAAGCGCCAAGATAAAATTAGCTAATCACTGCGAGTGTTAGGTCTAAGCCATAGGCCGTTTTGATGGGTACCACAGCAGTGTCAGTTATTCTTCCGTGAAATAGTAATGTTAACACATCACTGTGTTTCAGTTGAAGGGCACTGTAACAAGAGTTACTGAGCAAATGAGACTTATGAACTAATGTCTCAAATGAGGAGCGCGGTGCGGTCACATTCAGATCTTTGCTAAACAAGGATTTGGGTGGCACTGATGCTGTTATGGGTTAGCGTGACGCTTACCAAAAGACGCACGACCTGGAGGCCAATTCACGTATTTAAAGCAGTACAGTTGCAGTGCAATTATTATTGCAGTTAAGTTTCGATTAAAACGGTAATTTTTGTATTCTTGTAACTTTAGGATCGATCTTAAAATAGCTTGCGCACCGTACTAGAATGTCGTTATTGCGCTCTCGAGACGCATACTTGACACAAGCGTATTTGAGATCGATGCAAAAGTTACAAGAATACAAAAATGACCGTTTTAATCGAAACTTAACTGCAACTGCACTGCTTTAAATACGTGAATTGACCCTCAGCTCGTCTCTTCATTTCGTATCAAAAAAAAATTGTAAACTTGTTAATAAAAGAAAAAAACACAAATAATAATTGCAGTACCACAAATACTTGAATATTTTATTATGCCAAAGTATAGCTTCTAATGTTTTTATAGCTGGTTCAGAACATTTACTATGCAGACTGATAGTTGGAGGTACGGCAGCGCAAGCGCCGGTAGTAAGGACCCTGCAGGCGGTTGCGAACGCCAGGGTATTTAGAAACATGAAGAATAACACTAGGGCTACTTCTTGCGACCTCATTGTTATATCTTGTCTGTTGTCTGAAAATAAATAAAGTTATCAATCCGGTGAGGAGCTGGGTGAGATGAGTCTAGAGACAAATCTCGAAGCCAGGACAAGATGCGTCAAATTTTGAAGCTCAGTATCCGGACATGTTCTTGATCTTGGTCTTGTTAAAAAGAAAACGGCGGCGTCCCATAGCTAACATAGCTTGCAAATTCACTATATAGTGATCATTCGTAGTCTTAATTTTTTTTATATATAAGACGACTGCCGCATTAGGCTACAAGCCCTGTGTCGCAGGGGACTTAACAAACATACGTCCGGACCGGGTCTCATTTTTAGTCTTGGGACGAACGACTCTGTGGCGCGGTGGGAGTGTGTCCGACTGCTACGCAAGAGGTCGTGGGTTCGTTTCCCACATGGGCACCACTCTGTGTGATCCAGAAATTGTTATTCCGAGCACAATTGTATGTTTGTTAAGTCCTCCACAACACAGGGCTTGTACGCTAATATGAGTGTCGTCTTTTTATTAAAAAAAATTGAAAGAAGTCTGTTACGCTGAACTTAAACAGCTGAACCGATTAAGATGAAATTTGGTATGGAGATTGTTTGACTTCCGGGAAAAGACATAAGATATGCCTCTGTGGCGCAGTGGGAATGTATCCGACTGCTACGCAAGAGGTCGTGGGTTCGATCCCCACCCAGGATAAAACTTTGTGTGATGAGCACGATGGTTTATTCTGTGTCTGGGTGTTATTTATCTATAATATGTATGTATTTAGAAATATATAAGTATATTTATCAGTTGTCTGGTTGCCATAGTACAAGCCCTGCTTAGTTTGGGTTGTGTGAGTTGTCCCAAGATATTATATTATTATATTTTTTATGTCGATAACCGACATCCACGTGGGCTTAGCTCCGGGAGAAAGCTAGTAGTATGGCGTTTGATGGAAGTGTATGGAGTATGGAGCAAATTACCTATTGCACCGACAACAAATAGACATACATGAAGTTGATCTAATTATATTGTATTAAGTTTTTGCTCTACCTGTTTTGATTAAATTGTACTGATCGTCACGGGTCTATTTCTTTCCGTCTATTTATACCATTAACCCAGGAACGCAGAGAAAATAAACCCTACGTTCCCAGGAATCCACAAATCATTCACAACTTTTGAATCATATCTTGCATTGTAGTGAAATCCAGGGTTTCAATATGCACCAATCAACATTTTGTTTGTATTTTTGTAATTAATTTTTTATAAGTTTCTGTATTTTTGTTATTACTGTCACTGAATTTGATCTTGTCAAATTTGTTATTTTTGGTTTTTGACATAAAGTACTCGTATTTTTAATCTATGTTCCTTCTGATAAGTTCCAAAATGTTTCAAAATGATTCTATGGGCTTACTAAGATCATAAGTTAAAAGCAATTAGAATTTGTAGACTCCTATCTTTATACATTTACTAGCTGTCCCGCGCAACTTCGTCTGCGTAAATTTTCCCCGTTTTTGCAACATTTCTCATTGCTGCTCCGCTCCTATTGGTCACAGCTTGATGTTATATAGCCTATAGCCTTCCTCGATAAATGAGCTATCTAACAGTGTAAGATTTTTTTTGAACGCGGTAATCTCAGGAACTACTGATCCAAATTGAAAAAATATTTTACTGTTGGATAGCCCACTTATCAAGGAAGGCTATAAGCTACACATCACGCTATGACCAATAGGAGCGGAGCAGCAATGAGAAATGTTGCAAAAACGGGAAAAATTTACGCAGACGAAGTTGCACGGGCCAGCTAGTAATTTATATTTGTAATCATGCTACGGGAAAGTAATAATGTTAAGACAGTAACTAAGATGTAACTAATGTTACACAAAAGTACCTGGCGCTGAGCACTGGCCCGTCCACATAATTAGTAATAACTTTGTCTTCGTTACACAGCCAGTATTGTCGTTAAAACGTTCAGACATACTTGTATAGGGCTACCACAACAATATAAGAAGAATCTTTAAAAAGCCTATTTAAAAAAATCTAAATGCTCTATCGTTTGTTGCCGATCATTTTTATTTTTATTTAATTATTATTTGCTTTTATATTCATTTTAATATAATTTATTATTTACTATTATATTCATTTTAATATAATTAAGTATTTGCATTTATATTTCTTTCAATTTAATTATCTCGTTTTGTTTACTACTTTTGATTAAATTTTTAATGTAATTAATGGAGAAGCAACTGACTTCTGTAGCAGTTATTTAATTAGCACAGGAATCAGAGCCACAAATATTGTTGTAATTAGGATTTTTTTTGTGTCAATAAAGATTATTATTATTATATTATTATTTAGTCGATCCTATGCTATAATTAAATTGACAGAATGATTGGATATAATTTTTAATTCATTATAATATAATTCAATGCGATAGTTTAGGCATCGATTTCTCAATCGTTAGTTCGAATCCTACTGACTGAGCTCACTCCTAAACAACAGCTGGAGGGGTTAACAGGATTGCTAGTAAAGTGCGGCCCATACCTATTGGTAGTTCTGTTTAATTTATTATATAAAAAAAAAACTATAATTAGTTAGGGGCCGTTAATAAAATACGTCACGCTACAATCAACTTTTTTTTGTCCTTCTATTGTCACACTGTGTCACGACTCCACGTAAATATTTCGTCCCGTCCCCCCCTTTATATTGTAATAAAACTATATACTTACGTTTAGAAGTCTATGTATATACTAAATACGAAATGAATCACTTTGTATCATGATAAAAATTGAGAAAAAAGTATTTATTGAAAAAATATTAATTTAAAATGTTTTAATTTAAAATTTTGCTATCAATACTTCTATACTAATATTATAAATTATAAAATCTGTTACGTTTTCACGCTAAATTACTGGGCGGTATTTGATTAAATTTGGTGTATAGACAGTCTGGGGAAGGATATAGATTATTATTTCACGGCACACATGTAAATAAAACTGCCACCAAAAGTTAGTAGGTATTTAATAAAAGTAAAAAAGCTTGGTTACTTTGTTTACACGTAAAAGCATCTTCCTACCACAATTTCATCACTAATCGTGACAGTTTAGCCCTAATGGCACAGAAACAAACTCAATTTAAAACTAGTATTCTGAAGCCAAAGTCAATCAATTTGTCTGTCACAACACTCGGAACATTAAAACTTTTATTTCTTTTACTTTTAACTACCTAATGGTATGTGACAACCCTATCATCGCGTGATATTGCACCATATAAGCCAAGTGGAGTTCACTGCCCGCACCCAACGTTAACTACCAACATAACTTTTACTTACACATTCACCCTTATTTATTACATTTATAAAGTTGAAAATCGTTTACACAGTATACAATTTTACTGTTGTTCAAATTGGTCTACAACCAAGTTTGTACTACCGTCGCATTAACTCTTACAGGGTAATGAATAAAGATTATTTTCGCTTGTGTTTAGTGATTGTTATATTTTGTAAAGCGGTTTCCTTGTTATTAAGGATTGAAGAATGGATTTTTAGTTTTCAGGTGTTATATGGATACACACAATGTATGTAGATTGAGATTTGTATAAAGATTTTTGTCTGTTTGTGATATTTCAGCATCTAAACGAATAGCCTGATATCTATGAAATTAATCTTATACCTTTAAACGAGCAATTCTTGTATATTATATACGAGCGGATGCCTCGCGGTTTCATCCGCGTAGTTCCCGTTCTCCTATGTCACCCGGGGTTAGTGTAGCTTCACAATGATGAAAGAATTTTTCAATATATATTTGATCTGAATCTCGACAACAGCTCTAATCATTTTTATGAAATTTAGTATGTAGGGAGTTTCGGGGGTGATAAATCGATCTAGATCGGTTTCATTTTTAGACAACGTCGTTTAAAAAAAATGGGTTGCAATCAGGGAGAGCCGGCAGAAGTAATAAAGGGAAAAAAATAATCATTTGGACTCGAACCGGGTTGCGTGGGTCAATTAGTATTATAAATGTGAAAGTTTGGATATATGGATGGATGGATGTTTGTTATTCAACCACGCCACAACGGCTAAACGGATATGGATGAAAATTAGCGCAGAGGTAGATTAGGTATAATCTGGAAGCACATAGGTTACTTTTTATTCGGGAAATATGTTATTATTACATATCTGGACTCTGAAATACAGTTCACACTAGTTCCGGGCCCAGAGAATGCACAACTTTTGTATAAACAATTTTGTCAATAAATATTATTATTATTTCCATGGAAGGGTTTTGTTTTCCAAAGTTTCCACGCCAATGAAGTTGCGGGCAACAGTGGTATAATGTACGGACTTTAATCGTAAAGTCGCGGTCGACGCCCACAAATAACACGCAAATATATACTTATATACTAATGTTATAAAGCTGAAGAGTTTGTTTGTTTGTACGTGGTAATCTCAGAAACAACTTATCCGAATTGAAAAAATATTTCACTGTTGGATAGCCCATTTATCGAGAAAGGCTATAGGCTATATACTTCTTTTATGCCCTGCTCATTCTTCTGGATTCGTCGGATGCTCTTTTATAGTTCAATCTGTTTCTCTCTGGAATGCCCTGCCCCCCGAAATTAGGATGGCACCCAATCGCCTTAATTTTAAATGGAAGGTACGCACTTTATTCCTTGATGGATCAGCTGAATCATCACAACATTAGTAACATAAATATTAGTCTGTATGTATGTATTTATTTATGTATGTATGTATTGCTGTAAGTATGTATACTATTGTATAGTTATGTATGTAGGTATATATGTATATATGTATTTTTGTAAGTATGTATAGTATTGTATAGTTATATTGTTTTATTTGTGTATTATGTAAGAATAATAAGGAAGTTCTTACAATTAGGTTACTGCACCTTTCACACATTCCATTTCTACACCACCCTAAGGTAGACTGGCAGAGAATGCTTTTAGCATTAAGTCCACCTTTGTACAACTTTGTGCATAAAGTTTTAAATAAATAAAATAAACATCAAGCTACGCCTAACACAAGCGGAGCAATAATGAGAAATGTTGCAAAAACGGGAAAAAATTACGCAGACGAAGTTGTGCGGGACAGCTATCACAAATAACGCAGGCACAGATAATATAATACTATACTAGTACAGATACCTCATCCCATACAAAGAAATGCGATCGTCCTAACTCGGGCTCGTTTTCGGGCTCGTTTACGGAGACGTTAGATGGCATTAGCAGTGGTGCATAGCAAGCGACATCTAGTGATTCAGGCTACAGCTGATTGATTTTAATGGCCCTCCTTACTAAAGTCGCCAAAAGATGGCGGTAAAAACATCGAGGGATGAAAATTGAGGCCTCCGCTTGGTTTGTTCTATATCGTGCGTTTACTTGGAAATAAAGTTGGTTGCTATTTGCTACTACGCGGTCATCGGCCGTGCTTAGGTCCGTATTATTAGATGAAGCTCAGATTCGTTCTAAAGAACGATATCATTTGAGTTCCCTTCTAAGTGCGGTTAGCGTCTTACTAAACGGCACTAATTAATAAACATGTATTGATAGCTTATATCGCGCCCGTACAAATAACGCAGAAAATCGCTTTAAATGACGTAATTCGACTGCAGACCTCAAAAATATTGTAATTTGACCCTAATAGGCGACGACACTACCTAATTACATTAAACGAATTTGTTATTGCTAAAGTAACTCGTCGGTGTACACCTCAAAGTTCTTGTGTACTTCTATTAAGATAGAATGTTTGCGTAAGTTAAGTAACTTTACCACAGTCGGTGCATAGATGGGTGACCCTTGTCTAAAATGTTATACTTACATCAATCATCTTTTTGGTCTTGGTTTATTGTCAGAGAACATTTTTTTACACTTATTTAAATGTAATCGTGAAAAGATTATGCATAATTTCACAAAATCCACAATTTAGGATTAAAATTGACTTAATCAACGACGATTTTATAGTATTATATTATCTGTGACGATATCAATGGCAAAAATATTATTTTTTTGCCTTAATTTTTCTGTATTATGACTTATCTATTGAATAGAACGGAGTCTCGAACTCGTGTTCAAGGTCGATCTTACGTTTGAGATCGTTTTAATAATACGGGGCTTGAGAGTGTAACTGTCAGAGTCCTTAAATAATTTTATTGTAAATATTCATTAACGACCACATCGGGAGTAGGTATTTAATTCTTATTTTAACCCTCGACAAAAATGACGAGTGTTATAAATTTAACGCGTATCTGCTTAATGATGTATCTGTGTGCCTGTCTGTAGCAACGTAGCTTCCAAACGGATGAACCGATTTTGATTTAGTTTTTTTGATTGAAAGTTGACTTGATCGAGTGTTCTTAGCTAAAATTTATGAAAATCGGGATTTTCTACTTCATTTCAATTACTTACTTACCCTTCTTAAGATTTCCTCGTAGTTCCGGTTTGTTTAGATCTTTGTGTCAAAACTTTACCGCCTATATATTACGAACTATAAGGCGCACACCCATCTTGTTTCTACTTAAACTTCTTGTTTTGACGAGATCTACGTGACCACGGGGTCAAAACTTTAAACGGCTATATTTTACGAACTATGGGGCGCAGACCCATCTTGTTTCTACTTAAAAGTCTTGTTTTGACGAGATCTACGTGATCGCGGGGTCAAAACTTTGAACGCCTATATCTCACGAACTATAAGTCGTAGACCCACCATGTTTGTACTCAAACTTGATGTTTTGATGAGATCTATGTGATCACGGAGTCAAAACTTTAAATGCTTACATCTTACGAACTATGGGGCGCAGACCCATCTTGTTTGTACTGAAACTTCTTGTTTTGACGAGATCTACGTGATGGCGGGGTTAAAACTTTGAACGCCTAATCTCACGAACTATAAGTCGTAGACCCATCTTGTTTGTACTGAAACTTCTTGTTTTGTCGAGATCTACGTGATGACGGGGTCAAAACTTTGAACGCCTATATCTCACGAACTATAAGTCGTAGACCCACCATGTTTGTACTCAAACTTGATGTTTTGATGAGATCTGTGTGATCACAGGGTCAAAACTTTAAACGCTTATATCTTACGAACTATGGGGCGCAGACCCATCTTGTTTCTACTTAAACTTCTTGTTTTGACGAGATCTACGTGATCGCGGGATCAAAACTTTGAGCTCCTATAACATACAAACTATAGGGCGTAAACCCACTATGTTTGTACTCAAACTTGATGTTTTGATGAGATCTATGTGATCACGGGGTCAAAACTTTAAACGGCTATATTTTACGAACTATGGGGCCCAGACCCATCTTGTTTCTTCTTAAACCTCTTGTTTTGACGAGATCTACGTGATCGCTGGGTCAAAACTTTGAACGCTTATACCTCACGAACTATAAGTCGTAGACCCACCATGTTTGTACTCAAACTTGATGTTTTGATGAGATCTATGTGATCACGGGGTCAAAACTTTAAACGCCTACATCTTATGAACTAATAAAGACAGACTGCGCCTTACTAGGCGCAGTCTGTCTATCTTTTAGATGCACATACTTGCACTTGCACCAATACTAGATAATGTATGGGACAAAGTATAAAATCGCTGTTTGAGCGAATTTATAAAAAAGGGACACTGTATTTTTATGAATTTGCTCATATCTCGAAAACAGTGCTTTCAATCAAAAAAATTATAAAAGTTAATACATTGTTCAGCTTTGATGCAAGTATTTTTCGATTTTTCGCATTATGTCCTTTTTTTTATAAATTTGCGCATAACTCGGACACGAACCACACTGTTGGACTGAAAATGTCCGACCGCCCGACTGGCCCTACCGACATAAAATAACGACACTACAGAAGGCATGCTTCATACAATGCATGCTTTACGTACTTTAGACTGCATAGACATCGTTCACTGGCATTGCTTTTTTTTGGAGTATTATTATATAATTGGCTAACCGTGCATTCGTCTAAGTTATTTTCGGTTACTTTGTAATATAGGTATGGTATTCAATATAAATTAATTCATTATTAGCTTTAGCAACCATATTTAAAACAAACTACAAAAAGGTGTGTTTTACTTATTGTATAACCCAAAGTTTATTGACTTAGCGCGGGCGGTCGCGCTAACTGTGCGCGTCTACTGTAGGTATAAATAATGAAATACATTATTATGAGCTAACTTTCTCTATTCTCGGCATTTTGTGACATCGGTCGGTACATTTGATTGTAAGCCGGCGTCTTTGAGAACACCGCTGGCACGTGTGAGTACGTACCTATTTATAACCTGACCTTGATTATTATTTTTAAAATGCATTTTTATTTGAAATATTTTTTTTCGTTCGCAAAAACATGGACTTCGGCTGTCCGGTTGGTTTTGGTAATTTGAAGAAGGATTTGACGCAGGATCAATGTGTCATAAATGTGTCAATAAATCATAAAATTTGAGTGGGACAAGGCGCAGGATCGACGAGCAGTCTTGTCCCTAGTTATAGCCCAATAGAAGTTAATGGAGTCATAGGGCAGAAACCCATCAAAACCGACACCACCGACGAGCGACTAGGCGCAAGACCAACGAGTCAGTCTTGAGTCTTTGTTTAGTAGTTGGTTGACTTTAATTTTTTTCTTTATCACAATATGGCGTCTGGCTGTCGCCATTTAGAATTAAGATTGCTGTCATGTCTTTACAAGATTAATACGAATCGATCGACGTATGAATCATCAAAATTGATCAAAATTACATACATACATACATACACGTCAAACACATTACCCTCCGTAGTCGGGTAAAAATACACATTCAATAGCGGGTCCTGCCTAAGGCGTTGAGGGGAAGTGTATGATTATGTACTTATTAACCCCCTCCCTGCCCCCTCGCCCTCGCGTGAACTAACTCACTCTTGGCCGGTGTTACACCCTCCCCCCAGAACATGATGGGCAATGGAACAGGAGTCTAGTTCTTTTATGGGGTTTAAAAGCCTCCAATTATTTTATCTCTAGTTGTAATTTACTACAACTTCATGTCACTCTTACTTCTCGTCGAAAAATAAGTAAAATATATCAACAAAATGTAGGTATGGTCAGAATCGGAATTCCCAAATAGTGCCATCTATTGTTAGATTGAACCAGTTTAATGTTTAAGTTGTGCCTATCATAACGTAGTACAAATAAATTGCCGCTAGAGTTATGACTTTGCCAGAAACTTTGTAAAGTTATGGAAATTTGATTTAGGAACCTATTATTTTACAACCCCTTGTATAGCTTAATAATAAAAAAAATAATAATACACATTTTTAGTACCTATCTTCTGATATTCCAAGTTTAAAAAAACTTCAATATCAAATCGATACTTATAACGCCATCTGTTGATATTTATTTGACCTACATTTCTGTTTCTTCGTGATGAGACCCCGTGACGCAGGTAAAACCGCGAGGTAAACGTTTTCATTTTATCGAAACTCCAGTCGTATCAATAGTTAAAGACATTGCAAAAGTACATCTGTCTCTTTCTAAACATGATCAAACGGAAGTGTCAGCGCTCATTAATCAAGCAATAAGAAGGTCTTTAAATAACCAAATCACTCACGTCCATCCGTTTATAACGTTATTCTCAAAAACAGCTCGGCTATGACTCACGTTCGAATATTTTGGTCCGTGGAATATTTGATTTATGACTGTTGGCGTTTTGTCTGTTTGGTGGGTGATCTGAATCTCGTTTTTGATGTTGTTGAATTTTATACAACTAAATGGAGAGACGAGCTGGTCGTACTCCTGATCAGGGATGTTGCGAATATCCGCTTCCGCAGTAGCGGAGCTTTCGTATCGATATAGACATCTGCATCTGCAATAATCGATGACAATTTTCATGCGGATGCAGTTGTTAAATGGTCGACCGTTCATTGAAAAAAATCTAATTTTGGGTTGCCATCCGTAGGCAGAGACACATTAGAGAGATTAAGTAAAATGTCACAATAATGGACATTCACGTGGGGAAGCTGCGGCATAGTTGTGAATATTCGCATCCGCAATTGCGGAGCTTCCGCATCGGACTGGACATCCGCATTCGCGGATGCCTGCCGTAAAAAATCCGCATTTGCAACATCCCTGCTCCTGATAGTAAGCGTCACGCGTCGCCCATAACAGTATCAGTGCCACCCAAATCCTTGTTTAGCAAAGATCTGAATGTCACCGCACCGCGCTCCTCATTTTTTTTTTTTTATATACGACTCCCGCAATTAGGTACAAGCCCTGTGTCGCGGGGGACTTTACAAACATACGAGTCACTGACACAAAGTAAACCCAGACTCGGAACAACAATTTGTGGATCACACAAAGTGGCGTCCCGTGTGGGAATCGAACCCACGACCTTTTGCGTAGCAGTCGGACACACTCCCACCGCGCCACAGAGGTCTCATTTGCATAGTAATTACGCTTACTATAGCGCCTTTTAACCGAAACACAGTGATGCGTTAACATTACTATTTCAATGACTGCCTCTGTGGCGCGGTGGGAGTGTAACCGACTGCTACGCAAGAGGTCGTGGGTTCGATTTCCACACGGGACACCACTTTGTGTGATCAACAAATTGTTGTTCCGAGTCTGGGTGTACTTTGTGTCCGTGACTTGTATGTTTGTAAAGTCCCCCGCGACACAGGGCTTGTAATATACTGCGGGAGTTATCTTTTTTTTTTAAAAAAAAAGAAGAATAACTGACACTGCTGTGGTAGCCATCAAGACGTCCTATGATTGAGACCTACCATTAATTGTAATTAGTAACAACATCTTGGCACTTCGTCAGCGCAAAAATAAAAAATAATGTTCTAAAATGTAAGTATGTATATCATTTGCATGGTTTCCATAATAAAAGTTCTACTTAATTTGGGACCAGATAGCGTTGTGTAAGTTGTCCCAAGATATTATCTATACTAATATTATAAAGCGGAAGAGTTTGTTTGTTTAAACGCGCTAATCTCAGGAACAACTGGTCCGATTTGAAAAAATATTTTTTTGTTGGATAGCTCATTTATCGAGAAAGGCTATAGGTTATATAACATCGCGCTACGACTAATAGGAGCGGAGCAGCGACGAGAAATGTTGCAAAAACGGGGAAAATTTATGCATACGAAGTTGCGCGGGACAGCTAGTCTATACTAATATTATAAAGCTGAAGAGTGTGTTTGTTTGTTTGAACGCTGTAATCTCAGGAACTACTGATCCGAATTAAAAAATTCTCTCACTGTTGAATAGCCCATTTATCGAGGAAGGCTATAGGCTATATAGCATCACGCTACGACCCATAGCAATGAGAAATCTTGCAAAAAACGGGGAAAATTTACGCAGACGAAGTTGCGCGGGACAGCTAGTTATTATATATTTTTATAGATTCAATAAACATAGAAATATATATAACTATTGGAATACGTACTTTTCCTTTTAAATTCAGAACTTTAAAATAGCAACAACCATTAGCATAGTCATTTTTCTCTAGTAGGTATTTAAAGTCATAATAGCCGTCTGCCTGTCCGTGTGATAGATTGCAATGATGACGAAAATTGCCGCGACTACCTCAATATAAACTTTTTGCAGCTCCAAAATGCCGCCCGAGGCGGCTCTTCTCAATTAAACTAAGTGCCACAAATCCGTCACAAATGAACGTTACGTGTCGGTACATAAAAACTATACAGCTTATAATATTATTATTGAAAATGATTTGAAACTGGCTTCAAAAAAGGTAGTTCTCTATTTGTACGGGTTGTTTAACAACCCCCCCCCCCCATCCATCCTCAAAGATTTTATGCCCATTTCATTGCTGAAGTCAAGCGCCTCTTCTCGATTTTACACTAGTAAAATTATCATTGAAATTGGAAACAAAAGATGTTCATAAAATGGCAAGAAATCCCAAAAAAAAATGTGGAATAATCAATATTATACCAATTTCTGTTCTTTAATGGTTATAAAAGTGAAAGTATGGATGTTTATTACCCAAACCACGACAGTACTTATCATACAATAGTCATGGATCTACATTTATATTACATTATATAAATAAAAATCAATGTTTGTCCTCTATGCATATCGAAATCATTGATCAGATTTTGATGAAACTTTGGTGGGTGTTCTGAAGACACCAGCAAGGGTTCCTGGGCCAAAAAGCCTCAGCAAAGCGTGGCCAAACACAGCTAGCAGGTCATAAATATCTTGAAATAACATGTAGACCTGGGAACCAATCATCATACTATTTATTATTAAGACTAAAATTTGATATCTTAAAATGGATCTAGTTGCTTGCTCCTTGTTACTTTATTATGCTTGGTGAATTTGTCACTTTGTTTTAATTGCCACATTGATCAAGAGCATGGTTTGACTTGTAAGTAAATTTCTGCGTGACGAATAAAGGCCATTCTTTTCTTTCTTTTGATATCATAATTAATATTTTATATTTAATTATTCGTTACCAGTACTTTGACCAATATTGAAGCACATGTAGTTTTAACCTTTGCTGTAAGTAGATGCTCCTACAAGGCTGATTTTAGTTTATCTCATGTTCCAACTTTTTAATAATATAATTTGCGTCAGTTCTTTAACATGGTGTATAGTATATTAGTGGCAGCACTTAACCCCCATATCAAGTTTATAAACCTTCAAACATTGTAAAATTGTCAATTTGAAAAGAGTGGCCGCGAGTTTTTATTGCCATGTTATTTTGTCCGGCTTTACCTATTGTTTGCGAACTTGGCATTACATGTAGGTACATGTAGAATGCCAACGTATCACAAGTGTGGTTTTGCATCCTACCTAAGTGAATAATTGTTGTTGTCTCTAAAATTTTTTAAGCTATGGCATAGCTTCTATCGCGGGCCTTGAGCGTGGAGACCGAATCCAGAAATTCCGTAACGAAAATAACCTAACACGCCCCACTCCGACCGGCACAGCGGTGATAAAAAAATGCTATGCCATAGCTTTACCGCGGCAGTCCCCGAGTGCGCCACACGTCTTTTTGTTTATTTAATTTCAAGTCTAACATATTTGTTGTGTGTTCCAGCATACTGGGGTCGCGATGGCGGCGCGGGCGGTGGCAGTGCAGCGGCGGCCGCGCAGGCGCAAGCGGCGCTGTTCGGCTTCGGCAGCCGATACCCGCCGCCGACGACGCTCGGCGTCGCTGCCAACCAAGCTGCTTCGCTTGGACTACATCCTGCAGCCAGTAAGTATCTCTAGACTTTATACCTTATCGAATCCAGTCGAAATTGCTAAATTCTGCCCCTTGATTGCTGAAATACCTAAACGTATTTATATATTTTAAACTTACGCGTTGCATTATGTACACAATAAATAAACGCGTTTAAAGTAAGCAATGTATTTACACAGTGATCATAAACTGACTCAGCTGAGTCAGATTGTGACCACGGTCGGTGTAACTCGGTCGAAACGTCAAGTATAACGTAAAACATTACCTATATAGTTTAAACGCGTTTATTTCCGTTGTGTATTTGTATATTTATTTATCCTAATTTTTTTGTATTTCTTAGAAAGTTTGCTCAATATTGAGGATATTTGATAGGATTTAGGATAGAGACACGGAAAAGACAGGAAAGCCCTGTAATTGAAATACCTGGGCTTATGTCAAAAGGCTATACTATTTATGTTAATAAAAAACATACATACATATACTCGTACAGGCGTCGTCGAGGCTTAAATCATAGCCGAGTCAGTCAATTTCATAGTATGTACCTAGTCCGAAATAAAATATAATGATAATGTTTTCTTAACCAATGAGCACTGAAGAATGTGCTATTCCACTCCAATCCATTTCTATGATGGATTATTTTCCACTCCTTTTTATGGTTCAGTATGGTATACTTTATTCTAATATTTATTTCTTTATACGATGTCCTTTTGTTTTTGACGATTTTCATTTGTTTTTACCGATGCTCATTCTTTGAAAATAGAGGTGCATTTTAGATGTATAGTTTATTGGATTAGGATGCAAGTAAAATTAAATCCATCAATTGATTGAAATGGAACAATAAGTAGAAATAAATCCATCGATGGATTAGAATGGAACAAAAAGTGTCGACAAATCTATTAATAGATTAGAGTGGAACAAAAGTGGAAACACATCCATCATTAGAGTTGGTTGTCCATTATACTTCGTTTTACGTACATGTACTTAAATACACTGGGCTGACAGTTCGAACTGGCATGTTGAGTTGTTAACGCAAGCGATTTTTTGACAGTTTGTAGTGTGCACATCACGTGTAAACGCAAAATAATGAAAAATTACTGATAACTGCGGACCTTAGGTCATACAATGAAGTTGCAGTCGTAATGCAAATCAAAATGTCATCATGACAGTTATCAACTCATTTGAAACGCATAGTACATCCCTGGTGTTTTATAAGCTAGGACAACGTTTTATACACCTAAACCTTCCCAGAAAAATATGCAATCGAATAGTGAAAACCGCATCGCGAACATATACATATATATGTACTGTTCAAACAAAACCACCTTTTTCACCTTTTTCAATTCGGTTAATAAAATTAAAATAACCCTCTTTTCTTCCAGGTGCAGCATGGTGGTCTATGGCATCCCACCTAGCAGCCCAAGACTACCTAGCGCGGCTGCAAGCCTCTGGTCTCAATTTCCCACCAATGGCGGATCCCTACGCCGCCCTGTCGGCGCTCTCTGGAGCTGGACTCAAGCAGCCCTCTAAACCTGGGAAACTCTCCTCTAGGAATGAAAGGTAACTAATCTATACCAATATTATAAAGAGGAAAGATTTGATTGTTTGTTTGTATTGATTAGGCTCCGAAACTACTGGATGGATTTGAAAAATTCTTTCATCGTTGTAAAGCTACACTATCATCGGGTGACATAGGCTATTTTTTATCCCTGTATTCCCACGGGAACGGGAATTACGCAGGTAAAACCGCGAGACGTCTGCTAGTAAAAATTTTTACACTGAAATATACAATCAAATTTACATTATTCACAACTAACAAATTATTTACAAAAAACGGGGAAAATTTACGCATACGAAGTTGCGCAGGTCAACTAGTGACTAATAAAATCATTTTAGTTTGCGTTGCATGATGACAAATGCGGATTTGCTCAGATAACCTGCTTGCAACCAAGCCTGCTACAACCACAGAACAGAGAAATAGAGGTTAAAACTATAAACTTGTGGGTGGGGTCGTACATAAATCACGTGATGTTTTTAGCCACTTTTTGACACCCCCTCCCCTTTGATGAGGTTTAGACTACCCCCTCGCCAAATATCCCGTATTTTTTGGTACAAAAAGATAACCTAACAATTAATACAGTAATTGCATTAAGTCCAGAACCAGGAATCGAACCCGACACTTCTGTATGCCAAACTAGCGACGGAATCGAACCACCTATCTGGACTATGTTACTAGACCTCAAACTTTTCTATCCTTTCATGCTAGTGAGTTGGATGCGACGCATGCGATGGTCGAACTTTTTTTTTTTCTTTAAAAAAAAAGATATCTAGCAATGTGGGATTGAGTCCCACATTACTAGCAATATTGTTAACCCCTCAAGCTAAGCTCAAAGGCTTGTGTTAGGAGTGGGTACACGTCGGTAGTATAATGGGTAGGATTCGAACCCGCGACCTTACGATTGCGAGACTGATGCCTTAGCCATAAGGCTACCGCCGCTTCATTATTGTATTAATAAAGTAATTGGCAAGAAATCTCTATAAAAATTACTAAATTCGCTTTCGAAAAAAATTCGCTGCCCCCCGAAATTAGACTGGCACCTAATCGTCTTAATTTTAAATCGAAAGTACGTACTCTGTTCCTTGATGAACTAGTTGAATCACCTCTACATATGTAACTTATATGTAATTTATGTAGGTATATATGTATTTATGGTATGTAAGTATATATGTATTTCTGGTATTTATTTATGTAGGTATATTGTGTATTTATGTAAGTATATTTAATTGGTTTTGTTATACTATTATTTTTATATATTTTTTTAGTTTATTCTTTGTCTGATTGTATGTAATATCTACAGGTTTACTGCACCTACATACTACATTTTAACGTTTCATAAAGTAGACTGGCAGAGAATGCTTTTAGCATTTAGTCCGCCTCTGTACAATTTTGTGCATAAAAATTAAATAAAATAAAAAATTAATAAAACCTCATATACGCTGATTTTCAACTAGTATTATAAACTACTAAAACAGTTCTCTTCTTACACCAGCGGTTACATAAAACTACAATCGCCCAATGATCTAAATTACTACGTTCTAATGTTTCAGGTCAGGCAGAAGCAGTACATCATCCAGCGCTTCAGCCAAGGAGAAGAGCCCATCGACCAGCGCCAGTTCCCAGAATATGAGTGAGTGGGGCACGTATCTCTCTTCTATATTTATATTTGTTTGTGTGTCTGTTAGTATTATCATAATAATAAGCATTTTATGTCCCAGTAAGACAGAGGAAGGCACTTTTTTAGTCAGGGCCAGATTTAGGGGGGGGCAAGCGGGGCTTCTGCCTTGGGGTCTCCACAAGATAGAGGCCCCACAATAAAGAAAAAAATAAACCATTGAAAATACAAAAATCAGAGCGTTGAAATGATACTAACACTGTACTTGATGTTGATGGTCTAGAATTACATTGGAGAGTACTCGTTTTCAAATTTTTGAAAAGAATCTGCTCCTTTGTTGAACCAAATCCGTCCCCCCTGATTTTAGTACTAGAGAGAGAGAAAATGGGACGAGGGCAAGGCCGTAACTAAGGAGGAAGGGGTCATGAAAAACACCTCTTTGTGCGACCCACGAATAGTTAATCAATGCTTAATATATAATTGTGAATGTAAGTTTGTTTGTTACGCTTTCACGCGAAAACTACTCTACCGATCATCATGAAACTTTGTACACATATTCTTGGAGGTATTAGAAGTAACATAAGATTATAAAAAAAGGGGGGAAATTTACGCAGACGAAGTTGCACGGGACAGCTAGTAATACATAATAACATTTATTAGTAAAACTTTTATACAAAAGACAAAGATATATGCAAACAATTGTATAGTTGACTACAATAAAAGTAAATTATTTTGTACTAATCAGGTACAAATAGTAGATTTTAAAATGCTCTGAAAGTAAAAGTTGCTTTACAATTTAATATGTTTTTGAATTTAAAAGCACGGAAACATATATTAAAACATATACTATAAAAAAAATTGACTATAGGAACTTATGACATCATAGGTTGATAATCCATACACATTTCTACAGAGCTTGTCGTTTTGACATTTAATAAAAAGAGACTGATTTGACTTGACAGTCAACATCCCTATTGGGCAGTAAATACTTTAAAAATCTTAATTCTTAAAACATTAAAAAAAGGTATAATTATTTTATGGTTCTTATAGTTATGCAGAATCTAGATATATATATTTATTTAAAGATGACTCCCGTAGTAGGGTACAAGCCCTGTGTCACGGGGGAGTTTACAAACATACAAGTCACAGACACAAAGTACATCCAGACTCGGAACAACAATTTGTGGATCTCACAAAGTGGTGCCCCGTGTGGGAATCAAACCCACGACCTCTTGCGTAGCAGTCGAAAACACTCCCGCCGCGCCACCGGGGCAGTCTATTATTACAATATTCTTAATCGTGTAAATAATTTAAGGTAAAATACCTTGTCTGGCAACATTTCGACCGTATTGCAACAGCCGTGGTCACGGGTCACCCGTAATATATATATATTTACATAATGTGTACAAATCGCGAAATTTTATTAACATTTATT
Organism: Herminia tarsipennalis; assembly: GCA_945859575.2. Classification (NCBI taxonomy): domain Eukaryota; kingdom Metazoa; phylum Arthropoda; class Insecta; order Lepidoptera; family Erebidae; genus Herminia; species Herminia tarsipennalis. The sequence goes on from OX243859.2 coordinate 4,005,019, forward strand.
GGTTAAAGTTGTTGTTCTAAGTGTGGGTTTTACTTTGTGTAAGTTACGCGCGGTGGGAGTGTATCCGACTGCTACGCAAGAGGTCGTGGGTACGATTCCCACCCAGGATAAAACTTTGTGTGACGAGCACAATGGTTTATTCTGTGTCTGGGTGTTATTTATCTATAATATACTATGTATTTAGAAATATATAAGTATGTTTATCAGTTGTCTGGTTTCCATAGTACAAGCTCTGCTTAGTTTTGGATCAGATAGCGTTGTGTGAGTTGTCCCAAGATATTATTATTATATCTGCGACATAGTCTTTGCCTTTGCGTTGCACCTCAACTTGTTCCGTGCCTTATCCCTTTCCAAACAAAATATGCAAGGTTTTTAAAATACGAAAAACCTCTCGGTCGTCACCTAACACTAAATGATTTTGTAATATCAGTTTTGCAAAATATTTAATACTAGGTGTGCCCCGCGGTGTTATCCGCGGTTTATTAGCCTATGTTTTTATCCAGGGTGTCAGCTAACTCCATACCAAATTTTATTAAAATCGCTCCAGCCGTTTAGACGTGAAGAAGTAACAAACATACACACTCACATACTCACAAACTTTCGTTATGATCTTAACCACCTACGGTCACCATAACACTCGAAGTAAAATCATTGTTAGGCCTCTAAACCTGACAACAAAACATCGATTTTACTTCGGGCTCTCACAGATGTCTAGTAGATGCTTGTATAACAAAAGTAGGTAGTAGTGAAATATGACATTTAAAAAAATATATACTGTATGACTATGTTATTTGGTGTAATATAAAGAAGCCACCAGCTGGGAGGTTATCAGTATATTAATCATCACCTATATGTATATGTATACATATTGAGTAGATTTTTAAGCAGGGAGCCACCACCCACCATCGACCTGTGATTCACCACAATTAAAGTAGTAAGGAAATGCCTTTCATACAACAATTGAAATAGATTGACAGACCGCACTCAAAAAGAGAGACCTGCAACAAAGAACATTAGTGACAGGTACTCTTACCAAGTCGAGTGGTAGGCACCTCCGGACCCTTGAATTGCAATATTCCGCTTCCACGAAGTGAAACTTCGACACGTGTTTCTACATGAGGCATCCTCAAGACAGCTTGATTTAGCCAAACTTCTCCAAATTTTCTCTTACGTTCATAACATGCATGAAAGGATAGAAAAAATTGAGGTCTAGTAACATAGTCCAGATAGGTGGTTCGATTCCGGCCCCGGTTTGGCATACAAAAGTGTTGGATTCGATTCCTGTGTCTGGACTTCAAATTTTCTATCTTTCTATATATCTATAACAGTTGCAATTCCAACCTAAATGAATAAAGCATTTTGACTTTGAATTTAATTATATTGTTTTGTTACAGGAGCACAATACGGTCTTCCAAAAACATCGTCGCCCTCAGCGATGCACTCGCACTCACAGTCGCTGTCGAGTCTCGCGTCCCTCAACAGTCTCGTCTCGTCGCCTCATCAAAGCAAGCCTAGCAAGCCATCTGCTCCGCCTCCGTCTAGTAAGTAGTTTGATGACAGGCTTACAAGTCATATGATGTCCCACTGCTGGGCACGGGTCTCCCCAGTAGAATCTACCTATTATAGATCTTAGCGCGATAATTACCGCTTGGCGAGGTGGTTGGTGACTGCAAAAGTACTCCGAGGTGGCAGCTTCCTCCTCCGGTGTGACATCCCTTGACGACATCCACGGGAAGTGATGGGATGGCACTATTCTTAACACACGGTCAACGAGACAACTACGTAGGAGACATTATCATGGGCGGATCCAGGATTTCATTCAGGGGGGGGGGGCATGCCTGCCCGCCTGTACTGCATGATAGGCAATAGCTGTGCCTGATGTAACATGCTTATAAGGGGAGGTATTTCGTTTCGCCCGACGCCGCCTAAGAGTTGCACGTACGACGAAGGGGAGGGGGGGAGTACCCTAAAAAGGAGGGGTAAAAAAGCCAAATGGGCAAAGAAATCCAATCCAATACAATAGAAGAAATTAGGTACACAAAACAACCGACTGGGGGCATTGTACTTTTTTATGACTGGACATTTATCAGGTTGGGCATAAGTCGTGCGAAGGGGGGGGGGGGCACGTGCCCTCCCCCGTTAGTCCGCCTATGTGGATAAGACTCTCTTCTCTCGGTTGCGAGTCCGATAACAAATATAAAAACTTGAGAGGTGTCAAGGGACACCCGGATGGAACGAAGTTGTTATCTTAAATTTTTTTTTATAATCTTCGCAACACCACACTGTTCAATGCGAAATAGAAAGACGAAACGAAAGTAACTTACAAAAAGACGATTGTATACCGAAGGCTCGAACCCACAACTACACAATTGTCATCAATACTGTGTACCGAATTTATGCCTCTAGACCAAATCGACAGGTGACTTCTTCGTCAAATTAGATGTTCATATCTTACGCGCACGTCATGTGCGCGTAAGATATGAACAATGTAATCGTTCGCCTCTGTTAGGTTAGAACTTTTTATTTTCAGGCTAGAAAATATTTTTTTTTATTTTTTTATTTTAAAAGATAACTAGCAATGTGAATGATGATGCCTCAACTATAAGACTACCGCCGCTCTTCGCTACATGACGTTACCTTCTATTACAGAGAAGCCAGTGGGCTCGGCGCCAGGAGGCAAGGGCAAGGAGCGCGAGCTGGCGCTGCTGCGCGGCGACCTCATGCTGGCGCAGGCGGCCGCGCACGGCGCCTACCACGCCGCGGTCGCCGCCGCCGCCAAGGGGAAGGTAGCGTTGACTTATCAAATGCTTGAGGATGCTTGCTGACCTATAGACCTGGACTGCGCCATAACCTCACAAAATTGACCACTCTCTAGAAACAGGCAATATAATAATCCATAAACACAGAAAACTGTAAATCAATTTTGATAGGATACTTACTGTAGTATAGTATAGTATCCTCAAGTAGTCAGTAAATATCTCGGCAGTTTATTTTTTTTGTAAACCTACCTATAATTTGTGAAAATAAATTTAAAAAAAAAAACTTTGACGTACTCTGTGGCGCGGTGGGAGTGTGTCCGACTGCTACGCAAGAGGCTGTGGGTTCGATTCCCACACGGGACACCACTATGTGTGATCAATAAATTGTTGTTCCGGGTCTGGGTGTACTTTGTGTTCGTGACTTGTATGTTTGTAGTCTCCCGCGATACAGAGTTTGTACCCTACTGCAAGAGTCGTCTTTTAAAATATACCTGTCAAAGAGACAGGGCCGCACGAGTTTTTTTCTCTCTTTCACGCTTTGCAGTCAATATTTACTTTTGAATTGAAAGGGACGGCGCGGTCCAGGTCTATACGTCAATGTGTACACCAAAACACATGGTTTTTTTTTAAAGATAACGGCAATGTAAGATTATAGGTCCCACATTAGTAGCATTCCTGCTAAAAAAAACCTCTCCAGCTAAGCTCAATGGCTTGTTTTAAGAGTGGGTTCACGTCGGTAGTATAATGGGCAGGATTCAAACCCGCGATCTCAAGATTGCAAGTCCGATGCCTTAGCCATTAAGCTACCGCCGCTTAAATTTTATTCTTCGCCGCTTTGATTGCTATTCTCTCTCAGAGGAAGCCTAAGTTCCTGTAGCGAAATATATGTCTTATGTATATAGGGTTATTGGTAAATCGACGTATTTCTTGCTGTCACCAAATATTCCATAATTCATTACATTTTAAGATAACACGAGTTTCACATAAAAATAAAAATGTGTGGCACTCGGGGATTGCCGCGGTAAAGCTATTGCATAGCATTTTTTTTATCAAATTATGCCATTTTTCTTTTCATTACATATCGGAGCAGCTCGTCTCGGTCCGTGCGAGCTTCGTACAGTCGTACCATATACATATACGTTAAGCGAACGCTCGGCCGAGCTACATGGTAGGCGGAGTGGGGGTGCTAGGTTTTATTTTCGTTACTGAATTTCTTTATTCGGTCGCCGCGCTCAAAGCCCGCGATAAAAGCTATAAAATAGCTTAAAAACAGCTTAAATAATTTGAAACTTAAGATAAACTTGAAGTGAACACGTAGGCCTTGTTTCGATGACTTTTGCAAAAAAATTTGGTAAAAATATTCAGTTGTGTAATTTGTTGCATATGAATCCAAATGACGACCTGCTGGCAAGGAATATGTCGAGTTATCAGTAACCCTGTATAGCTATAAATATCTGTAAAAAACAATCTTCATGGTCTTTCGAGCCGAACAAAACTCTGGCTCGGAAGACCATTGGATAATGGTTATTAACTAAATGAATTATGTTTCAGAACATGTCCCCACTGTACCCTTTCGGCATGCCTGGCTCGGAGAAGGACCGACATGCCGGCATTGACTCCCTCACCGGATTACCGCATACTATACTTAGGTAAGTAACAAAATATACTGTAGAAATCACTATTGGAACACTAATATCGTATCAGTAATTTAAACAAAATAATCTTTCGTCTTTAATATATTAGGCTGACTGGCGCAACTTCGTTTGCATAAATTTTCCCCGTTTTTGCAACATTTTTTCATTGCTACTCCACTCCTATAATCGTAGCGTGATATTATATAGCCTTTCTCGATTAATGGGCTATCCATCACTAAAATATTCGCGTTCCAACAAATAAACGCTTTAGCTTTATAATATTAGTATAGACGAAAATGAATCTGTGACTAATCCAATATGTTTTTAATTGTTAGTGCTGCCTTAGAAGGAGGGTAAGCATCGTTTTATTCTTTTACGTTTAATATTAAATAATTAATTGATATGTCGTCGTCAGATCGTAGAATTTGATAGAAAATTTGATGAAATGGCTGGCTATAATGTGTAATGGTGGTATCATATAAGTAATAGTTCCTGAACATTCCAAAAATTGAAACATTGGTTGACTTTTGTATGTAAAATGAGCCTAATTAAGATATAAATGAGTTTATAAGCGGCAATAGCCTAATGGTTGAGGTTCGAACCCTACTCATTATACCACCGAGGTGAACCCTAACATAAGCCATTGAGCTTACTTGGAGGGGTTAACAGGATTACTAGTAATGAGGGCTTAACGCCTGTGATGAGACACTGACATAATTAGAAACAGAATGATTCATAAAAATAAGTCAATTGTATAGTATTTAAAGCTTTCTAAGCGCTTATAACCTATCTACACCTTTTTACTTAAAGCATCATTGGACTGTAGTACTAGATAGTTAAGTAGTAGACACTCGTCGAGCGATTCATGGCAATTTGTGGCGGCATTATTGGCAACTAATTGCTCGGCCAATAATGGCAATATGTCTACAATTGTATGGCGCATGATCAAATCTCCTAAACGGGCAACACAACCCGACAACAATAAAATAGAGGGCGACTAACAACAAAATTGCCGGGCAACATTGGGGAAAATAAATCGCTTAGCAAACGTACGGCAACCATCAAATCAATATTGGAGAGTACTGCCAGGCCAGGTGGAGTGATGATCTACGCAAAACGGCTGGCAGGAACTGGATGCGAGAAGCCGAGGATAGAACAGAGTGGCGTGCAATTGGAGAAGCCTATGTCCAGCAGTAGACTGCAATAGGCTGATGATGATGATGATGATGATGATGAGTACTGCCATGTTGCCGGCCACAGCATTGCCGCCACAAATTGCCGTAAAAATGGCCCGTTTAGACGCCCCTTAAGAGTCAATTGCACAACAACAATTATACTAAGTTCATCATCATCATCAGCCTATCGCAGTCCACTGCTGGACATAGGCCTCTCCAATTGCACGCCACTTTGTTCTATACTAAGTAATCGATACGATTTCGAGCACTGATTGGTCAATTGACGGTCCACTTCTCTATACTCCACTCCGCTACGCGTTAGTGTAAACGCATCCTTAAGACTTAACCAGGACTGACTCCCCCATAAATAATAATCTTAAGTACGCCTTCGATATTTAATAACAATAATTATTATGATTACAGCGATCAATCTTCAGTACTGGGCGGTGTGCGGTTACCTCCGGACACAGAAATAATAAAGTACACGTCGTCGTTGGCTGGTGGACCCAAGGTAAAATCACATGTATGTCATTGTACATTTCTTTATATAATTGACTAGCTTTGGCCCGCGGCTCCGCCCGCGTGGATGTCGGTTATCGCGATAAAAACTATCCTATGTCCTTCCCCGAGACTCAAACTATCTCCATACCAAATTTCATCTAAATCGGTTCAGCGGTTTGAGCGTGAAAGCGTAACAGACAGACAGACAGACAGACAGACAGACAGACAGAGTTACTTTCACATTTATAATATTAGTATGGATAATATAAATATTTTTTATTTTTATAAAGACTACTCCCATATTAGAGTACAAGCCCTGTGTCGCTTTACAAACATACATGTTACGGACACCCAGACTCGGAACAACAATTTGTGGATCACACGAAGTGGTGTCTCCTGTGTGAATCGAACCCACGACCTCTTGCGTAGCAGTCGGACACACTCCCACCGCGCTACAGAGGCAGTCAAGATTAATATGTAATACCAGCTGACCCGTGCAACTTCGTCTGCGTTAATTTTCCCCGTTTTTGCAACATTTTTCCCTGCTGTTCCGCTACTATTGGTCGTAGCGTGATGTTATATAGCCTGTAGCCTTCCTCGATAAATGGGCTATCCAACACCGAACAATTTTTCAATACCAACCAGCAGTTCCTGAGATTATCACGTTCAAATAAACAAACTCTTGAGTTTTTCAAACTAATACTAAAACTTTTGGCAAGAGTAATTTATGACCAAATTTGAACAAGTATGTATGTCATTTTGGGGTATGTTCCGATATGTACTGCAACACTGTAAGGGGTGACGTCAATTAGCCTTTTTCCTCTAAAAGTTTCACAAAAAAACCACCAGAGGCAGCACTAGTGGGGGGTACATAATATGGGGATACCTTTTTTACTCATAATGATTTTTGTCCTATTTAAAATTGTCATAATAAATTAGGCATAATTTTCTTTGTCATAAAAATAGTGTGCCATAACTGGTTTTTAGCATACTGTGTTATTAAGCATAAATATTATATATCCTATTATATTTATTCATAACTTTGATATGCATAAAGTTGTAAAGCATATTGTTTATTTGTCTAATAGTTATTAGGAATAATGATCAAAAAGCATAAAGGAAACGTACTTTACGAATTTTTAAAGTAGGTAGTATTCTCTCGTTTGCCATAAATTAATTTGCACTAATATTGTTTGCCATAATCGTCCCCGATCATAATATTTACTTGCACTATTATCATTTATACTAATAACGTTTGCCTTAACAACTCAACAGTAATAACTTTTATTTGCCATAAAATGACTTTCCATAGCAACATATATCATAATAATTAGTTTCCATAAGTAACACGTCTCATAATCGACTCTTGACATAATCAAAATTTGATATAATTATGAAAATAATACATAATATTGTTAGGTCGAAATTAATTATCTTTAACACCCCGACTCAGAGCAATCCGACTCGGATAGGTTAGGTTAGAAGACTAAGGCGGGAGCGAAGCGAAGCGGAGCTCCCGCCTTAGTCTTCGTGTTAGGTTTTTTTTTTTAAACCACCCAAAAGTAGGAGCCCCGCGAAGCGGGGCTCCGTCGAAGATAGTACAATTTTATGCGCCTACATGTTTGACGATAGCAATGTATAAAATAGTGTAATATTGTTATTAAAACTTTTGTAGTTAATTTTTCGGCATATAGTTTGTATGCTTATAATAGTTATGGTTATGCGTCGTTATGCGTAAGTAAAGTTATGCTTTGGCATAGTATGCGTTTTAAATATTATGCTTATAGTGATTAGGATTAAAAAATTATGATTAAAAAAGTTATGACGCATGAGAATTATGCGTAACTAATATTAGGAGTATAAACATTATGCAATGTTAAATTATGACATAAAATCGTAGGAATAAAAATAGAGAACCCATAATATGTACCCGCTATTTGGGCCAATTGATCCCAAACTCGGCAGAGCTTGTATTATGACAACCAGATAGCTGTTAAACATACTTATATATATTTAAATATAAATTACAGATAAATAACACCCAGACAGGATAATCAATTGTGCTCATCGCACAAATATTTATCCTGGATGGGATCTCACGACCTCTGGCATAGCAATCAGAGTCACTAACCACTTAACCTACAGACCAGTCAATGATGTGAATACATGTGAATAGTTTTAAATGCCAGACAAGATGATCTGTTTCCTGTGATTTTCCCAACTTATTTCGTGTGTGTTATCACACTAATATTATAAAGGCGAAAGTTTGTGAGTATGTGAGTGTGTATGTTTGTTACTTCTTCACGTCTAAACAGCTGGAGCGATTTTAATAAAATTTGGTATGAAGTTAGCTGACACCCTCGATTAACACATAGGCTAATAAACCGCGGGTAGCACCACGGGGCACAGATAGTATCCTTATATTATTTGTTGGCAGATATTAAAATGATCAGTAACTTATATTTCATTGTTACTAAATAAGTACGTTTTAAACGTTGGTGTTAGTGAAATTAAAACACATGTACCCCTCATTAGTGCTGCCTCGGGTGGAATTTTTTTAAAACCTTTAGAGGAAAAAGGGTAATATTTTAGTGTACTGCGAAGCCGTTCTTTTGTATAACGCAGTTCAGTGTACTGTCATATATATACATATACTAGCTGTCCCGCGCAACTTCGTATGCGTAATGTTTCCCCGTTTTTGCAACACATCTCGTCGCTACTCCCCTCCTAATAGTCGTAGCGCGATGTTATATAGCCTATAGCCTTCCTCGATAAATGTGCTATCCAACAAAAAACAATATTTTTTCAAATCGGACCGGACGGATTAGCGCGTTTAAACAAACAAACAAACTCTTCCGCTTTATAATATTAGTATAGATATATATATGTTAATAAATATTTAAAAATTGAATTCAAAGTTTTTTTAAATTTTTGGTCACTGTTGATCACGTGACTTTGAAAACGTGATCAACATTAATGAGTACACCTTTCCTCTAAAACACCAGTGCTCACAGTACAAAAATGGTGACAATTTATGACGTCACATATTTCTCAAGTAGCTGCGGCAGTTTACTTTCAATCTTAATGGAACGAAATTCTGCCCAGTTTTTACTGGGGAGAAATTCGTTTACCATCAATTTTATAGTCAACTAGCTGTGCCCCGCGGTGTTACCCGCGGACTTTACCGTCAACTTTATAGTCAACTAGCTGTGCCCCGCGGTTTATTAGCCTATGTGTTAATTCAGGGTATCAGTTAACTCCATACCAAATTGTATTAAAATCGCTCCAGCCATTTAGACGTGAAGAAGTAACAAACATACACACTCACAAACTTTCGCTTTTATAATATTGTTGTTTTTAATTCACATTGTTATCGTGATCTGCCAATTAAGAGAGATCATCATCAACTTTTAAATAAATAAATAAACATTATATGTGTCTATTTGTCCCGTAGAGCGTATCAAGTGGTACAACTCGAGGTCGCAAGAAGACGATCTCGTTAGACCCGCCGCACGTGAGCCTGCACCCCGCCGCTGAGCGCGACCGCCGGCCGCAAGCGCACAGCACGCCTAGTAAACGACCTAAACTGGTAGGTATATAAACCACTAGCTGACCCCCGCAACTTCGTATGCGTAAATTTCCCCCATTTTTGCAACATTTCTCATTGCTCCTCCCCTCCTATTGGTCGTAGCGTGGTGTTATATAGCCTATAGCCTTCCTCGATAAATGGGCTATCCAACAGTGAAAGAATTTTTCAATTCGGATCAGTAGTTCCTGAGATTACCGCGTTCAAACAAACAAACAAACACTTCAGCTTTATAATATTAATATAGATGACGAATAAACGACCACAATTGGTACGAAGCTGATGAGAGAAATACTTTACAAAGAGGTGGTGTGGAGGTGTAAGGGATCATGGGTATTTACCAGATAAGGATTGGGGCATAACTTTGGAAATATATAGCGATGATTGTGCGGACCTTAGATCTTCTCAGAACCTCACTTAGAGGCCGTAGGTTGAATAGGAAGCCAGCAAGGTAATGGAACTTCTGAACTAACCCAAATTCCTAGTCCTAGGTTGATAGCTTGTTTTATTTTAAACTATCGGATGCATTGCGGTTTGTCCCCGTGTAGGTCCTGTTCCTGTGGAAATACAGGGATAAAAAGTAGCTTATGTCACCTGGGGATAGTGTAGCTTCCCAACGTTGAAAGGATTTTTGAAATCTGTCCAGTAGTTTTTAAGTTGATTAGTTACATACAAAAATACAAATGTATCCTTTTTATAATATTAGTATAGATATTAAAATGTACCATTTGCATGACAGGACGAGTACGGCAACTCCCGGTCGTCAGTAGAAGTGATCCGGCTGCCCAACAAGCCGGAGCGTCCCGGCGCCAACTCGCTGTCCGGCACGCCGCCACCTAACCTGTCCGACTACGCAGGTAATATACATCTATATATATAAAAATGAATGTTTATCTGTCTGTATGTCCTCTATGCGTTTCGAAACCATTAATCAGGTTGTGATGAAACTCTGACAGAGTGTTCTGCACAGCGATCACTAGTTTATTATAATAGTTGGTAGGTATTAGTGTATTCTGAGCTGGGGGCCTGGAGATCCTTAACACAGGGTTTCCCTAGTCACTTTATAAAAACAACTACTGGTACATCAATATACCTTTGTTTGTTTCCTAACGTAACGTTTGTTTTAGGAATAGGATGTTTCATGAACGTAATTATTTTAGGAGGGTGGGGAGGGGCTGTGTTAGGTGATATACTGTGTATTCAGCTTGTTGGATGGAGGGGGGAGGCAACAATTGACTCAACGGGTCAAGTGTGAGTGGTTCGCATGACGGGGGGAAGGTGGTGCATCTGAACAGGTCAATCCAGTGTAAAAATTCTGAAATTCCCCAAAAAAAAGTAGATCCAGTTGGGGTGGGTGGAAATTGCCCCGGGTGCGTACATGGGATTTCTTACATGTGGGTGGAAGTCACCTGTCATTCCTTTCGTACCAATGCTCAGAGCTCGACTAGAAAGCCTAATTTAATGAAGAATGAAGTTTCTATCGAAAATGGTAAAGTTAGTTTCGTTTCGGGACAGAATAAACAGAATAGACCTGCTACTACAGTGGGTCATTTCATTTTAAACCATCAATTTAAAAAAGGGTGTGTTGGTTAATGTCTGTATCTGCGTGTCTGCCTTTAATAACACTTTTACATTTGCGGTTTTTCTTTATTTGAAAACTAGCTCAAATAAGATGTTTCTTTGTTTTGTTAGACGAAAATATGTTATTAACTTTTGAGGGTTCCGTAGCCAAAATGGCAAAATTGGAACCCTTATAGTTTCCTCATGTCCGTCTGTCTGTCCGTCCGTATGTCAGGCATTTTACACAAAGACTACATAAATGAATATTGATGAAATTTTGGTGACAACGTGTCTTGTAAAAACCGTTACTTAGTTTGATAGCTAAATAATAATAATAAATATTTTTAGGGGGGGGGCATTCATGTACATAACAGAAGGGCATTTTTTTTTCAGCAAACATCCACGTGTGGCACATCATTCGAAAGGTCACTCAAAATCATTTTACGGCTTATAATAACTTTTTTGATTGATGAAGTGATTTATTTTTGAAAGTATACGCTCCGAAAGTTGTATAAATTGTGCCCCACCCCACTTTACTTTTGAACCGCGTGACCAAAAAATATAAAAAAAATCGGAAAGGTACATAGCGCTTAATAAATAATTTAAATTAATTTTTTTTCGGACATGATCAGATATACTGTCATTGAGTTATAGCCGAAAAACTGCGTTTCTTAACAAAAGGGCGTAAGTGCCATGAATATACGTTTTTCTGCTGATGCAATTATTCAAGGCTGCTCATGATCCGACATGCTCTTGCCCGGTTTTGTTATACATGTCAGGGATTGTTTGAGTGTTAAATAACATGTTCGTATAATACTGTCGTATCTCGCATACTGCAGGTATATCCCGCGAGCTGCTGCAGACGATCGCGAGTCAGAGCGGCGTGAGCCTCGCGGCGCTGGAGCGCCAGCTCGCTGGATCCTCGGCCGCTGCCAGCGACTACAGGACTGCTGGTGAGGATTGGGACTTCATTTATGACTATACTTCCTCAAATGTAATAGTAGTAATATCTTGGAACATCGTCATTTTTTTTTTTTTTTTTTTTTTATAAAAGACAACTCCCGCAGTAGGGTACAAGCCCTGTGTCGCGGGGAACTTTACAAACATACAAGTCACGGACACAAAGTACACCCAGACTCGGAACAACAATTTGTGGATCACACAAAGTGGTGTCCCGTGTGGGAATCGAACCCACGACCTCTTGCGTAGCAGTCGGACACACTCCCACCGCGCCACAGAGGCAGTCAAGTCATTTGATACCAAACTAAGCAAAACTTGTACTATGGCAACCATACAACTGATAAACATACTTAAATATTTATGAATACTTTCTGAAGCGTGTCATTTTGACACCCATCGTTTGTATTTTCCATTAAATAAAAAAATTACCCTTATTCAAATATCTAATTGGACTTGTATGGGAATTCTCTTACGGCAAGTAGCTATCATTAACTGTCTGTAAAAATTGCTAAACCAAGTAGCGAAACTGAGATAGATATATATTTTCTACTAGCTGATTTGGATTTTTTTGTTTACATAGCCTATAGAAGAGAAGTTCCTCGTGTTAGAAGAGGGTTCATGTCGGTAGTGTAACTGTAAAATTATGTAACACGCTTTAAATGATTATGAGACTATTTCGCTTTCCGTATTTTTACCTTAATCAAATTATAAAAATAAGTGAGTTGACTAGAAAAAATAGTGACGTCATTGACGTCATACAGATGCTGAACATCTGTATGAGATATCCTTAAAAAATCTGCGTTTTGACATTTCTTAAAGAGTTGCTGTTTTGACAAGATTGAATCTTAAAAATAAATCTGTTACAGATTCAGGTCTGAACCTAAGTACGAAGGTGGGTTCAGAGTCTCCGCTGGACCTCGGAGTGAAGGGTGGAGGTGATGATGATGCGCCGCTCAATCTCTCGCTCAAACCTACCCCTGGTTTGTACTTAACCTTTTTTTATTTTAAAATGTAAGAGTAGCCTGTAAGAGGTGCATGGAGACGGAGACACGCGCGTGGTTGCTCTATCTCTTTCTCTCTCTAACAAGAAAACGTGAGATGGTGCCCTCTCACTCGTGTGTTTTCCGCATGTAGGCTGGTGATCTGCAACACGAGCTTACATGCGGGGAACATGCACACGTAACAGCGTTATAGATTACCTAGATGATAAGCAAATTATATTTGTACGCTATAATGTAGCTCGTTGAATGTGGCAGAATATGCGAATTATTAAAAATGTAACATCTTATGTATCATATTTAAGCAAATAAATTATCTAATCTAATAATCCTTATTTTAGCTTTAGATAATCATAAATATTTAAAACAGTAGATATTTGATCGATGTCAAATTACGCTTTTTTTTGTTTAGCCTCTCAGCCCGCAAACAAATGATATAGTGCGATAAAGAACTACGTTCCAACAATTAAACTTGTATTATTTGTATTGCAGCGAATTCCCAAGCATCAGATGCTCTCTCCAGACTGACGTCACTGAGCAGTTCACTCAACGCGTCATCAAGTCATGACAGGATATGTGAGTATTAAAAACAACCGGCGGTATATCTATACTAATATTATAAAGCTGAAGAGTTTGTTTGTTTGTTTGAAATCTCAGGAACTGCTGATCCGAATTGAAAAAATCTTTCACTGGTGGATAGCCCATTTATAGAGAAAGGCTACAAAGCTGAAGAATTTGTTTGTTTGAATGCAGTAATCTCAGAAACTACTGATCCGAATTAAAAATCTTTCACTGGTGGATAGCCCATTTATAGAGAAAGGCTATAAAGCTGAAGAATTTGTTTGTTTGAATGCGGTAATCTCAGGAACTACTGATCCGAATTGAACAAACCTTTTACTGGTGGATAGCCCATTTATAGAGAAAGGCTATAAAGCTGAAGAATTTGTTTGTTTGAACGCGATAATCTCAGGAACTACTGATCCGAATTGAAAAATTCCTTCAGTGATGGATAACCCATTTATCTAGAAGGGCTATAGGTTATATAACATCTCGCAACGACCAATAGGAGCAATGAGTAATATTAGATATATTTCGGGACTTAATCGGGTGAATTATTTAAAGGTGCGAACCTTTTATTTACCCGACGTTTCATTCGAATTGCACCGATCGTGGTCACGCGATTAAGTCCCGAAATATATCTAATATGTATAAAAATCGCGAAAGTTTAAAAACAGCAATGAGAAATGTTGCAAAATAACGCAGATGAAGTTGAGTGATCCGTCACACGTTTACTATATTGTACCTATATAGATAATAATAATAAAATTATTTATTTCGCCACAAATAAGAAAAAAAATACAACAAGAAAAATCAAATACACACATTAAAGAGTAACAAAAAGTTTCTTAATTACTAGGTATATGACATCATAATGTTCATATTTGTGGTGACCGACGACACCCTGGCTAAGTTGTTAAAAACAACTTGTATTAAAGGTGCCAGGCCCCAACCCTGGAAGGTGCAGTTTGACAAATTTAACTTATACAATAAAATGTATTATGTTTATAAAGAAATATACTAATTAAAACATAACTACTTGAAAAAAAACTAAAAACATAATTAAAATAACGATTGAGAATATTTTACAGTGCTATATGAGTATCATAGAAAAAGAGAGAATGTGATTGTGATTGTGAGTAATACTTCACTGATGTTCAGTAAAGTGTGTGTGTGTTAATGATTTGTTATGAATATTTCTGTATTAGACGATAATAATGTCCCCCCCCCCCAGCGCGACGCAAGCCGGGCGCGCGGCCGAGGCGCGCGGCAGACGCGGGGGAGTCGCCGCGACCCAAGTCTAGCGGCAGTGAGGATAGCGAGTGTGAGTTGTTAGATATATCTATACTAATATTATTTTAGTGTTTGTTTGCAGTGAATAGGCTTCGAAACTACTGGGCCGAATTGAAATATTCTTTCACCATTAGAAAGCTACATTATCGGGGAGTAACATAGGCTATATTTTGTTGTCAAAAAAATTAGATTTCCCTACGAAAATTGCAATAATGTCACTCGAGGTATAAAAAAACTAGGTACGACACTTGTGCGAAACCGGGGCAGGCAGCTAAGTAAGTTGTTGTAAGTCAAGTCAAATTAGTCTCTTTTTATGAAATTTCAAAACGATATGCTCCATAGAAATGTGTATAAAGTAACAACGTCATAAGTTCCTATCGTCAATTAATTACTTTTAGTGTTTGTTTTTATACTTTTAAATTCAAAAACATGTTAAATTGTAAAATAACACTTATGTTCAGAAAATTTTAAGATCTACTATGTATATATTATTTATATATTTTACATTTAATATTATCTATGTATATATTATATATCTATTTTTCCAGTACAGTTATTGACATATTTTTACCTAATTAGTATAAAATATTTACTTTTCTTCTTCTTCTTCTTCTTCTTTGAGATTATGGCAATCTAACCGTTTTAACGGCTAATTTCTGCCAGTGTCAAGTATTTATGCACTTATTACATGCACATAGTCACATTCTAAGTCAATTATCACGTATTCATTTTTTACAAGTTAAACTCGGAGCTGTAAAAATAATGGCCGATCAGTTTGCCGCCATTTTTACAACTCCATATTTACTTTTATTGTAGACAATGGGAGTTATAGTCAAGTGGGATTATGTCCCACATAGTAATGTGGGACATAATCCCACATTGCTAATTATCTTTAAAAAAAAAAAACAACCACGCCTGAGACAGTTTTGACTTTTTTTAAAATTTCTAACTGTGTCATGTTAAATTATAAATGAACATATTTTTTCAGAACAGTTACTGACATATTTTTTATTTTAGATTTAGATTGATAGTAATCAATCTTGTTAACCCCTCCAGCTAAGCTGAAAGACTTGTGTTAGGAGTGGGTTCACGTCACGCCACTTTTACAATGTCATTAATGTTTTCTTATGACGTTATCACTTAAAATTATCGTTCGGAAACCGACTTCACAGATGTATGGTCATTACTTAAAGAATTTCAGCATAGACGCTAATTTTATTATGTTGTCCTATGTCCCCTCCAGCCGTGGCAGGTTGGGCAGGCCGCGAGGGTCGTCCCCGCAACCTCGGGCGCGGGGTGAGCAAGCCCAAGAAGAACACCGTAGCATCCCTTTTAGCTCAGAGCAGAGCACTGGGTCTAAGACCTGCATTGGCACATCAGTTACTGGCTGAGACAGACCTGGTATGTATAAGATTTTGTTTTTTTAAAGACTACTCCCGCAGTAGATTACAAGTCCTGTGTCACGGGGGACTTTACAAACATACAAGTCACGGTCACAAAGTACACCCAGACTCGGAACAGCAATTTGTGGATTGCACAAATTGGTGTCCCGTGTGGGAATCGAACCCATGACCTCTTGCGTAGCAGTCGGATACACTCCAACCGCGCCACAGAGGCTGTCAAATATTTAAGAATAATAATATAATATTTTAGGACAACTCACACAACGCTATCTGATCCCAAACTAAGCAGAGCTTGTACTATGGAAACCAGACAACTGATAAACATACTAATATATTTCTAAATACATACATATTATAGATAAATAATACCCAGACACAGAATAAACCACATGCTCATCACAAAGTTTTATCCTGGGTAGAAATCGAACCCAAGCGTAGCAGTTGGGTACACTCCCACCGCGCCACAGAGGCAGTCCAAAATTGTCTGTGCTAATAGTATGTTTATTTTCCAGGAGAAGCTAAAAGCGCTGTTAGGTGAGACAGCGAGCACGGACTCCGAGTGTCCGTCCGACAGCTGCCCCTCCGACTCCGACGCCAGCGACACCAGCCGCAGGACCAACGATGCGCAGCTGCGCCTGCCTCTGGCGTTAGGTGAGTTTGTTTTATGTCATAGTGGACATACGAACAAGCGGCTCGTCTGGGGGTCAATTCACGAAGCTATAAACTATCGAATATAAACTTTCGAATGGACACATTCCGAATGGATGTACGCAAAATTTTGGCAACTGACTATACTTCCATTTGGACGTAAGCAATAAGGTTCTACAGACTGCTGTCAAGAAGAAGTAATAAAAATAAAATAAAATAAAAAAGCCTTTAATTTCTTGCAAATTTAAAAAAACAAAATTAGAAAAAAATATTGATGTCAACACTAATAATAACATAATCATTAAAAAAAATATCTATTACATGCATTATTATTAAATAGTTTAATTTACTGTGATTGATAATTTAATAGTTTTAATTGTCGTATATAAATAATTGAAAACAATTGACATAGGTAATTATTATTATTATTTTTTTTAAGAAAAAAAGAGAATTAATTTGACATTTTGCGAGACCGTTTTTTTTCTTTTGTGACTATAGTAATCACGGTTTGACACTACGCTTACAAAAAAAACGTTAATCTCTTTCTAAGCGAGACGAAAGGACAAACCATAGACACGATTACTATAAGCTTCTTTATTTATCCACTCTCGACAAAACAGATGCCTTCCAAATGGCGTGGTACGATATACGTCTATTTGGACTGGACGAACGTTAGTTTTGCAATAGGGTATTTGACTAAAGTCATATCAGCCTCTTTTTAAGAAACGTCAAAAACGAGCCGCTCTGTACAAATTTGTATGGAATGCTAGTACATGACGTCACGTTTTCTATGGTCAAATAATTTACTTTCAGTGTTTCTCTTTATGATTATAAATTAAGTAACATGTTAAATTAATAAATGAATATATTTTTTAGAACACTTTATGACATATTTTTACTTGGTTATTTTAAAATATTTTATTTTGATAGTAGTCAAATACCCAATTCCAAAACCGATAGACGTCCATTCATAATAAAAATGAAATAAAAATGTTTTATTCACTTTGGAAGCAAAATACAATAATGGACAATCACGATAAGCTTTTGGTCATGGGTTAAAATATAACGTGACCAAAAGTCAGTACATGGTCTTTGGGGCCGGAGGGATATGTCCCATGAACGTACCTCCCATCAAGATCTACGATGTTCCTCTAGCTAGGGTAAAACAATTTAAGTATCTGGGCCACATAGTTACCACCGATCTCAGGGACAATGCTGACATTGAGAGGGAGCGGAGGGCCTTGTCAGTGCGAGCAAATATGATAGCCCGCAGGTTTGCACGCTGCTCCACGGAAGTGAAAATTACGCTTTTCAGGGCATTCTGTACCTCTTTTTACACGTGCAGCCTGTGGGCGACCTTCACTTTAAAGTCATACAACGCCTTCCGCGTCCAGTTCAATAACGCGTTCAGGGCGCTGATGGGGTTACCCCGCTACTGCAGTGCCTCGGGGATGTTCGCGGCAGCGCGCACTGATTGCTTTTATACCACGATGCGCAAGCGCTGCACATCCCTGGTGCGCAGGGTGCGGGCTAGTGCCAACACTGTCCTAGCAATTATTGCGGACAGGCTTGACTGTCCGTATATTCGTAGATGTTGTGACATACATGTCACAACATTTAAACAATAAGTAGGTAAAATAATGTATAACTAACACTTAGAATAAGTTTTACTAACAATTATGGGTTTTGTAATCTGAAATAAATGTTATTATTATTATTATTTGACAGATGTCCACGCCATTTGGATTGGTGGATGCATCGTCAGACAAGAAAAAAAACACACGAATTGATTGTACAGAAACTCATAATGGTTACCACCACAATAGTGGTCTACTTTAATGGCATATTCTTTTGCTATGACTTTACACACGTGTTTTAACCCCCCCCCCTTCCAGGCTGGAAGCGCGTGACAGTGATCAAGGGCCTGTCCCGCAACTGCAGCATCAAGGGTGACGTGAGCTACTCTCCGCCGGAGCCGCACGCTGCGAGGCCCATACACAGTATGCAGGAGTTGCACAATGTAAGATCACACTCTTGTCTCTTTGCCAATTTACACCCCCCCCCCCCCCCTAGGTCGCTTTAGCCATTAATATTGTCCAAAAATAAATAAATGCGTTTGATTGGTTAAAATATTTACGCGAATATGATTCGTAGTATACAAGGTATGACTGTCTCTGTGGTGCGGTGGGAGTGTGTCCGACTGCTACGCAAGAGGTCGTGGGTTCGATCCCCACCCAGGATAAAACTTTGTGTGATGAGCACGATGGTTTATTCTGTGTCTGCGTGTTATTTATCTATAATATGTATGTATTTAGAAATATATAAGTATGTTTATCAGTTGTATGGTTTCCATAGTACAAGCTCTGCTTAGTTTGGGATCAGATAGCGTTGTGTGAGTTGTCCTTAGATATTATTATTATTAAGGTTATTTTTGGTATAGTGCAAAGCTCAGACACACCAACAAGATTTTTACTTCAAGAAATCACATAAAAAAAAAAGAAAATGAAAATATTGAATACTTGCAGAGTTATAAGCCATTATAGTTGTTGTGTGTGTTCTTCGCGCTATCGTGCTCATTGCGTCGCGTAGTACGTAATCTATGGTTATTATTGAAAAATAAGTGATGATCACATTTTACATCACATAGTAAACAAGATTTGGACTGTTAGAATGATTAATGAATCAAATAATGATTGGTTAATTCAAAACAATGGTTAATAAAACTACCCAATTTGATTGCGTTACTGATTTTGAGCAAACTACATTTTAGGTTTGGGGGCATCCATTATTTACGCGAGGTGTTTAGGGGGGAGGGGGGAGGGGGGTTCCAGCCGAATCTTACCAAATCTCACGTGGGGCGGGGAACAGATTTTTTGTTCATATTTTTTTAATTTTTAAAGAAAACCAAAAGAAATTAACTTATGCAATTAAAAAAATATATATTTCTTTAATATTTAAAAAAAAATGTTGTTTTTTTAGTTGATAAAAAATGCTATGCTTTACCGCGGCAGTCCCCGAGTGCCACACATTTTTTTTCTTTCGCTAGTTACTAACATACATGGTTTATATGGCTAATTAGATTATGAATTTATTTGTTTAGTCATTATACGCTTGACAAACTAAGAAAACGTTGATATTTTTAATTTTTTTGTTAATTTTATGTCCTCAATGAATTTGTTTACATTTTTATCGATAGACCATGAAATCTCTTTAATTGTTTTACAATTTTAATTGGCAATATTTCAATGTGAAATTATACAGATAAATTATTACAGATACTGAATCTACCCTATTAAGTCAAACTTTATGACTTTATAATGTGTAAAAATCGCGAAAATTAATCAATATTGATTGTACTACAGTTCCTGGACTCGAACCCGTCACCACCACTGTCAGCAGACAACTTCAGCTTCAACGCCCGCACCGTGCTCGGCGAGTACGTGCAACCTGCCGCTGATGTCGGAGAACCACTTATTTACAACGAGAATGAAATTAACAAGAGGTAAGGTATACAATAATCTTTCAAAATAAGGCTTCTTTGAAACAAATGAAGAGCTTTAAATTTTATAAGATTACTAGCTGACCCGGCGAACTTCGTACCGCCTTAGCGTAAATCTATAATATCCTCCATATAAAAATGAATACCTATTTCCCTAGTCTTGTCATAGCTGAGAAGGACTTTACTAATTTTATTAAATAAAAAACAAAATATATATTTTCATAATAGTGTTTATTCCGTAGGGTTCAATAATTTCATAATAAAATTATTTTTAGCGCGGTTATGGATGTGTGACAGATTACCACATATTTTTTTGTTTTAAATTGAATGACGTTGACATTTGTTAGCGCGGTTATGTCTGTGGTGTCATAGATCACCACAGAGTTTTTTGTTTTAAATTGAATGACGTTGACATTCGTAACGCGCTTTTTTTAAAACATGCAAACTTAAATGTATATTTTTCAATCTTTCTGAGAGATTTTCTTAATATTTTTTTCCGTAAGAACCTTGTACAGAGTATTAGAAAACTACAAAAAAAAAGTCAGCCAAATCGGTCAAGCCGTTTTCATGCTATGTCGTGACAACGGAAAACGGGTTTCATTTTTATATATATAGATATTGTGATTAACTTGATGTGCAGTCTTAAACTGTGCATGTATTATATTTTAGCTGACGCGATGCGCGTCGATCAATTTACTTTATGACAATTTCCATTATTATAATACGACCAGTGCGGTCACAACAACCGAGAAAGAACAGTCAATTACGGTACTATTGTAACTAACTATAACTTACGTACAAATAAACTAGTTAAGTGATTGATTCTGACTGATCTTTTACTTCTGCACTCCAACATCTCAGTCAAGTGTACAACCGTACATTTGATAAGCACAAGAAGTTTGACAAACTAGGTGATATGTGCAAGTTAGTTTACGTTTTTGCAACATTTTTTATTGATGCTCCGCTCCTATTGGTCGTATCACACATACGACGACGTATCACAATATGGCGTGTGACTGTCACTTTTTCGAAGTTTGATTGCTGCTGTGTCTTTAGTAGCACTCGCAAGATTAATACGAATCGATTGACGTATGAATTATCAAAATCGGCCCACGCGTTAAACACATAACCCTTCTCCGCAGTCGAGTAAAAAAATATGTAATTTCTGTAAAATATGACGTTATTATAATTGGGTAGCTGACTACAATAACAATAAGTGCATCTGTGGCGCGGTGGGAGTGTGTACAACTGCTACGCAAGAGGTCGTGGGTTCGATTCCCTCACGGGACACCATTTTGTGTGATCCACTGTGTACTTTGTGTTCGTGACTTGTATGTTTGTAAAGTCGCCCGCGACACAGGACTTGTACCAAAGTGTCGAATCGTCGAGTGAAGAATCGTCTTTTAAAAAAATAAAAATTTATTCTATATTTTCAGGGAGTAGCAATTGAAAAAATGTTCTGAAAAACAATGTTTCTCTATAATTTTACGTGTCCTTGAATTTATAACTATCAAAACAAACATTAAAATTAAATGATTTGACTCTACGAAAGAATGACGTCATTGATTTGTTTTTCATATTAATTAGTACGGGGCGTTAAGTTAATTAATTAGTTGTTTTGACGTTACATAAAAAAATCTGATTTTTTAAAAATTCAACATTCTTATGAAGTGTTTGTTTGTTTGATCGCGGGTATCTCAGGAACTTATTGGTCGGAATTGAATAAAAAAAATAGTGTAGTCCAGTTATCGAGGAAGGGTATAGGCTATATAACGTCACGCTACGACCAATAGGAGCAGATCAGCAATGAAGTGTTGCAAAAAACGGGGAAAATTAACGCGCGCGGGTCAGCTAGTCTACACTTCTATTATAAAGAGGAAAGATTTGATCGTTTGTTTGTATCGAATAGGCTCCGAAACTACTGGACGTATTTAAAAAATTCTTTCATCGTTGTGAAGCTACACTAACCCCGGGTGACATAGGCTTTTTTTTATCCCTGTATTCTTCGGGAACTACGCGGGTGAAACCGCGAGGCGTCCGCTAGTCTACAATACGCTCCCCCCCCCCCCCCCCAGGCTAGAGGAAGCGCGCGCGCTGCAGCTGGGCGGGCGGCCCACGCCCCCCCCGCTGGACCGGCGCATGGAGCTGGCGCGCCTGCAGCAGGCCGCCAGGGACGCGCGCCGGGACGCCTCCGCGCGCTCAAGGGACCAGGTAACGCACTATGTTAGTGGACCTCCTTCTTTATTACTATATCTATTAAGTTTACATTACAGGAATCGGAAACCCTATACTATATAGCGGCGTTTCCCAAATTGGGCTCCGTACAAAAGATTTTAAGCTATTGCATAGCTTTTATTGGCTTTGAGTGCGGCGACCGAATCGAGAAATTCCGTAACGAAAATAAAACCTAACACACCCCACTCCGCCTACCATGTAGCTCGACCGAGCGTTCGCTTAACGTATATGTATATGGTACGACTGTACTAAGCGAAGCGCGGATCGAGACGAGCTGCTCCGAAATCGGACGAATACGTAATTGAATGAGTAATTTTTTTTGATGCGTGATTACGCTATTTATACCTAATTATTTTCAGTTCCATAAATTGATGGAAGAACCCTTGCTATAAACCCTTGCTATAGAGAATAGATTACCGATTCCGAAATCCATTTAAATTACAAAATTATTTTTGAAAATCAATATCAAATATTAGTGCATTATTACAAGTATAGTATTATGTAAACGTAACGTATATTGTTACCTGTAAACGTAACGTATATTGTTACCTAAAAAATTGTTTTCATTATTTTGAATACAAAAGTTTAAAAAAAGCGTTATTTGCGTTTATGATTTTTTTCATTTTAAAAACAGATAACTAGCAATGTGGCCCACGTTACTAGCAATTCTGTTAACCCCTCCAGCTAAGCTTAATAGTTTGTGTTAGACATCAGTAGTATAATAGCTAGGATTTGAACCCGCCTTTAAAGTCGCCTCACGATTATGAAACGGATGCCTCAACCATTAGACTACTACCGCTTCAAACGAATTAGTTTTACAACAATATATATTGATAAACTTTCGCGATTTGTACACATTATGAAAATATATTTATTACGGGTATTAATCGCATTAATAATTTAAGGTCGCGCGACGTTTCGACCGTACTGCAATGATCACGGGTAGACTGTAGATTTTACCTTAAATTATTAACGCGATTAAGACCCATAGTATGTACAATTTTATGTGTACAAATTGCGAAAGTTTATCATCTCATTTGTCTTCTTCTAATATATTTAAAAAAATGAACAAATAATGAGGTAAAAAGATCTTTGTTAAATATATGTTTCCCCCCCCAGGCTCGCCTGGAGCGTTCAGAGAAGGCCGAGCTGGCCAAGCGCGAGAAGGAAGCTCGCAGTCAGCAGTTATTAGAGGTAACTGCCCCACTGGTGTATGTACTACGTGTTTATGTGGGATATTTTGTATCTGTCTGTGTTTTGTTCTCATGTTATAGTTTGTTAAATTGAAGTTATGTTCAAAATTAAGTTATAACGTTGTTTTTTTATTGCACCAAAAGGAGACGGGAAGAGGGTTTTTTTTTTAGACAGGATGTGTATTCCTCTTTACCATAACATTTTTTTTAAGATAACTAGCAATGTGGGATTGAGTCCCACATTACTAGCAATCTTGTTAACTCGTCCAGCTAAGCTCAAAGGCTTGTTTTAGGAGTGGGTTCACGTCGGTAGTATAATTGGTAGGATTGGAACCCGCGATCTTACGATTACGAGACCCTATAGCCATTAGGCTACCGCCGCTTCAAATTCTTGGTAATTTAGCGAGGTCATGCTCCTACAATCTTTTTTTTTATCTTTTTTTTTCTAAAAAAGATAACTAACAATGTGGGATTGAGTCCCACATTACTAGCAATCTTGTTAACCCCTCCAGCTAAGCTCAAAAGCTTGTGTTAGGAGTGGGTTCACGTCGGTAGTATAATGGGTAGGATTCGAACCCGCGACCTCACGATTGCGAGACCGATGCCTTAGCCATTAAGCTACCGCCTATTGATCATAGCGTGATGTTATATAGCCTATAGGCTTCCTCGATAAATTGGCTATTTTACAGTAAAATTATTTTTAAATACAAACCACTAGTTTCTGAGATTATCACTTTTAAACAAACAAACTCTTCAGCTTTATAATATTAGTATAGATTAATATTTTAAATATATTACTTATAAACTATAATATGAGAACAATAATGTTTATAGTTTTGTATATCTATGTGTTTAAAACCATGTGCTTGTGTTTGATTTTTATTTTTTTTATTATCAATTTGACGCTTGGCAACATTGTGCTCACCACTCGTATCGTAGACTTCTATATTTAAAAGCAAAAAGGGCCTTTTGGGGTTGTCAATGTCAAAAAATAAAATTGGTTACTTTTTGCTTTTCTTTTAATAGTAGAAGCATTGGAATTCTAAGCTTATAGTTGGTAGCCGCTGTGTGTATACATAATAGTATTAGATCTGATATATTATATACTTCTTTATATATTTATGTAAAATATTTTTCTATTGGGTATAAAGAATAACACCAAGAAACACAAAAGGTACCTTGACAATGTTGTCAAAACCAAATTGATAATAAAGACGAGATAAAGAAAAATAAAAAAAAAATAATGGCAAAAAATTCGCAACAGCATATCAACAAGAACCGAACGCAGTTGACCATCGAGGCGTTGCCCACTTTGCCCAAAAGTGGGACCGACGAGTGGAAAACTCCCGACATAGTTATGGGACCAGCCGCTAAAACCCACAAGGATAGAACTATGCCTCCCATAAGCCTATCTCTTATACCAGTTTCTGGGCCAAAAGATAGCCAAAACTCTCCAATAAAAACTTTAAAATTCGACCAATCGGGATGGAAGGAAGACAAAGAAGAATATAACGCTTTAGATAAAATGAAAGACTTCGCTGAAAAAGCTGCATTCGATTTACCTAAAAGGAAAGACAAACAATATGATTTTTCAATAAAAACTGTAGAAAAGCGCTTAAAAGCGCCAGATAAGGAAAACAATTTAGAAAAATTAATTGAATCTTATTCAAGAATAACTGAATTTATTAATGGATGCGATTGGTCGAAGTTACAAGGGGACAAAAAAAATGAAGACCCTAAGGCCTTAGAACAAAAATATTTGGATGCAAAAAACGAATTCATGTCCGAAAATTTGATGTTGATGCCGAAAGACATACCTAAATCCGTTTTGAAAGAGGTCATCGACCTGAGCGAGGATGATGACAACATTTTGACAGATATAATGTCAAAAAAAGTTAGCAAGGGGACGTTTAATGTTGGGAAAGACGGTGCCCTGTCAATATCAGTCCACCCGCTAAGCAGTAAGGACGTGGCATTGGTACGTTATTAAAAAAAAAAACAAACTAAAAGTACTAACTTTCGGTCTATTGTCTCATTAACCGCACAAACGCTTGGGCTACATCTTCTAACAGCTTTCAGGTTCTTTCAGGAGGTGTAGATCGCGCTTTTGAATTTTTTACGGCACTTTATTATAAAGCTACACCTAACGCCATCTAGAGGTGCTAAGCGAAATTACTCGTCGTTTTCTATATGCTATAAATAACGCCATCTAGCGTAATGT
This sequence comes from Herminia tarsipennalis, assembly GCA_945859575.2. Classification (NCBI taxonomy): domain Eukaryota; kingdom Metazoa; phylum Arthropoda; class Insecta; order Lepidoptera; family Erebidae; genus Herminia; species Herminia tarsipennalis. The sequence continues at coordinate 4,031,242 of OX243859.2, forward strand.
AAGCAAACAATCTTAAATTGCGCTATAGAAGTAGAAATAGAAATGGGCAGCAAAAAATATCAATTATCGAACGAATCAATTTATTTGGCGTATGGGATCAGTATTGCGTACGGCATAATGCTCAATTTTGCTTGCACTATACGTTTATATAAAATGCACGCCATGAAGACGGCTGAATTTATAAAATGAGCTCTGTTTTGTACGACATAATTATCAAAATTGAGTCACGGTGCGAACCAGGTGTAATAGAAGCTATTTAGTTAGTATGTTTTTTTGGCTACTTTCAAAGCGATATACGCCAATTTATAAAATTATTTATACTACGGGTCTTAATCGCGTGAATAATTTAAGGAAAATTATTGTAACCATACATAATAAACTGTGTCTGGGTGTTATTTATCTATAATATGTATGTATTTAGAAATATATAAGTATGTTTATCAGTTGTCTGGTTTCCATAGTACAAGCTTTGCTTAGTTTGGGATCAGATAGCGTTGTGTGAGTTGTCCCAAGATATTATTATTATTATTATTATTATTATTATTAATGTATTTTACCTTAAATTATTGACGCGATTAAGACCCGTAGTATATATAATTTTATAATGTGTACGAATTGCGAAGGTTTATCAACATTTATACACCAATTGGACAAGAAACAACCAAAAAATGAATTATTTTTCATATCATATTATCGAAAACGATCTCAGTGGATGACTCTCAACTGAATTAGATAAGTGGCTACAATTTCTATATTCCTAATATTGTCTTTGGGTAATAGATATTTCAATAGGAAGCGACTTTTTTACGTTATATAAAATTGAATCTGCTATGAAATAATATTATTAACCCAAATCTTTTTATTTTTATGTAACACGTATTTTGTTTATGCACGCTTTTATGCTTTTTTGTGAGGTGGGGGGAATATTTAGATTTAAAATTTTGATATTAGAGAGGAGGCCTATGTCCCAGCTGTGGGAATGATTTATAAGCTAATTACTTTTTAGCTTTTACTTATTATGGGTATAATCATACCTAGTATATTTTTTGAGGGGGGTGGCTATCTTGATAGGAGGGGTAGCCCCTAAATTCTCTCACACCCCTCTGGCTATGCCTATGGGTAAAATATATTAATATTTAACTACTTTAATTGGTTTTTTATTGAGTCTTGAATTATTCTGAAGAATTTCTTTTCTATTTTACTCTATTTATCATGTTCTTAGTTTTAGAAAGGGACACTGCTATTTTTTTGTAAAATGAGGGGGTAGTTAACATTCATATTTTTTAAATCAGTGAATGAATTAAAATAAAAAATTTAAACATTTTTTACTAATTTGCACTTTTATTTTTTGTTTCATGTAAACCTGTTGTTTATATAATTTGCTGTACCGCTTTCGATGTTGTTCGCACGTTCCTATATGAAGGCTAAAAGGAGAAAACAGGAGGAGATAGAGAAGCAGAAAATAGAAGAGCAAGCTAAGAGACAACAGGTTTGTTAGAAGAGATACAACGATTATATTAATGGTAGTTTTTGTAGTAAATGGTAGAAATTAATGTATGGTAGTAAATATGCTTTGCTGTAGCGACTGTTATTGTATAACATATAAACAATATCTGATCAAATCTTAGCAATACGGAGTTTAAAATTTTCAGCTCCGAAATGGTTTAAAACAATTCACGTTCTTAATAAACAAACCTTATATTTGTCTACACTCTCTTCTTGTTCAGCATAAGTATTGCACCTCCCATAAAGCCAAATCCTATTGCATTACTAAAGGCCTTAATATCTTATCTACCGTTAACTCTCCGTTATAAAACTTATTGTTTTAACTTCAATCACGGTTGATTTACTGGCACATATTTAGGAGTTTCGTTGTCTATCTCCGAAACTCATAATCAGATCTTTACGAAATTTATATGGAACAGTTTCGGAATAAACCTCTTTCGAATAAAAAGGATTTTTTAAAAATCCGCCTATAAATAACGGAGTTATGACCGTACATACATAAAAAAAAAATGTTACATTTGATTAAGAACTTCCTCCTTTTTGAAGTTAAAAATACAGTTGGATCAACGTAACTCGGCTGGAGTGAGTGAGTTAGGTTCATATCACTTTCGCGCATGTCATAGAGATGCGACCCTAAAAGCTCTTACGAAAACAAAATTTTAATTCAAGAATTTACGAAAGAAGAACTTACGAAAAAAAATACTATACTTCAACTAGTTCATAAAAGTTTAAATTTAGAACCGTTACAGTAAATACTAAAAAGAGTGAAAGTGAAAGTTTGAAAAACAATTTCTTTACGGAAATAATCACAAAAAAGATGAGTTGGTAATACTAAATAAGACAATGTAATGCGTATGTAATCTCATTCTTGACGTTTTACATATAAACGCGTCATAGGCTAACATTACGTCACGTAAAATATAAAAAAACGACAGCGATTGCGTTATAGTCCTCTCTTTCACTCCCACATAAATGACTATATAAGCATCTCTCTCAAACTAAGTGAATTATCCCTGCATTTATCTTGCCAAAACAGAGTGCGGTACGCGTCCATATGTAAAACATCTTTGATTTTAACAGAGAGATAAATTATTGATACCGGCCGTTAAACACTTTCATTTTTATCGAAGGAGTGGCATATGTTGTAAACTATAATACTAAATAAAGAAAATAAAAATGGTATCAATGGATTTTTGGAAAAAGTTATTTTCATAATTGGATTTGGGATGGAGTTTAGTCATCAGTTATTTATCATACAGCAAAGTATATTTAGCAATAAATAATTATAAACCATTGTTACAGGAGAGAGAAATTAAACGTCAACAAGCTATCCTCCTCAAAGAGCAGGTCAGTACATATTTGTGTCTCATTCTTTATTGTGATTTAACCCTTTCATGTCAACATTTGGTAATTGAACTATTTTTACGGATTTCATATGTAGTTTGTAGATTTTAAATGGGGGATGAATTTTTAACAGGGCAACACAGTTATGATTGTTTTTTATGTGTTGGCAATATTTTGATTTCTTCATAATCATCCGCTTCTATTGTATTTTTAACCAACTTAAAAGGAGGTTCTCAATTCGGATGTATAACTCCGTTATATAAAGACGATTTGTAAAATTATTTTTTGATCGAAAAAGATTTATTCCGAATAGGTCCCATTTAAATTTCGTAAAGATCAGAAGGCCTACTCTAATTCAATGAAAACGAAGTTTCGATCAAAAAGGACGTGGTGATATACAGAGCCAGGAACATTTATTTAATCTACTCGTTCCAGAAAATCGTCCATGGGTTCGAACTTCTTGTGCTTATCAAAAAATAAATTAGAATAGTCCCCGTGAACTTAAGAAATTTAAGTAAACGAAAATTCATGAATTTCGTTTTAAAGAAAGAGAGTAGGTCTACTGATGATGAGTTTCAGAGATAGATAACGGAACTCCTAAATAAATGCCCGCAAATCAACCGTGATTAAGGTCGATTAAATTTTCTTTTGACGTGATAACGTCTTATAAATCGATGAACGGCTGCACTCTCGAAAAAGTGTCACGTTCCGCCTGTTGATAGGCTGATAGTATTAGCCTACCAGCTAATGGCGACTACAGCGACATGGGATACAATTGGAACTAAAGCTGTAACAGACATGGTTGTTTATTACAATGTCATCAATGTTTTCTTATGACGTTATCACGTAAAATTATCATCCGTAAACCGACTTTACAGACAACCGTTTTTTTAAAACGGGACCCTATTGTCTACTGTCACCAGGGGTCTCGTCGGTATCTCATGAGCCGTGATAGTTAGACAGTTACAATTTTCACAGATTATGTATTTCTGTTGCCTCTATAACAACATGCTAAAAACAGAATAAATTGCAACGGCCGTGGTCACGGGTAGACTCTCAGTTTACCCGTGACCGCCGTTGCAATACGGTCGAAACGTCGGGCAATAAACAAGGTATTTTACCTTAAATTATTCACGCGATTAAGACCCGTAATATATATATATTTTCATAATGTGTACAAATCGCGAGTTTATCAACATTTACAGACTAAATAATAAATATTTAAGAGGGGCTCCCATATAACAGACATGATTTTTTTGCCGTTTTTATAGATAACGGTACGGGCCTGTGGCGCGGTGGGAGTGTGTCTGACTACGTTGTTTCGAGTCTGGTGTACTTTGTGTCCGTGAATTTATGTTTGTAAAGTCCCCCACGACACAGGGCTGGTACCCTAGTGCGAGAGTCGTCTAAAAAAAATAATAGTAAAGTTACCTGCCCTTATAATAATCAATCCGTAAAAATAGTACAATTTAAATGTATGTGTGTGTGTGTGTTTAATATAGTTATATTGTTTGTGTATGTGTGTAACCGTGTGTTTCTTTTCTTTACAATCGTCGTGGACGTTGCGGAACGCAGCAAAAATATATTACTGAGGTAATTAATGTTCACATGACGTAGTCTACTAACAATATATGCTTGTGTTAGGGGTGTTTTATGGATGGTAGAATGACCATTATACAGGGTGTAACAGAAAGTTGTGGTCTAATTTTAGCAGCGGATAGGGTATGTTATCAGTATTGCATCCTACCATGGTGCCATAATTATTTGCATGATTATAACATATTCTTTTTGTTAAAATTCAGTAGTGAAATTCGTATGGCATAAGAATTATACCTCACCTGGTACAAAGTTTGATGGATTATTATGGCATAGAAGTTTTAAGTCACATTTTTTTAAATGAATATATATTTTTTTCATTTATAAAAAAATAATAAATATTTTTTAGGGTACTCCGATTTTCATAAAACTAGGTACATGCACTCAGTATCATGAGCATATACCAACCCTTAAATATGACCACACCTTTCTGTTACACCCTGTATACTATATCGTAGTAAAATTCCATCTTCTAATATGGTGTAATATTAGTGGCAAACCTTGAGGCCTACTCTAATTCAATAAAAACGAAGTTTCGGTCAAAAATACGTGGTAAAATACAGAGTCAGGAACATCTATTTAATCTACTCGAACCAGAAAATTTTGCGTGAATTAGAACTTCTTGTGCTTATCCAAAAATTTATTAGAATAATCCCTGTAAACTTATGAAATTTAAACAAACGAAAATCCATGAATTTCATTTTAAAGAAAGAGAGTAGGCCTGCTTAACTCTATTATATACAAACAAACATTGTAATAATTGGCAAATTGAAAACAGTGGCTGCAAGTATTTATAGCCTTATTATTTTCTCAGGCTTTCTATTGCTTTGCGAAAAGGCGTAATATGTAGAATCATACTTGAAGTGATGCTTTTGCTTCCTAATCGATCAAAGAATTTTGAATTTATTAAGTTTGTTTGTGTGTTTAGTATATAGAGAAGAGCACTTTGAAACTTTGGACTTGTAGAAAATTCAAAAATCTATGTTTCGCGCTTTGCTAAATCACAAAACACCGAGAGATAACAGAAGGATAACCTTCACACACCACAGTTTAGGGATTTTCGCATCCGCGGATGTCGAGATCAATGCGGAAGATCCGCAATTGCAGATGCGGAATATTCGCAACTATACCGCAGCTTCCCCATGTGAATGCCCATTATTGTTTTTTTTTTTATAAAAGCTAGGAATGTGGAATGTGGTCCCACTCACCCAGCTCAATACCTTTGCGAGAACTCAACTCACGATTGCGAGACCGATTCGCTTTAACATTATTACATTTTACTTGAGCTCTCTGATCTACAGATATCAATCCAACATGAGATTTTCCTCTATGAACCGTCCACCATTTAATTTCAGAATACGCATGAAAATTCGCATTTATGATTGCGGATGCGGATGCGTATATTCGCAACATCCCTACACCACACCTCGTTCAAAGTTTTGATCGTTTCGATTCGTTCGAGTCGATTTTTTCCTCCATACGTTCGAAGTCGTACAGTAATGGATTAGGTAGTGAAAAAATACACTTTACCTAGCGTAGGTACTCATTAATTATGTAATATCAGGTGGTGGCTATGTAGTATCTAGTAGCTTTTAAATGGCGATGTGAATTATATCTCTTACTTTTAATTTAATATAATAAATATAATTCCATAGGTGCCATAATAGTTCTTAAGAATAGCAGTAGACGGCCCAAGCAGTATTTTAGATATTTTTAACTCCCCACTCTCCCTCGTCAGCAAAAGTAAGCAATGCACTCAGAAGTGACCCTGGCGGGTAAGCCCGGATAAAAAATAGTGATTTTTTTTGTCACCCGTCAGGTTCGCTTCTGCTGCCCCCCCTCCCCTCCCTCCCCCATGTAACGTAAACATTCGTTTCTTATCGCACGATGAGGAGAGGCCGGCTACAATATTTTACACAAATATTGTTGATGTAATTACCATCTCTCCCTCCAAATGTCATAAAAATAAGCAAACCAATGAACCCCCCACACCTTTTTGTGTTCACGTAATATTTGAATATAGGTGACGGGTAATTTATAAGCGTAACGAGGTTTAATCTTAAGAATACTCACTCCACTCTCCGTTCACTCAATTCCTCTCTCCTCTTAGGAGCGAGAACGCAGACGCCAGCACACAACGTTCATCCGTCAGCTGGACTCCCGCAGGAGATGGGAGGAAAGAGAGAGGAGAAAGCACCAGAACCTGCTCGACAGACTCCTCACTAAGGAGAAGAAGTTACAGCAGAGACGGAAGGAGATGGAGTTGCTTTCTGAATTGAGGTAATTGGAATAATTTGTTTCTACTCTTGATTGGGATAAATAGGTTGATGGTTACATCCGCTTGTTCAGTGGGAGTGCATACGACGATTGCACAAGAGGTTGTGCCACGAGCATACCGAGGATCAATTTTGACTGCATTGACTGCCTCTGTGGCGCGGTGGTAGTGTGTGCGACTGCTACGCAATAGGTTTTATTCCCACACGGGACACCACTTTGTGTAATCTACAAATTGTTGTTCCGAGTCTGGGTGTACTTTGTGTCCGTGACTTGTATGTTTGTAAAGTCCCCCGCGACACAGGGCTTGTACCCTACTGCGGGAGTCGTCTTTGCATTTACGTGTCAGTAACCTGCATTTTCAAGCGCTTAATTTATCCTCTTGTGAAATACTTTAACACTATCGAATAACTGTTATAAATATACCAATCTTTGATATTGATAGTTAATTGACATTTACAAATACTATGTTTCTTTTGTAGTGATCAATTTCCCACACCCCGTTTTAAGGAAAGTATGTGTATAGTCATTTTTAAATGGCATTTCTATTCTTTATTTAAACCTCTTATAATAGACCCAGGAGAGTAGACCCGGGCGTTTGCGCCCGACTGCCACAATAAGGAACCTGACGGACAGTGACACTTTTTCGTACGTGCACCCGGTCATTGATTAATAACTTTTCTTTTTCCCAGACGACCCCAAGAAGACTCTACCCTATCGGACCAGAAGCCGTTGCCGACGTTAAACAGGATCCCCGGTCTCAAGCTGCCTGGACAGGCGATGGCGGACATCCTGCAAGTGTATGAGTTCATACATAACTTTGGACAAACACTTGGATTTGGTGAGTTTTGGTGTTGAGAGGAATTTTTTCCTACTTTTAATTCTATTACTCGGGAAATTCCTCAGTGGACGGAATCCGGGATAATATGTCAAAAAATGACATGTAATATAAATGGCGAATTACCTATCTTTTCTTTTCGTGTTCTTGATAACTATAAATTAATATCACGCTGTACACTGCCCCTAACTAATTCGTGTATTTATGTCTCTGTCCATCCAAAGGTTGCCTGGAAGAGATCGCTCTTAGCGATAAGGCCGCCCATTGTACATTTATGTTATACAATGTATTCTATGTTTTTATATTGGTGTACAATAAAGTATATATTATTATTATTATTAAATATCGAAAATGTCTGCAAATTTGTAATCGTAATTAGAGGATACATTTTTGTTTAGTTGTTAAGCAGTTATTTCCAAAGTTAGGATTAATCATAATCATCGAAATTACGTAGTTAAATTTCGATATAACTGGCGTAAATGTACGACGTTACTTACGAGTATAGAATTAATAGGAGTTTAGAATATGTTTCAAGTTTGTTAGTAGACATTACATACTGGAAAAAAAATAGGACGCCCTTTACACGTAAAGTTCTGACCGCTCATCTGGAACTGTGTTACAGACTGCAAATGGATCTGTGCGGTTTAGACAGCGGATCAAACTGTCGTGCTAATATTGTGTTCATGGTTTGGAACACAATATTAGCAAGACAGTTTTCAAATATATATAGCTCTAGTAGCCAAATCCGTCGATATTTAGATTATTGAGACCAGCCGTTAGACTTTTTCTAAGTTAACTGTGGAAATAATAATGTTACTTTGTATTTCAGACATGGAAGCCATCCCGACACTGAACACGTTCCAGATGGCCCTCCTGCCGGACTGCAGCGTGGAGGCTGAAGAGGAACTGGTACAAGTTCTCACGCAACTGCTCGTCACTGCCATAGGTGGGTTTCGCTTTTGATCAACAAAGATAATTTTTTGTTAATTTCTTACTAATTTAAGTAAGAAATATGTAACGCTAATACATAGATTACGCTCTGGACACATTCCATCGAAAAAGTTTGAACATCTTATGGGACGAGCAAATTCACCAAATTGTGAAACAAGTAACCAAATAGAAGGTGTTCAATACATATTGATGGAATGTGTTAAGAACAGATATCCGAGAGAAATGCTCATGAATTATATGAATTGGAATCGTAAAGAAGTAGGTTTAATACAAACCGTCTTAGCTTACCCGTCATCAGAAGAAGCAAGATTACTCTGTGAATTATATAATCATCAGCGTTTGTCCTTGATGTAAATATATTATATTAGTTAAGAATTTATAATAAGTTTGTATGTATGCTTAAGTTATAATGGGACTGTCATGTATATTTTAATCATAAGTCCCTTAAAAAAAAAAAAAAAAAAAAACAAAGATAATGTTACTTGTTTCATATCTTACTAGCTTTTCGGCACGACATCGCCCGTGAATCCCCTAAAAAAATCGTGTCAAAATTGGAGCTCAATCGGTTCAGAACTTTTTGTTTTATTACAACATTTATATTATTAGACTAGCGGACCCGTGCTACTTCGTCTGCGTAAATTTTCCCCGTTTTTACTACTTTTTTCATTGCTGCTCCACAAATCGAAAATGATGAATCATCTATCTATACTAATATTATAAAGCTGAAGAGTTTGTTTGTTTGAACGCGATAATCTCAGGAACTACTGGTCAGAATTGAAAAATTATTTTACCATTGGATAGCTCATTTATCGCGGAAGGTTATAGGTGATGTAACATCACGCTACGGCCAATAGGAGTGGAGCAGCAATGAAAAGTGTTACAAAAATGGGGAAAATTTACGTAAACGAACTTGTGTGGGTCAGCTATAACTGATATTTTGTTTAATAACACGTTATCATGTAAACAATTTCATGATCTTTTCTTTGCTTTGATGCCGTTAAATTGTCTTTCAATACACTTACTTATATTAGTAAATATAATGACTACTAACAACTATATATTTCTCCCAACAGAGGACCCAGGAATCCCTCACCCTGGCCGTCACACAACCCTCCTAGGCCACGCCATCCGCATGGGGGACATAACCCCCCACAACCTAAGCGAAGTACTGCGGATATATCTGTACGCCAACGCAACGGGTGAAGTCAAGGCGCTAACTGGTATGTACAAAGGTTAGACAACCATTTTGTGTTATAACTCTATAGTTGTTCATTTGTATAGCTTGCTTTAGTGGTTTGAGGTAGGTATTTGTTGAAATATTTGGATATCTGGTGGTGTATTTAAAAAAAGTTTGTTGTACTTCGAACACTAGACTATAGAATGGTTTTTTAATATTATTACCATAAGTAATAACTTCAAAAATAGGTAGGTGGTAAAATATTAAATATTTTTCAAAACTGATACTACAAAGTTGTTTAGTTTATCGTAAAGGGGCGTCTAAACAAGCTATTTTTTACGGCAATTTGTGGTGGCAATGCTGTGGCCGGCAACATGGCAGTACTCACCAATATTGATATGATGGTTGCCAGACGATCGCTGAGCGATCGATATTCCGCAATGTTGCCCGGACGACTTTGTTGTTGTTTCAGTCGCTCTCTATTTTATTGTTGCCCGGTTGTGTAGCCTGTTTAGGAGACTGGGTCATGTGCAATTGTAGACATATTGCCATTATTGGTATATAGTGTGTGTATATAGTGTGTGCAATAGTGCCGCCACAAAGACCCCCTAAAGAAGCCATGAGCGGGAGGTATATTAAAATCATTCTGTATAGACCAAACAGTCCAAATAATCTATTACATAGACAATCATAAAAGTATGCAAATTAACTTATCATACTTGAATAAGATATGCTAGATTTGGCGCGCTAATAGCAGTGCGTATAATTGCAATTTTTAGACCTCAATCCAAATTTTAAGCAATTTAAAAAAGGTTACAACTTTTTCACTTTCCGGGAACGGATTTTTTTTATATTGATCCTGTAAGCCATACTGTATATTAACTGTTTTAATTACTCATCGTATTTAAAAAAAAAAAAAAAACACATCCGATATTCATATATTTATTAGTTGTTATGTAACATTTATTCATCTAGAAAAGAGAGATTGAGAATTGTGTGTGAGAATAAGAGTAAAGAATAGAGTTATGTGTTTTTGTAAGAGATAGAGAACAGTGGTGGGAGTGAAATGAGAATTACTTTTTGTAGTTTTTAAAGCATTGTTATGCTAATTTTTTATACATCATTTTAAATGTATGAAGGAAATTACGTCTCTATCGGGACTTGAACCCTTAACCTTAGGGGTAACGACCCTAAACTATTATCAACTCTGACACCGGGAATATCCATCTGAGTCGAATTTTGCCTTAACATGGTACGAGTATCGGCGATCGTCGCGCCACTAACCGTGTTCCCGTTTCGTTGCAGAAACCATTTAAACATAGATTTATGATAACATTTAAGGCCCCCTAAGATCGCGTGTTCAAGTCCCACCTGAAACAAATTTTTCCTCCATACATTAAAAATTATGTATAAAATAATAATAATAATAATAATAATAATATCTTGGGACAACTCACACAACGTCATCTGATCCCAAACTAAGCAGAGCTTGTACTATGGCAACCAGACAACTGATAAACATACTTATATATTTCTAAATACATACATATTATAGATAAACTACACCCAGACACAGAATAAACCATCGTGCTTATCACACAAAGTTTTATGCTGGGTGGGGATCGAACCCACGACCTCTAAAATAAGAACTATGTAAATATATTACGGGTCTTAAACGCATAAATAATTTAAGGTAATTACCTTGTTTATTGCCCGACGTTTAGACCTTATTGCAACAGCCGTAGTCACGAGTAGACCTCAAACTCCGGCCCGTATCGGCTTACTATAAATGTTGATAAACTTTCGCAATTTGTACACAGAGGATAGACCTTCCTTTACCCGTGACCACGGCCAATACGGTCGAAACGTCGGGCAATTAACAAGGTATTTTACCTTAAATTATTCACGCGATTATAACCCGTAATATATATAATTTCGTAATGTGTACAAATCGACAAAGTTTATCAAAAATAAGAATTACAAATAGAAACATGTTTCTTAATCACTCCCATCACGAAAACCAAGCATGCTATCATAATTCCTGCTTCATGCTTCATACATCATCATATCATTTATAACTACCTGGTAAATAACTTATATAATATATTCGCAGGTCTCACAGCCGAGAGAGAAAGAGAGCGCCGAGTAGCAGACCATCATCAGAGCGAGACGGAAATGCAAATGACTTGCGCTAATTCTAAAAATGCGGCGTATTACGAACATCTGCATAATAATTCTACTTATAAGTTGTCAGGTAAATATGATGTACTAGTATTTGTTTGCGACTTCGGCCCCGTCATTTAATCGTGATTAAAATTAGTCAAATTGATGATTATTTAGTTTTGATGATGAATATTTCTTTTATTTTTGTGGCCACCCGATTAATTGATTAGTGACCCTGACTGCTAAGCCGGAGGTCGTGGTTCGATCCCCACCCAGGATAAAACTTTGTGTGACGAGCGCGATGGTTCATTCTGTGTCTGGGTGTTATTTATCTATAATATGTATGTATTTAATTATGTTTGTCAGTTGTCTGGTTTCCATAGTACAAGCTCTGCTTAGGGGATCAGATAGAGTTGTCTAAGTTGTCCCAAGATATTATTATTAACTCTACATGTGCTGAATATTATTTTTTTTTACAGAGGCCCTCCGTGACAAACCATTCTTGTCACTAAACGCAACGATGAAGGCTCGAATCATGTCCTTCGTGTGCTCTGAATTGCTACAGAACAAAGCTGTACTGAGACAGCTGGACTCCTCGCTGGAACATCTCAACCAGCTGAAGAAGGAGAGATATCTTATGGACATGAAGATTAGGAAGTAAGTGCTATAGTAACTATTATTTACAAACCACTAAAAATAATATATTTACAAGAAAATATACGAGACTTTCAAAATAAATCTATACTAATATTATAAAGCGGAAGAGTTTGTTTGTTTGTTTGTTTAAACGCGCTAATCTCAGGAACCACTGAAAAAATCTTTTTTTGTTAGATAGCCCATTTATTGAGGAAGGCTATATAACATCGCGCTACGACTAATAGGAGCGGAGTAGCGACGAGAAATGTTGCAAAAACAGGGAAAATTTACGCATACGAAGTTGCGCAGGACAGCTAGTACAACATAAAAGTAAAAATATTATATCAAACAAGAAAACAATTATCAATTTAATAAAACATAAAAACTACTATTTCATGGCATCAATTCCAAAATTATGTGTTTATTAATGTGATATCTTATACGACTACGGTTATTTTTAGAACATAACACCTTTTTTTATATTTTTTTTAATCTTTTATTTAATTGGGGTTTTTATTCTTAAGAATACGTCAACCCCATCGTACCTTATACATGTACAGTAAACTTATTCTAAATACATAAAATTAAAAATCTTAATAAATAATGTTTTCGAGGAATCGAGAGTTCCTATTGAATATAGGTCACCAAAAGATATAGCTTCTTCGCAACCTCTGATTTTGGATAAACTAAGATGGATTGAACAAGTCCTACATCCATGGAATTTAGGCGATATTACATAACACCTTAGAATATTATATTTTTAATTCACACTAATGTTTTGATAACTTTTATTTTCGTAAATGTTTTTTTATTTAAGTTGCTTACAAAAATATATTCTATTCAAATCAATTAATCATGAAACTACTGTAAATTACATCTGTAGTTATACTATAGTTACAACAATTGAGAAAAAGAAATTACAAATATTTTTTATTTGCTATAAATAGGGTGGTTACATGAAGTGGTCTTATAAGTAGTTAATTAAAACAGGGAAGGATACAAACCCGTTTAGGCGTCAAAGAATAACAGGATCTTTTCGTAATCGGTATTAATTAATTAATTTAAATAAACGCTTACTAACTAAATACAAACATGGCATAAATTTGTGTTACAAATGTGTAGAAAACTTGTGAAATTAAAATTACAAATATATACTAAGTACCTAAGTATATAGAATTACAGTATTGATTTTAATTTTATATATTTTTTCATTTACTTATGTATCTTTATTGTTTTGATTTAAGATCCCACTGAAATACAAATATCTTTATTTCGTAAAACCTAATCAATGATTGAGAAAAGAAAATGAAATTAGGAGGTAGTTTCAAAAGTAAAGCTTAAATGTTGATAAACTTTCGCGATTTGTACACATTATTAAAATATATATATTACGGGTCTTAATCGCGTGAATAATTTAAGGTAAAATACCTTGTTTATTTGCCCGACGTTTCGACCGTATTGCAACGGCCGTGGTCACGGGAAGAGTCTTCCCGTGACCACGGCCGTTGCAATACGGTCTGTAATATGTAACGTCGGGCAAATAAACAAGGTATTTTACCTTAAATTATTCACGCGATTAAGACCCGTAATATATATATTTTAATAATGTAAAGCTTAAAGTCTAAAATATTATCATGAGATAGAATTATGTTTAACAAAGCAATGGTGTAACTTGAAAAACAAATGTATAATCGCCAATAATAACTGTTTCTCACTTGTTCCAGGGTGCGAGTGTTACACCAACGCAAGGTGAGAGCAGAACAGACAGAGAAGCAGCAAGCGCTAGCGTTAGAACGGATGCAACGTCTCGTGGAGGAGAGTGCTGCTAACTTGAGGACTTCACCGCACTTGCATGATGATGGTGAGTGACACTTTACAACATGTAACTGAACAATGTCGTTAAATTAACCATGGTGTCGTATCCGATATTATTATTACATAGTTATAGCATTTTTGAAGTAAAAACTTCTTAAGCGACGTTGTAAACTTTTTTGGGATAGGTTAAAAATGTTAAACTTGCGTCAGGACACGTGACCTGATCGAAAATTCGGAAGACGGAGGGAGAGTAGACCGCCGGCGTAAGAGAGGAAGTAGTAGCCCTCCTCTCTTTCTACCGCGGCGAAAATATGTGCCTGAACCTGCTCTTGTTGTTTGTGTACGATAGCGCAATAGATAAATATTGTATTTAACCACATAAATTATAGTACTTTTATACTGATAAATAAAGCAATTTGTACGAAATTATCCCCTAACCATTCCAAAATATTCAAATATGCACAACGTTAATATTCAAGTTTTTACTTCTGCCGACACTCTCGAAGTGTACTTCGAGAGTGTCGGCAGAAGTATGAATGAAATTTGACAACGGGATGTATCCCGTTGTCAAATTTCATGAGCGAGAGGCGTAGGACGTAAACTTTATACTTCCCCTGATGAAAAATTCGATTGGATTTTTATGGCATAGAACATTTTAAGTCATACTTTTATTAATTGATAACTTTTTCATTCGTAAATGGCTAAGGCATCGAATTCGCAATGAGGTCTCCGGTTTGAATTCTAGACATTATCCTACCGTCGTGAACTCACTCCTAACACAAGCCTTTGAGCTTAATAGGATTGCTAGTAATGTGGGACCTACAATACTACATTGCTAGTTATCATTTATAAAAAAAAAAAAACGAATAAAAAAACAATAAATGAAATGTTGGCGTAAACTGTCTTAAGTCGCGATAGTTTATTAAAAATTAGTTAAATCGTTTTCACAAATTATTTTTTATCTCACATAAAGACTTAAAATCGTTTCTTTCTGCAGAAAATCAACAAATACCAGAAAAAGCCGAAACCCCCAAGAAACTCGACAAAGAATCATCTCCGCACCCAGAGAGCGAGACAGAAAAACAATCGGACCTCTCACCTTACAAAGACAATCAGCCTGACGAAAGTGACAAGGAATTATCACCCTTAAAGGATCTGTCCAATAGTATGAAGAATAAAGAAATGTTGAATAACAATAAGGACGAATGTTCCCCGCCTGATGTGAAGGTTGATAAAGACAGTATGATTGGTGATTGTGATGCTATTTTGAGTGATTTGGAGAGTGAAGGAACGCAACCGGAAGAGGTAAGGATACTTTAGATTATTATATTTTACAATCTGTTGCCAGTAATATTAATAATAACTGAATTTCTAACTCAATGCAAAAAACTTTAAGACTGATGATACGTGTTTCATTATTCTTAGCCTAAAAGACAAAATACAAGTTATAGAATTTTATAAGCTACAGGTCTTATAGCGTATAATTTAATTTTAGGGCCAAATACCTTTGTTTCATTGCCCGACGTTTCGACTGTATTGCAACTGTCGTGGTTACGGGTACACTGTAAATGTTTACACGATTAAGACCATAGAAAATTCTATAAATTTGTTCATATCGCGAAAGTTTACGAACATATAAATACTAGTTGTAATAGGATAAAATTAAAAAAATGGCTGTATTTCTAACATTGCGACTCATTTTTAATTTGGGTGGAATATCAAAAATATATCCTTGATGATATTGGATACAATCCGTTAGCCACACTCTACTATAATATACTATTGGAACGAAATTCCTTATCGCGCGTTGCGAAAGGGGGCTAGACGAAAACGACTAAAAGTTGTAACGACACTTTAAGGCCAAAAGTTGTAACGACACTTTTTATAATAAAGTGTATTTTATTTTAATTTAATAATATTTTTTTATTACAATTCCTTGACTAATTAATCAAAAGGAACTTCGTTCCATCCGGGTGTCCTTTGACATCTCTCAAGTTTTTTTATAAAAGCAATCAATCAGTCTGTATCGGTCCACTGCTGGACATAGGCCTCTCCTAACTTACGCCACAAAATCCGATACTCCGCCTTCCGCATCCATTTTACTCCGGCGATCTTCTTTAAGTAGTCAGTCCATCTGGCTGGGGGTCGTCTTACAGCGACCTTTACCAAGTCGCTGTCTCCATTGTAGGACTCAATTTTGATAGCGTTTGATAATAATATATGCACAGTTATATGCACGACAATTCACAAAATTTCATGATATGACTAGCGGTCGCTCGCGTTTTCGTCCTCGTTGATGACTTTTTCTCTATAATTTTGAAATACGTGTTTTTGACCTGATGGCGTCTTATAAATCGATAATCGGGTGCACGCACGAAAAAGTGTAACAATCACGTTCCTCCTGCTGATAGGCTGAATGTCCCAGTCCGTCACGTTCCGTCTGCTGATAGGCTGAATGTCACAGTCCGTCACGTTCCGCCTTCTGATAGGCTAAAGTATTGTGGCTACACCGACGCCTGTTTCTAATCAACGTGAATGACGATATGTCATCAATGTTTTCTTATGACGTTTTCACGTAAAATTATCGTCCGTAAACCGACTTTACAGACAACCGTTTTTTTTATTAATTATTGTAAAAATAATAATTATTTATTTTGTTTCTAGGACGAAGACAAAAACCTGTCATCAGAGGAATTGTCTCGCAAACTAGAGAAGTTGCTGAAACAATCCGAGCAACAGCTGTTGCAACTCACTGCAGGGTCTCATGCGTTGCGAGCTACCTGCTATGGGCAAGATAGGTGAGATAGCATTTCACCCATACCTTGTAACTTTATTTCCGGTTTTTTATTTTAATTGTATTTTATCTTTACTAATATTATAAAAAGCTGAAGAGTTTGTTTGTTAAAACGCAATAATCTCAAGAACTACTAGTCCGAATTGAAAAAATATTTTAGTGTTGGGTAGGCCATTTATCGAGGAAGGCTAAAGGCTGTATAACATCACGCTACGACTAATAGCAGCTAAGCAGCAATGAAAAATGTTGCAAAAACGGTGAAAATTTACGCAGATGAAGTTGCGCGGGTCATCTAGTCCAATATATATACTGTGAATTTGTAGTTGTTTTAGAACTGATAATGGTGAGCTCCATATCGATAACATCCCTACTAATATATAAATGTGAATGTAAGTTTGTTTGTTACGATTTCACGCGAAAACTACTCAACCGATCATCATGAAATTTTGTACACATATTCTTGGAGGTATTAGAAGTAACATAGGATAATAAAAAAAGGGGAAAATTTACGCAGACGAAGTTGCGCGGGACAGCTAGTAATACATAAAAATATCAGTTATTTTTTGCTTGCACGAAACTTTTGTGTGGTGTAAAACTATGAATGATATCCATGTTATGATCGTAGTATCTATTACACAGGTCAGAGTTTGGCGTAATCAACTACATTAAGTACACAGTAAACAGTATTTATAATTACTTGTAATAGTAGTATATACAAGGTTATTTCTGGTATATTGCAAAACTCAGACACCTCAACAAGATTATTACTTCAAGAAAACACATAAAATAATGAAAATATTGAATAGCCATTCAAGTTGTCAGTGTTCTTCGTGCTATCGTGCTCATTGCGTCCCGTAGTACGTAATCCATGGTTATTATTGAAAAATAAATGATGGTCACATTTCACATCACATTGTGAAGAGGATTTGGACTGTTAGATTGATTAATTAATTAATTAAAAAACATAAAGTGATCCAAAAACTAGCACGATTGATTCTGAGCAAACTACTTTCAGGTTTGCACTATATCAAGAATAACGTTGTATAATGTTTTATATTTTTACTAGCTTTCGCCTGCGGCTCAGCCCGCGTACATTTCGGTTATCACGATAAAAACTATCCCATGTCCTTCCCCGGGACTCAAACTATCTCCTTACCAAATTTCATCTAAATCGGTTTAGCTGTTTGAGCGTGAAAGTGTAACAGACAGACAAAGTTACTTTCACATTTATAATACTAGCTTTCGCCCGCGGCTCCGCCCGCGTGGATGTCGGTTATCGCGATAAAAACTATCCTATGTCCTTCCCCGAGACTCAAACTATCTCCATACCAAATTTCATCAAAATCGATTCAGCGGTTTGAGCGTGAAAGCGTAACAGACAGACAGACAGACAGACAGACAGACAGAGTTACTTTCACATTTATAATATTAGTATGGATTAGTATGGAAGTATGGATTTATCTATGGTGTTTACCCGTTTTGAGATTAAGCGGTGCCGGCTGCTAATTTTATAAAACTTGTAGCTTTACTCAACTCGCTATTTTTAATCCACTTTAATATATTTTATCACCTTTTGTTTTTACCCAACGAGTAAACATACAAGCCCTGTATATTTACCCAACAATAGTAATAACTCAAAATCCTTCACTTCCTAGATATTGGCGTAGATACTGGTCCCTTGGTAAATGTGGAGGTATCTTCGTCGAAGCGATGGAATCTGCTCAACCAGAAATAATGCAGTATCAACAACAATTGGAGAATAACTCACTAAGGGGCGTCGTGCCTCAAGACAGCAAAAAGAAGAAGAAAGGTATGTCACTCTAATTTGGAACCCTAATTTGGTACCTTATTTTGGGGCATTCTCTCTTGGAAACCTGACTCGGAATTCAAATTTATATCGTATTTTAGACCTATAAAATAGAACCCTAAGCATTCACAATTTGGATTCCTAATCTTGTATCTTTTTACGGTAAAAGAGTAAAACCTACTGTTGCATTTTAAGGTGATATTCAAATTTGGAACCCTACGTTGTGGCACCCTAACTTGGAACCCTAATTTTGAATTCTAATTTAAATCCTTTTGTAGACGCATAAAATAGAAACCTAAATAAGCATTCAAATTGGATGCCTAATTTTGTATCTTAGTATAAAACAGTAAATCCTACTGTTGCATTCTAAGGTGATATCCAAAATTGGAACTCTTGATACTCCTTCTTGACATAAACAAATTCCAAAATAAGACATTATTACAATAGTATTTTTAATTGTAACCCTGTATCTTTAGCTCAAAAAGAGAAGAAAGATACCCAACAAGCAGAAGCAGAGAAGCCTACAGAAACAGAAGCACAAAAGAAAGAAGAGGCACTAAAGAGCGAGATGGAACTAAAGAGCATCAAATCGGAACTGAACCTGAGTGATCACACTCAGATTATTAAATACGAGCCTAATGTGAAACATGGTGCTTGTAAAGTTGAAGGTACGTTATATACAGCACTTTAATATGTGACCACAGAATAATATAATAATAATATCTTGGGACAAGTCACACAACGCTATCTGATCCCAAACTAAGCAGAGCTTGTACTATGGCAACCAGACAACTGATACACATACTTATATATTTCTGAATAGATATATAACACCCAGACACAGAATAAACCATCATGCTCATCACACAAAGTTTTATCCTGGGTGGGGATCGAACCCACGACCCTTGAGTAGCAGTCGGATACACTCCCACCGCGCCACAGAGGCAGTCAGAATAAATAGTACAAGTACAAAAGCGGTAATTCGCGCAACAATAAATAGGAATAGCGACTCTTGCTACTAAGCAATAAAGTGCAATTCAGCTCGCATAAGCGCTCAGTGTCGACCGCGATATTCACCTAAACGTTGCCGCTCTCTTCTAATAAATAACGATAGTTTAAAAACAATCGTTATTTTTACTTAATAATATTATCGGGACTTAACCTTTTTATTTAGCCGACGTTTCGATTCGATGTCACAGATTATAATCGTAGTTAAATAAACTAAAAAAAATCGTACTTCAATATACATAGATTTTTCGTCAGTAAGCCCATAAGAAACCGGATGCAAGGACGAACGGTCAGATGCATCCTCTTCTCTCTATAATCTGTAAGCCCCTCCACACCTTCTCCCCTGGTAGCAGATATAGGGGGATTTTCTCTTTTTGTAGGCTATCTTAAAAAAGCTAACATAAATTTGTAATCAACAGGCTCATCAATAAAAATGGAAGAGAAATACATCCAACAGAAACAACACAACGAAGACGACATGTTAGATATTGAAGATTCCATACCAACAGCGTTTTTGGTCCAAAAGCCAACACACAAACCAATGTTTGCCACACAAGCCGAACCAATGGACAAACCACAAGAAATAGTCAAAGTAGAAAACCTTGTCAAGAGCGAAACAGAAATAGACGACGGAGAAGAGACAAAAGATCAACTAGTCAACAATTTAGAAGAGCTAAGAAAAATGGCTGAAGCCGTCTCATCACAATTAGACGCCGCCAAAAAGGCGGAAGCGGAAATCAAGGAAGAGAAAGAAAAAATAAAACCTGAACCTACAGATCTGACTTCCGCACATCATCAGCTATACACAAGAATGTTAGAAGGCAAATGGTTTTCAATTCTAAGGCATGAAAATTCATTTTTGAATCACATTAATGACATTGAAAAAACGGAGTTGCCTGAATTTTGTGATAATGAGCATACTTGCTCTGAAGTTATACAATGTCAGGGTCATAAATGGGATGTTTCTAATAATTTGCACTTGTTAAATGACCCTAGTTTGTTCACTTTGAATAGTATGGTGACAAGTGTACAAGTCCCGTCGAATAATATCTACGCTGATTCAAGTCTGACTATGTCTGGGTTGGAACAGGAAGTGATTGATTCTAGTTTTATAACTAAAGAGGAAAATGTGCAAGAAACTGAGGCCGAAGAGGAGAGTAAGGAACAGGTGAGATTTTGAGTTCTAGGTTTTAGTTCTTGAGTTCTTGCGATTGAGTTCTTGGTTGTCAAGTTAAATCAGTTTATGATTGAACATAACTTTTTGAAAACATTTTAAGACGTACTAATTCTTTACTTTAATAATCTATATTGCTAGTTTACCCCCTTGACATTTTTACAAAATACTACTTCGGACACAAGGACACGGGCAAAGGTCAAAATTACTTCATTTTGACCTTTACAAACAAAATAATCGAACCCACATACCACCTTCTTGCATAGTAAATCATACACATCCCTACTGCACGATCAATGCAAATTAATCAAAAAATTTCTAGAAATAAAACATCACTTTTATTTCAGGACAATGACTTAGAGAAAGAACTGCAAGCTGACGCAATAAAGCACGACCTATCTGTTCAAAAAGCCAAAGCTAATAGCTTAACAAGCCTAGGCTTGTTGAATTTCAACGCGTTGTCTACATACGTGACTTGTGATAGTCCGCCGCCTATACAGATGTCTTTGGAAGAAATGGAACAGTTGGAGTATTGTAAAGTGCATGGATTGCCTAAGAAGGTTGAGGGGAATTTCGTACCTAGGGAGCTGAGGTGAGTGTTTTTATCGTAGTTTAAGTGTATGTTAATTCGTAATAAAGTACCTATAAAAACGATAATAAAAACTTTTTTACAAAAAATAAAAACCGACTTCAAAAATAAATATAAGGTAATTAATAAAATAAAAAAATAAAAATAAAAAAGCCTTTTATTTCTTGCATTTCACAAATGATATTTTGCTTATAATTATTTTTTTCTTTTTTGTTATTATTACTACTTGAATTTTTCTAAAAAAAGTACTTTAAGTGTTAAAATGTTGCTAATTGCAAGAACCCCTCTTCAGGTGAAGGCCTCCTCCAAAGAATTCCATTTGGCTCTGTCTTGTGCTTTCTGCATCCAATGTGGACCGGCCGTTTCTTTTAGATCGTCTTCCCATCTTGTGTGCGGTCTACCTTTTAGGCGTTTACCTGCTGGGCCATTCCATGATGTGACTCTAATGGTCCATCTGTCATCTTTTAGTCTCGCTACGTGTCCCGCCCATTTCCATTTGAGCTTTTTTGCATAATTTAGAGCGTCCGTGACTTTTGATATGCTTCTGATTTTTGTGTGTCGAATTTTTTGAATTTTTCTAATTTTTAGCATACTGCGCTCTAGTCCGCGTTGGCATGTATTTATTTTATTTTTTGTTTTGGAAGTATATCTCCAGGTTTGACATGCATATGTAAGGCACGGCAGCAGACAGGAATTCATGACTCTGCTTTTAATTTTGGTTGACATATTGCTTTTAAAGATCTCCTTGAGGCTCCAATATTTGTTCCAGGTGAGTTGTATTCGCCTTTCAATTTCCAGTTCGTTACTTTTTCTATCCAAGCTAATTTGTTTTCCTAGATAAACGTAGTTCTCCGTATAATTTAGTTTTTCATTATCAACTGTTATAGTTTTTTTCGTGCTGTTTGTCATTAACATTGTTTTTGCCAGGTTCATCTCTAAACCTACTTCTCTACTAGCCATATTCAGTGATTGAATCATTAGTTGGAGTTCTGTGCTCGATTCCGAAAGGAGTACTAAGTCGTCGGCAAAACGGAGATGGCTCAGGTGTCTTCCATCGATGTTCAGGCCCAAACCTTTCCAATTTAGCTTCCTTATTGTTGACTCCAGTAGAGCGATGAACAGTGTAGGTGAAGTTGGATCACCTTGCCGGACTCCCCTTTTGATGGGAAATGTAGGGCCGGTTTGTTCTAGCTTAACTCTTCCTGTGTTATTCGTATATATACTTTTGATTACTTCTATGTATTCGCTTTTTACTCCCTGTTCTATTAGTGTATACCAGATACTCTCACGGGATATTGTATCGAAGGCTTTTTTATAGTCTATGTATCCAATGTATAAGGGTCTTTGTTTTTCTGAGTATTTTTCGATCACAAGTTCTAGAGTGTGAATATGATCTATTGTGGAAAAGCTCTTTCTAAATCCTGCCTGTTCTATGGGCTGTTCAGCCTCCAGTGTGATACTTATTCTCCGGTTTATAATAGATGAAAATAACTTATACAAACAGGGCAGTATGCTTATTGGTCTGTAGTTTGCAATGTCGCACGGGTCTCCCTTTTTGTAAATTAGTATAATTTTTGATTCTGACCATTGCGTCGGTGTCTTATATGACTCTAATATATGGTTGAACAATTTAGTCAGTGGTCTTGCTAGTAGGGTATGAGCTGTTTTTATGGCTTCATTAGTAATACAGTCTGAGCCTGGGCTTTTGTCATCTTTTAATCTTTTTATTGCATCAATAACCTCTATCACTTCTAATGGTTCTCTGCAGCCCTTTGTGTTCACGTCCGTGGCAGTTGTGTTGTTGGTGTTCTCACGATTCTGTCCGCTAAATAGGGTTTTATAGAAGTCTGTGGCTATATTTATAATGTCTGCACGATTGTATAATCTTTTCCCATCGCTCTTTAGTGAGTCTATCCATATCTTATTTGTTTGTAATTCCTTGAATGCTTTTTTGGTGCTACCCGTTTGCAGTAGATGTTTTTCAATAGTATTTGTTCTATATCTTGAATAGTCGTGCTTTATCAGCTTACTAATTAATTTATATAACGCCGAAGTTTCGTTTTTCATTGACCTGGTTTTGGGTTTCGTTTTTTGTAGTTCTTGTCTTCTCTTCATAAGTTTAAGTGTGTTATCAGATAAGACCTTATGGCTTCCTTTTGTGTTCTTATTTAGTACTTGAGCAAATTGAAGACTTTGAGTGATAGCTTTTATTATTTCATCATGATATTTTTGTACTGAATTCACCTCTTCTAAGCCTATTTCGCGTAACTGGGATAGCATGCACTCATTAAATAGTGTTTTTTCTTCTTCGCTCTTCAGCATAGAGTTTTGGTAAGTTTTGTATTTAATTCGGCTATTTTTTTGTTTAGTTAGTATTAATGTTGCCCTGACTGGTCTGTGATCTGAAGAGAAGTTGAGGTTCAGCACATCTATGTTTTGTACCATGTTAGGTCTGTTTGACAAAATGTAATCTATTTCGTTTTTGTAATCTCCGCCAGGCGAGCGCCAGGTCCATCTTCTTTTTGGTTTCTTTTTAAAGTAAGTATTCAGGATCGCAATTTTATTTTCGAGGGCGAAGTCAATCAGTGTTTGACCTCTTTGGTTTCTTTCGCCGTACCCGTTCGTTTTCATTATAAGATATTCGTTTGTTCTTGGTTGGCCTATTTTGGCATTTAAGTCGCCCATAATGACATATATTTTGTGCGCCAGGTCCATAGCTTTATATAAATCTGCGTAGAAGTTGTTGATCTCTTCATCGCTTGCTACTTCTGTGGGTGCGTAAACTTGTATGAAGGATATTTGGTTGCCCTGTATGTTCATGTTTAATATTGCAATTCTGTCACAGATACCCGTGAAGCTTTCAATGTTTCCTTTATGAGCTATATTTATTAGAAAACCTACGCCATACTTTCCTTTTGTGAGACCTACATGGCAGAGTATACATTCTTCGTATTCTTCAATTTTTGTTCCCATTCGTCTTGTTTCCGACAGTCCGAGAATGTCATATTTTATGTTGTTTAATGCTTCTACCAGCTCTAGCAGACGACTATATGTTGACAATGTTCTTACATTGTAGGTTGCAACGTAGAGCTTAATGTCTGTTTTGTACTCCAGTTTTGATGTTTTTGTGTTATTATTTTTCTTTGGAGGGTTTTGGTCATAATCTTCCACGGTGACCAGCCGGGTTGGAAGATGAGTGGTTATGTTTAGTGCGTTGGTTAAATTGTTCGAGTTGTTTGAGGGAGGCCTTGGTGTTCGTTGCTAAATGTTCTCATCCTTATTATCTTTAGCGTTCAGTGTGGTGTTGGTGTTGTTGTTTATCAGAAAATTCAGCATTCCGGTTTTCAATACTCCTTCCGAGAGACTAGATGACCTTTGGGTTTTGCATATTTGAGTTTTATTCTTCTTCTCTGCTTGATGTTGTGCGGAGTTCTTATTCGCATTTTTTTTCTGATTTGGGGGGGTTAATTCTAGCCCCCGTTTTTTCCTTGTGTTGTCTGTTTCGACTTTATTTGTTCTTTCCTCTTCTGTTTCTCTGCTAAATTCCTTGGATGGTTCTCGGACTATTAGTTTATCGTATCGCAGGTACGCTATTTTTCCAGCTCTCTTCTCTTCTTTTAACTGTTCTTGTAATTTTCTACGTGTTTCTAGAATTTCAGGTGGGTAATCCTCTTTTAAGTAAATAGTTTTAGATTGCATAAATTTCTTGTTTTTCAAAATTGTGATCTTCCTTCCAAACGTTGTGAAAGTTACGACAATAGGTCTCATTTTATCTTTGAGGTATTTTCCCATTCTGCGAACCATCTCTAGTTCTTTTCTGTCACATTCTAGTTTCAGCTCGTCTTTAATTATGAATAATATGGTTTCTTCCAACTCCTGGTATGTTTTTTCGCCTTCTTTTACCCCGAAAAATATGACGTTTCTTTCCCTTATGTGTTTTTCTATGGCGCTAATTCTCTTGTCGTGTTTGGAGTTAGTCTCCCTAACTTGTTCGAGCTCCCCTTGTAATAAGTTGAAATTTTGGTCTATCTTATCATTGATTTTGGTCGTGAGGCTTGTTTCTAAGTTCAACAGTGAGTTTTCTGTATCTCGTTTGATATCTAATCGTAGTTCTTTTAGCAGTTTTTCTATTTCTGACATGATGGAGCCCTCTATTCTCGATCTGACACCGTACTAATTAGTTACAACTTGTGGTGTCCTCTGTCGTTGTGTTGCTTGAATAAATTGCTTTGTAGGTTAAGAAAGTCGAACGGAAAGACTATTTCTTTGTTAATAGTGCTATTTTCAAAGGTTTTTTGGTAAATATTCCTACACAAATATGTCCATGTCATTCAGCACTTCACCACACTTTGAGTTGTATAACAGTTTTTAGTTACTTTTAGTTTTTCACTGTTTGGTTTCGTTTGGTTTTAACACAAAATTTGTCCGTTTCTTTCGTGTTGACACTTCAGAAGCTTTTAAATCGACGAGCGCTTACATAAATAATGTTCACACACAGTAATGTAATGTTACAAAAACTATGAAAAATCTAAATTTTATGTTTATATTATTTTATTATTAATTTACTTTTACTTTTATGATTTATTTATATTAATAATTTTGGGGTAATTTTAATTTTGGTATGGTAGCACTGGCAAATTCGTAGCTTTTTAGAATTCTTGTTGGGGCAACACTCTCTGTCAAAATGATTTTGTGCAGTTGCCTAACTTGGAAGTAAATTGTCTGTGGTTTGATTAAGAGCTAACTTCACTTTGTTTACTTTGAGGTTATCTTCCTTGTTTAAAAAGTCACACTTTTGCACTGTTATGAATGTTCTTGAGTTATTTTCGTTTGAAGCGTCTTTATTTTAGCACTGATGACTTTTAACACTGGATATGCTTTAGTATTAAGGTAAAACTGAATTTTATTTTACGAGCAATTGACAATATGTTTAGTTACTGTAGAACCGGAAGCGGAAGTCCAAAAGTGCTTCCCTGGGACTCCAACTATCTCCATACCAAATTTCATCTAATCGGTTTAACTGTTTGAGCGTGAAAGAGACAGACAGACAGAGTTACTTTTACATTTATAATATTAGTATGAATTTTGAAGTTAGTGCCAGAAAATGTAGCTTTGTTTGAGGCACCAACTTCAAAAAGTACTAATGGCACTCAGTAGGAACAATCTGGAAGTATAACCGTTTCAAACGCAAAAATATTTTTTCAAATCGGTCCAGCCGTCTGGTAACAAACATTAAAAAAAAATACAGTTGAATTGAGAACGTCCTCATTTTTGAAGTCGGTTAAAAACAACTATCATTAAATTTATTCTTCCCGAAGAAGAAAGAAGTATTTGTTCTCATTTAAGAAAAAGAGCAAATTATTAAAACACTTTTGCAACTTGCCACCTGTTACATTGTGCGGGTAGAAACGCATATTCATGAAACTCATTCGTAAACTGTAGATCGTAAATTGTGTTAGAAAAGACATACTGTCTAAAAACCGATTTTAGGGGCTATTTTTAGGGTTCCGTAGCCAAAATGGCAAAAAACGGAACTTTGAGTGATGACGGATTAATTGACTGAAAATTTTTGGAAATAATCGATCCGAAAGTTGCATAAATCGTCCCCCCCCCTTAACTTTTGAACCGTGTGACCAAAAATTATGAAAAACGTCACTAAAAGTAGCGCTCAATAAATACTTAAAACTAAAATTATATCGGAGATGATCGGATTTACCGTCATCAAGTTATAGCCGAAAAACTGCTTTTCTCAAAAAAAGGGCGTAAGTGCCGTGAACATACGCTCTTCAGCTGATGCAATTATTTAAGGCAGTGGAACCCTACACTGAGCACGGTCCGACATGCTCTTGTCCGATGCAACTCCCGGAAAACTCTTCTGTACTATTAATAATAACTGTACTATTTCAACTTCAAAAATAATATTCTTAAATTCTACGCTGGCGAACTCGCAAGTTGTAACTGTCGATACTGAAAGATTTTTTTTTCCAGACACGGCTGGTGGCGCATCACAGAGGCTGATCAGGTGAAGGAACTGCTGGATGCTCTCCATCCGCGAGGAGTGAGGGAGAGGGAACTGCATCAAAGTCTCACCAATCAACTGCCCACTGTTAATAACAAGGTAAGTTCTTCTATCTAGGTAGTTATTAAAGTTTCTTTCTTAAATTGACTCTATAGTACTAGAACACTGGGCATGCTATCGCTGTCACGAACAAGACTTCCATTCTCATTTGGCAACATTAAATGGAAGTCTAGTCTATGTTGTATATTGTGTAACAAGGATAACATGATAACGTCCATTTGTCAAAAGTGTCATTCATAATAATAATCATAATCATAATTTATTTGTGGAAACATACATTCTCATTTAACAAAATGAAATGGAAGTCTACAGTACTATCAATGTAACTTGACCGGATTGAAGTTAGGTTTTTAACACTTTCGCGCATGTCATAGAGATGCGACCCTAAAATTACTTACGAAAACGATTAATCAATTAAAAATACTAACAACATTTTAATTCAACAATATAATATAATAATTTAAATGAGTTCATAAAAGTTTTTACGAAAACAATCACAAAAAAACATGAGTTAGTAATACTAATTAAGACAATGTAATGCGTAATCGCATCTCTAATTCTCTTGGTTTAGTTACCGCCCCCGCCCCCCGCTTCCTGTCACCATTTACTTCCAAAAAATGCATCTGCGCAACCACTTGTCGCCTACTTCAGTCCGGCCTAGTTACGTTGATCCTACTGTAGTCTATGTTGTATATTGTGTAACAAGGATAACATGATAACGTCCATTTGTCAAAAGTGTCATTCATAATAATAATCATAATTTATTTGTGGAAAAATAGGTTAGTTACAGGTCTTAGGATTATGTTACAGATGCACTATGTCCTACCACATTATGTGGTGTACAAATTATATTATTGGTAATAAATTGAATATCGTTAAAATTATATTAATATACAAGCATAATAATAATAAAGATTGAAGCGGCGGTAGCCTAATGTTGTGTAAGTGCAGTAACTTAATTGAAAATTAACTTACTTTTATTTAATTTGCATTTTTTTTTCAGTTATACATAGAGCAGGGTGACATCCTGGGTACAGAGTTGTGCGTGTCACACTTGGACCGAGTGATCGCGCAGAACGGAGGCTTCCCGTCACCTGACTCGCCCTCCGCGTACTCCGCGCATACCGCGCGTAGGTGTGATATGCAGGTGCTCGCTATGGTGAGTGTTTACGAAGAGCAGGGTGATTTGTTGGGCACAGAGCTGTGCGTGTCACCCCCGGGGTGACATGTACCTGCTCACTATAGACGTTTAATTTACTCGCTGAGTGAGTTTTTTAAGTGGACGTGTGTGAGTCTGAGCTCACCTGGGGACATACAGGTTTCGTTTTGCCATTTTGGCTACGGAACCCTAAAAAGAAAACGAAATTGATAAAAAGAAATATAAATAATAAATCGTTTATTTAAATACTTGAAAAAAAAAATTGGGAAGATTTTACTGTATTCAAGGATTTTAGTAAGTAAATGAACGAAATTCAAACATCTCATAACTGTGACTTTTATAAACTACTAGTGGCCCGTTCCGGCTTCGCACGGGTATAAAATATATGGATGTTATTTTACATATAAACCTTCCTCTTCAATAACTCTATCTATATAAAAAAAATCGGATCAAAATCCGTTGCGTAGTTTTAAAGATTAAGCATACATAGGGATATAGGGACAGAGAAGGCGACTTTTTTATACTATGTAGTGATATTGTTTTGTGTTTTGAGTAAATAACATTAATTTAAAAAAAAAAACGTAACAACACCATGACTTTCTTACTCAAGATTGATTAATTATTAGCTTGCACACAAAGTGGGCCGGAACTGTATAAGTGTAAGGCCAACTTGCATTTGGGTCTACTTTTTTTTAAATTACAGGGCAATTGCCTCCCCCAAGACAATGGTCTCTCTCTTTTCACCTACATTACTAAGTTAAAATCATTTACGTACTAGTTCAACAGCCTTATCATTTTATTTTTTAATAAAAATGTTATTATGCCATAAAGTACCAGAGTTTTACGACAATTTTTTTTGCATAAATTAAATAGCTTGGTAGAATTATGGAATTATATAGATACAACCCGGATCTAATTTCCAATTGTATCGCATGTCGCTGCAATCGCCAATACATTGATGACATTGCAATAAACAAACATGCCTGTGACAGCTGTAGTAGACTCGGGCGCATACGCGCGACGGCTACAATATTTCAGTCTATCAGCAGGCTGAACGCAAACTGTGACATCACACTTTTTCTTGAGTGCATTCAGTCATCCATTTATAAGACGTCATGACGTCAAAAATGGCGGTCTTTTGGCGCGGTATTTAAGTTATTAATTTTGAACAGTCGGGTTATTTGTTTTGTATAATTGGGTAGATGACTACAATAACAATAAATTATTTAATACTATACAGGAAATAGCATTTGCAAAAATATTCTGGAAAACAATGTTTCTCTACAATTTTACGTTGTCATGAATTTATAAACATCAAAACAAACATTGAAACTACATAATTTGACCATATGAAAGAATGACGTCATCGTTTTGTATTACATGTAAATAAGTACCTTTTTTTTTAAAAAAAAGACGACTCCCGCAGTATGGCACAAGCCCTGTGTCGCGGGGTACTTACAAACATTAAATTCACGGACACAAAGTACACCCAGACTAGGAACAACAATTTGTGGATGTGTTTTACACTCGACATGTCGGTCTGCCGCCATTTTTACAAGTCCAATCTACCCTATTGAGCGTGTCACGTCGCCCCCCCCAGGTGGAAGCCCTAGAGGAGCGCGTGGCGGCCGCCTCGATGCAGGTGAAGGGCTGGCGGCCGGGCCGCTCGGAGTCCCCCCCCGGGCCGCCCCCCCCCAGCGTGTCGCTCGCGCGCCGCAAGCTGGCGGCGCTGGAGGCGCACATCGAGCGGAGGTACCTGAAGCCGCCGCTCGCGCAAAGGTATGCTAGGTAATGTATCCTCACTTGTATTATGTGCCGTCTGTATTGGCTTTGTGTGTTGCTTGTGGTCGCCTCATTGTGTGGTAAACATGTTATGATGTGGGATATTTCACGATGTGTTGTAATGTTCATTATTATATGTATAAGGGAAATATCTTCATTATTATATGTATTAGGGAAATATCTTCATTATTATATGTATTAGGGAAATATCTTCATTATTATATGTATTAGGGAAATATCTTCATTATTATATGTATTAGGAAAATATCTTCATTATTATATGTATTAGGGAAATATAGGGGATCGAGAGGGTTTCGAACACGCGTTCTTAAGGCGCCGCGCCGTTAACCTTCTTAAGATCCAATATTGCAAATTTGACATAATGACGTTTGTGCATCGTAATTTATTGAAATTCGATTTATGTTTTTAGGTCTGAATAAATGAAATAATAGTCCTTTAATTTTATTTGTAAAATCATTGTTAAAAAATGTTCTTATGTGAATCGCAATATTTTTCGCAAAAATTGTCTCATTAAAAAAAATGTGTTAACAATATATCTGATGTTTTGGTATTTGATTACAGTCTTTTAAAGAGATTTAAAATGAAAGAATTAGCCATTTGAAAATAGATATGCACGTACTAACGGGGTGTGGGAAATTGAACACTACAAAAGAACAAAACAGTAAATTTATTGTCAGTATTTCAGATTTGTCTATTTTTAACATAATAAGATTTTTTTAAATAGTTCAAAAGTATTTCATAATAGGGTAAATTATGCGCTTAAAAAGGCAAATATCTGACATGTAAATGTAAAATGCCTCAATTTAATATGTATGCTTAAATGAACAAAACAGATATCTATATTTTTATCTTCCATTTGGTCATTAATTAACTTTTATGACAATGATCATAATTATCGTGAAATATACAGTGACCTCATCATGATGTGTTCCATATTATGATCTGACCACGACATATCTAAATTGTGGGCTTAGTTGGGTATGAGGGTAAAACATTAAGTGGTTTGAGCTATTTTGGGTACAAAAATGTCTGTTCTAGAGGAAATTTTTTTGAAAAAAATTGTGTGTGACTTTTTAAAAACTACTGGCGAAACAATCTCAATAGATTATACCCAAAATAGTGTTGAAATAATGACGGCACTTTAATATTAGGTCAATTTAAAAAAAAATGCATTTTTGAAAATATACAGAACAAATTTTCTTACATTCAAAAATCTGTAACAGGTAAGAAAATAAATTAAAAAATATATCAACTTGTTACTCTAAGAAATATAAAGAATAAACTTTTCACATGTATATTCTATTAAAAATATAAGATTTTTTTATGGATTTGTGTTGCTGTCTGTAAAAATCTTCACAATTACAATATAATAAATAAGGATTTCTTATAAATTGGAATATAGTGTTCCTCGTAAAGTTAACGATTTTGATGATGTGGGTATGTGTTTAACACAGGGGTTCCAAAAATTTTAACATAACCAACAAACACCCACCATATACCTTTTATTTTATGGAACTCCATGTGCCCCCCCCCCCCACATGGAGTTCCATAAAATATAATAATAGTTGTAGTAATATAATAATGGTCGGTTATACCAATGAAATGAGAACTGTCATAACTGGACACATTATCCAACGTGTTTTGTAGTTATTCTTTCTACTATATATATACATTTATATATACATTTGACACAAAACCACTGGCCAAGTGTGAGTCACTCGCAGGATGGAGCGGGTTCAATATATGTCAAAACCGGTCAAAAATATAAAAAAAAACAATCATTTTACTAACTTCAATCTAGTTTTAGATGGTTTCTTGCGAATACTAAATTACGTATGATTTCTCACCTTTTTCTTCCCCACCTAAACAGAAACATAGCTAAATTTCCAACCTTTATTTATATAATATATGTTTATATGGTGTTATGTATATCCAGTAACTCGGAGGCGACACTAGGCGCAGTACTACAGGGCGAGCACGGCAACGCGTCCGCGCAGTCTCCGCAGAACTCGGAGAATGAAAGAACTAGCGAGGGAAAAGGTAATTAATACCATATACTTACCATTGATCGTTTTAAAGTTGTTTACACATATTAAAATACTATAGCTGACCCGCGCAACTTCGTCTGCGTCAATTTTCCCCGTTTTTGCAATGTTTTTCATTGATGCTCTGCTGCTATTGGTCGTAGCGTGATGTTATATAGCCTATAGTCTTCCTCGATAAATGGGCTATCCAACAGTATAATATTTTTTCTTTTACTCCCTGTTAGCAATGAGGATTTCTGATTTAGATTTTTTTCTGTAAATATTCAGTAAAGTTGAAGAATTTGTGCTAGTGATCTTGTTTAGTGTGGATGAAAATAAGGATGATAGAAATTTTAATTTTGAAAATATGGTACTTAGGTGCTTCTGAAATATGGAAATTAAATATAATATGTAGAAAACTAAATAAAAACCGAAAATAGTTTGAAATAAAAATATGTATGTACATATTAATCCGAGCCTTAAACATCACGTTACAACCAATATAGGAGCGGAGAAGCAATGAAAAATTACAGAATTTTATAAGCTACGCGTAAATATTTTATTTTAAGGCTAAAAACCTGTGTATTATTGTCCGACCTTACGACCATATTGCAACGGCCGTGGTCACGGGTAGACTGACAAAGTTATTTAGCCTTAAAATTAAATAATTACGCGATTAAGACCCGTAGCTTATAAAATTCTATAATGTGTACAAATCGCGAATAAAAAATGTTGCAAACGGGGACACTTGAGGTAGACGAAGTAGGTCGTGCGAGGTAGTAACACCCCCCCCCCAGAGTCGCGCGGCATCTCCCGCGGGCTGGCCACGTGGCGCGAGGCGGTGTCGCGCTGCAGCACGGGCGCGCAGCTGGCCACGCTGCTGCAGGCGCTGGAGGCCGCCGTGGCGTGGGACAAGAGCATCATGAAGGCGGTACGTATGCTACATGTACGTAATAACATTCGGACACAGATATACTAACATTTTGCATTTATTCTAATGTCTATGCCACTAGTCTCATCGACGAAAGCGAACGACTATTTTCCCCCTCAAGAAAGGTACAATAGATATGTTTTCCTGAAACACAAGCCGAGCGACTGATGCCTAAGCTACGCTTGAGCTTGGCTTGGGCACCAGTCTCTCACAATAAATTACTGAAATGTACAAAACCAAAAGATTAAGATTGTTAAAATGAGACTAAATATAATTGTTGTGTGTTGTGGTGAGGAAATAAAAAAGATTATACAAAACATATAAATGTAGTAATGCACCCTAGTCGATGATTGTATCACACATACGCGAATAAGTAATTACTCCTCTGTTTAAAGTCCTAAGTTAAAGCCTAAATTAATATCAATTCGTTTTATCATAAACTAGGTTTGTTATGATAGCCTTAAAAGCCTTGGGTAGGCCTAGATTAAACGGCGGACGAAAAAGAAAGAAAGAAAGAAAAAATAATGTATTTTCGCCAAAACAAAAAAGATTATAGATTACATGTACGTGTAAAAACAAATAGCTACTAAATTAAATACAATTTGACAACATTATGTAAATACAATAAATGCATTTTTGAAAGATAGAAAAATTTGAAATGCAGACTCAGGAATCGAACCCGAGACTTCCGTAGCCAAACCGGGGCCAGAAGCGAACCACCTATCTGGACTATGTTATTAGATTTCGATTTTTTCTATCTCTTGTTGCTCGCGAATTTAGGCCTTCGCAACGACATCTAATCGGTAGTTAAAGAACTATCACGGCTTTTTGTTATTGCTTCGTTACAGAAAGCATTTTAACAAATTATGATGTCGCAGGCCGAATATTGAAGTAATTTTTATAGGCATTTCTTGCCAATAACTTTACAAATACAATAAATGCATTTTTAAAATTATTGTATTTGTAAAGTTATTGGCAAGAAATGCCTATAAAAAATTACTTCAACATTATGTAAAGTTTAAGCCGAAAAATGGACGTTTTCAAGCTTATGATAAATTATTATTCTGAAAGTCCTATGCTTATAAGATTGGGATTCATCAAAATTGTAGTTAAAAATGTAAAGAATTTTAACATTTTTAACTACAATTTTGACGAAATTCGCATATGACTTTCAAAATAATAATTTATTTTCAATTATAGCTGCGTAGAAGCCTAGTTTAAGATAAAACGAATTAATATTAATTTTAAGCTTTGAATTACACAAATATATAATCACTTATACGCGTTTGTATACTAGGATCATCGTCTAGGGTGCCCTAAGTAGTTAATGGCTGATTGTTCACACTGCCGACGAGAACTTGCCCTACGAACTCTACATCTATTGTACCTTCTTAATCTTTCTTGAACGAGAAAACAGTTGATAGTAGCTCGCTACTCGGCACTGGGACAAGTACCTAAAACCAAAATCTTTCTACTCATACGATGTTACATAAGGAGAATTGTAATCATTTTCAATTCCCGGTCAGCAGCAAAAGTAAGCATAATTCTTACTCCCCCAGCTAGTATATTATATTTTGCATTATTATGTGTATAAGAACGAGTTACATTTTAATTTATGTATCTTAGAAAATACTTGCAAACATCTCAAAATTATGTCATTTTGTTTTAATCACGACCGTCTAGTCGAAATTAAACAATGTAATTTATATTCCAGAACTGTCAATTCTGCTTGAGCGGTGACAATGAAGATCAGCTGTTACTGTGCGACGGTTGTGATAAGGGGTACCACACGTATTGCTTCAAGCCACGGATGGACAAAATACCTGATGGAGACTGGTATGTGCTTAAGAAATATTGTGAATAGTTTATATATACACATTGCATTTAAAATAAGTGTGAAGTTTAGACCCAGGAAATGAAATTGTATATGGCAAGAAAATTACTCTAATAGGGAATACCCACGTATTTTCTATATTTTTATACAATGGCTTACATCGATATATCATTGAAAAAAATATATGCACATTTTTATTTTATTTAATACTTTTTAGTGGTTAGTTGTAAGACGTAACGTAACTACCGAAAATTGAAAATCCCTATATATCCAAAACGATTATTTTAAGTGAAAAATGATTAAAGAAACCTCATCATGATTTTAAAATACCTACTATGCGTTTCAAATGAGAAGATAATCGCGATCGCGACAACTTCACTCTGTACTTGTCAAAATTTTACCGCTAGCAACAAAACTCCCAAGCCGAGTAAACTATGTATGTGTATTATGGTAATGGAACGGACGTAATACTTATTTTCTTTGAACTATGTAGGTATCTACCTAACATTTTTACTTATAAAAATATTATTAGTATTCTTTATTATTCAATAAACACGAAACAGAAATAAGTAAATAGGCAAAATGTAAGAATATTCTACACTTTAGTGGCCTTTCAGTCAGACGTAATATGTTTTTACCTAAAACATATTAAATAGTAAAATACAGTGCTTATAAATAGTTCATTAGAGTAGGTAGATACTTCTGTGTAATACTAATGACACCTTTTTACGAATCATTTTATTGCTGACCTTACGTTACACAATGAAGTTGCAGTCGTATTTCGAAACAAAATATCTTCATGACAGTTATCAACTTAGATGAAACGCATAGTACACGATGATACCCCACATGACATAGTTTGTTGGCTTTAATTTTTTTTCTATTACAATATGGCGTCTGGCTGTCGCCGTTTTGAACATCGATTACTGTCATGCCTTTAGTGACGATCGCAACATTAATACGAATCGATTGACGTGTAAATCATCATAATCGGTCCATGCGTTTGGTGTATTGCCACAAGGAACATAAATGCATACACGTCAAACACATTACCCACCACAGTCGGGTAAAAACTACTCGACCGATTTCAAAAAATCTTTCAACATTAGAAACTACAATAACGGAGAGTAACATAGGCCATACTTTATTGTCAAAAAATTAGAGATCCTTACGAAAATTACAATAATGTAATTCAAGGTATAAAAAACGGGTAGTTTTTTATACCTTGAATTACATTATTGTAATTAAAATCCGATGTATCACAAGGTGCCGGCTTAAGAATAGTACCACCCCATCTCTTCCCGTGGGTGTCGTCAAGGCGACTAAGGGATTTCACCCCGGAGGACGGGCAGCAGCGTCCTCTGCGTACTTAAAGCCTTACTGCGATCGCCAACCCGCTGGCCAAGCGTGGCGATTATGGCAATTACCCCCAGGATCTACATACCAGTAGGTTCTACTGGGGAGACCCGTGCACAGCAGTGGGCCATCATATGGGTTGATATGTATCACAAGAGTTGTTTTACATTTTAATTGAATAAAGAATTTGAAATGGATTCTACGATATGATACCCGTGTGAAGCCGGGGCAGGCAGCTAGTTAGAACTATAGAGGTTAGTGTCTTTAGTCCCTTGAGTTAAAGTTATGGAGAAATCTGACATAACTGGAACAGATTAATTTAGTCCTTGGCAGTCGTAAAATATCTTAAAACTTACTGTTTTCGAGTGTATAGTAAAGCTTATTGTAATGTTCTCAATTTATTGTGTAGTAGTCGGGGTGTTTTTGGTTTTAAGACATAATTTTTACCTGTTAAATCAAGTGTTTTATTTTCTACAGGTACTGTTGGGAGTGCGTGAATAAAGCTCGTGGTGAACGCGTGTGCATCGTGTGTGGGGGCGCTTCCGTTGGGAGAGCCATACCTTGTGCGTTGTGTGCGCGAGCGTACCATCAGGAGTGTCACTACCCGCCGCTGTTGAAGGTAAATATACCTGCACTTATAGCTACTGTTGGGAGTGTGCACAATACCTTGTGCGTTGTGTGCGCGAGCGTACCATCAGGAGTGTCACTACCCGCCGCTGTTGAAGGTAAATATACCTGCACTTATAGCTACTGTTGGGAGTGTGCACAATACCTTGTGCGTTGTGTGCGCGAGCGTACCATCAGGAGTGTCACTACCCGCCGCTGTTGAAGGTAAATATACCTGCACTTATAGCTACTGTTGGGAGTGTGCACAATACCTTGTGCGTTGTGTGCGCGAGCGTACCATCAGGAGTGTCACTACCCGCCGCTGTTGAAGGTAAATATACCTGCACTTATAGCTACTGTTGGGAGTGTGCACAATACCTTGTGCGTTGTGTGCGCGAGCGTACCATCAGGAGTGTCACTACCCGCCGCTGTTGAAGGTAAATATACCTGCACTTATAGCTACTGTTGGGAGTGTGCACAATACCTTGTGCGTTGTGTGCGCGAGCGTACCATCAGGAGTGTCACTACCCGCCGCTGTTGAAGGTAAATATACCTGCACTTATAGCTACTGTTGGGAGTGTGCACAATACCTTGTGCGTTGTGTGCGCGAGCGTACCATCAGGAGTGTCACTACCCGCCGCTGTTGAAGGTAAATATACCTGCACTTATAGCTACTGTTGGGAGTGTGCACAATACCTTGTGCGTTGTGTGCGCGAGCGTACCATCAGGAGTGTCACTACCCGCCGCTGTTGAAGGTAAATATACCTGCACTTATAGCTACTGTTGGGAGTGTGCACAATACCTTGTGCGTTGTGTGCGCGAGCGTACCATCAGGAGTGTCACTACCCGCCGCTGTTGAAGGTAAATATACCTGCACTTATAGCTACTGTTGGGAGTGTGCACAATACCTTGTGCGTTGTG
The DNA here is from genome assembly GCA_945859575.2 of Herminia tarsipennalis. Taxonomy (NCBI): domain Eukaryota; kingdom Metazoa; phylum Arthropoda; class Insecta; order Lepidoptera; family Erebidae; genus Herminia; species Herminia tarsipennalis. The sequence goes on from OX243859.2 coordinate 4,069,627, forward strand.
TGCGCGAGCGTACCATCAGGAGTGTCACTACCCGCCGCTGTTGAAGGTAAATATACCTGCACTTATAGCTACTGTTGGGAGTGTGCACAATACCTTGTGCGTTGTGTGCGCGAGCGTACCATCAGGAGTGTCACTACCCGCCGCTGTTGAAGGTAAATATACCTGCACTTATAGCTACTGTTGGGAGTGTGCACAATACCTTGTGCGTTGTGTGCGCGAGCGTACCATCAGGAGTGTCACTACCCGCCGCTGTTGAAGGTAAATATACCTGCACTTATAGCTACTGTTGGGAGTGTGAACAATACCTTGTGCGTTGTGTGCGCGAGCGTACCATCAGGAGTGTCACTACCCGCCGCTGTTGAAGGTAAATATACCTGCACTTATAGCTGCTGTTGGGAGTGTGCACAATACCTTGTGCGTTGTGTGCGCGAGCGTACCATCAGGAGTGTCACTACCCGCCGCTGTTGAAGGTAAATATACCTGCACTTATAGCTGCTGTTGGGAGTGTGAACAATACCTTGTGCGTTGTGTGCGCGAGCGTACCATCAGGAGTGTCACTACCCGCCGCTGTTGAAGGTAAATATACCTGCACTTATAGCTGCTGTTGATCTGTGCACATCACGCGTCCACATAACAGTATCAGTGCCACACAAATCCAGCCACACATATCAACTAGGAGCACGAGTTTCCCTTAGAGAAAAGTTTAAAGAGTGGGCATTATGACAGTTGCATCATAATATAAACAAGCAAACGTTATGTTTGTAAAACAAAACTTACATTTATATAACAAAAATAGTATAAAACACTCTGTGAATACAAGAAATAAGCACAAATTAGTAGGTCAATGTCACAGGCTTCATAAAACTCATAACTCATTCTGTGACAAGGTGTTAGATTTTTCAATAAAATCCCAGTCAGCATATCGAGTCTACCAGTGAATAAATTTAAGAATAGTCAAGAGACATCTTATACAAACTACTCAATCGATGATTATTTAACTGATAAAGATAAATAGATGTAGTTCGTTGCTCCTTGTTAATGTATTTTATTGTATTTTACTTAGTTAATATTGTTGTCACCATTTGATAATGTTACTTAGGTATTAGTTAAGAAAATGTTTTACTTTTGTAAGTAAATATTATGCGTGATAACGCCATTCTGTTCTTTCTTTTGCAAAACATTTATACTTATTCATTAAGTAGCATAGCAAGCACATAAAGTTTTTACATCGTAAGTGGATGTTCCTACTATGTTGTGCCCATTGCGGCTGATATATCCAATCTCGTGTACTCTTCTTTTAATATTTTTGATCTCTTGTTTTTGCCTCCTCTAATATGGTGTATAATATAATGATGGCAGCACCTAACCTGCATATACAGTTTATAAACAAGGAACATTGTAAACATTGGCAATTTGAAAAGAGTGGCCGCAAGTTTTTATTGCCTGTTCTTTTCTCCGGCTTTACCTATTGTTTGCGAACAGGCATTACATGTAAATGTAGAATCGACTTTTCACAAGTGTAGTATTTTGCTTCCTAAATATATTTGTTTGGCAAACAGACTGTCACTGCACCGTGCTCGATATTTGAGACATTGGTTCGTAGGTCTCATTACTACTAAGCAGAGCTTGTACTATGGAAACCAGACAACTGATAAACATACTTATATATTTCTAAATACATACATATTATAGATAAATAACACCCAGACACAGAATAAACCATCGTGCTCATCACACAAAGTTTTATCCTGGGTGGGGATCGAACCCACGACCTCTTGCGTAGCAGTCTAGTAGCAGGATACACTCCCACCGCGCCACAGAGGCAGTCTAAATTTGTCCAGTCATTACACTTGTTACAGTGTACATGAATTTTTAGATTATAAGCTGTAGGCAATATGACATACAAATCAAAATATGACATACAAAACTAATTACAATATATTTGCTACAATTATTATTATTTTTTTTTTTTTGTTAAAGACAACTCCCGCATTAGGGTACAAGCCCTGTGTCGCAGGGGACTTTACAAACATACAAGTCACGGACACAAAGTTCACCCAGACTCGGAACAACAATTTGTGGATCACACAAAGTGGTGTAATTTTTATTTTATTTAACTATTAATACAATTTATAACTAATTAATGTAATCGAAAAAGATTGGTGTTATATTTTTGCTTTTTTTTATATTTTAATGCTATTTTAACATCTGTAATATTAACAATTTAAAAAATATTTAACATGTGTTTTTTTTTTAATTTACACGCGAATGTGCTGGCAGAATAAGATGTGTCATAATTTATTTAAGAACTTTCTGTACCTTATTCATGCAAATAAATGATTTTGATTTGATTTGTTACAATGCCCTTCAACCGAGACACAGTGATGTGTTATCAATTATTTTTTTGTTTCTAGAACCCCCGCGGCAAATGGTACTGTTCGCAATGTATATCGCGCGCTCCGCCGAAGAAGCCTCGCAACACAAAAAAGCGTGACGCCAAACATCGCGACCTCAACTCTAGCCTCGATATTGATCAAAATATGGTCCCTAGGTATGTTACATTACATTTGTAAAATCTAGTTAAATCTAGACTTATATTATAAATTATTAAAATATATATATTACGGGTCTTAATCGCGTGAATAATTTAAGGTTAAATACCTTGTTTATTGCCCGACGTTTCGACCGTATTGCAACGGTCACTTCCCGTGACCACGGCCGTTGCAATACGGTCGAAACGTCGGGCAATAAACAAGGTATTTAACCTTAAATTATTCACGCGATTAAGACCCGTAATATATATATTTTAATAATGTGTACAAATCGCGAAAGTTTATTAATATTATAAAGTTGAAGAGTTTGTTTGAACGCGATAATCTCAGGATCTACTAGTCGTAATTTAAAAATTCTCTAGATAAAGTTGAAGATAAAGTTAAGTAGATAAAGTTGAATATCTTCAAAATGGTGGAATTGAAATCAGTTTTCAATTAAAAATATACTTATTATAAAGCTGAAGAGTTTGTTTGAACGCGATTATCTCAAAAACTTTATATTCAAATTAAAAATATTTTACTGTTGGATAGCCCATTTATCGAGGAAGGCTATAGGCTATTATATGACTCCGCGACCTTAGCCATTAGGTTATCGCCGCTTCATCATATCTATAGTAATTTACTTTAGTAATTTTTATGGGCATTTTTTGCCAATTACTTTAATAATACAATAATTGCATTTTTGAAAGATAGAGAAATTTGAAGTCGGCTCAAATGTCTCTAGTCTTTCCTGCACGCGAGTTGGTCCCCCGCTTGCGCCATCTAGACGCTAATTAAAGAACTATCACGGCTTTATTGGCAAGAATGCAATGATTGTTTATGTTTTTTTTTTGTTTTTGAAAAGACGACTCCGCAGTAGGGTACAAGCCCTGTGTCGTGGGAGACCGCGGCACAGTCTAGCACTGTCTTTAAAATCAATAGTATTGAGTATTGTACCATCCCCCCCCCCCCAGTCCGGCAGCGTCCCACGCCTCGACATCCACCACCGCCGAGGAGTGTTCGGCGAGCACCTTGCACACGCCGGAGAAGCACGACGACAAGATGGACGACTCGCTGCAGGACAACGAGAACGGCCTCAACCATCACGCAGGTAATATTACTAACTACTAATACTACTAACACTACTAACTTTTTTTTATATTTTGTACCCTAACGATCTGTCTAACATACTACTGATAAACTTACGATAGTTTGTGTGGTATGTTTATCAACTTCTTTGTTTGTGAAATAATTTCTGAAAAAAAATAAAAAAAAATTACAATAACAATAATTGCATTTTTGAATGATTGAAAAATTTTAAGTTCAGACTCAAAAAAATGTCTATAAAAAAAACTTTATACAGTTGTCTTAATGTAACTTAGCCGGTTTGAAGTTAGGTTCTTAACACTTTCGCATTGATGTAGAGACCTGGGGGTCAATTCACGTATTTAAAGCAGTGCAGTTGCAGTTAAGTTTCGATTAAAACGGCCATTTTTGTATTCTTGTAACTTTGGGGTCGATCTTAAAAACGCTTGCGCACACATATTACTTATGTCGTCAAAGTGAAGGAATACTATTTATAATATTTTTTAGGGTACCTCACCTATATCTAAAGTAGAGATGTGAATTTTTTTTCTCACCTACCCCATCGTGTAAGGTATCATTAGATAGGTCTTTTAAAACATTTAAGGTTGAGAAGACAATTTTTAAACCAAATCGCTATTTATCCTAAACGATAATTTTAAGTGAAAAAATGATTTAAGAAACTTCATTATGATTTTAAAATACCTTCACAATGATGACATAGTTCATCACATGACATAGTTTGTTGACTTATTTTTTTCAATCACAATATGGCGTCTGGCTGTCGCCATTTTGAATTTTAATTGGTGTAATGTCTTTAGTGACACTTGCAAGATTAATACGAATCGACTGACATATGAATCATCAAAATCGGTCCACGAGTTTGGTCTATATAGTGCCACAAAGGAACACATACCTACATACATAGACGATAAACACATCACCCTCCATTGCGTCGCACAGTCGGGTAAAAAGGTGTTGTTTCTGTTTGGTCTTGCCCCAAAAACTATTTAAACCAGTCTCGGTCCCAATTAGTTCGTATAATCATGTATTAAGGAGTACATGACTCTTATCTATGCGCAGGCGATCTGAGCGCAGAGGAAGGTCCGCCAGAGAAGCGTCGCGCCGTGCACTACGGCGGGAACGGAGCTTTGCAACATGATGAACCTGATCAACATATGGACGGTAACACTGTATTTCTGTTTATTTAATAATCTAGATGGTTTATTCCCGTTCATCATCATCTAACAGTGTGACTCATTAGGAATTAAATTCCTGCTGAGTGACACTGTGACATCATGCGACTTGTTTTTCCCAATAAGTCACACCAATGTGTGACTGAACAAGACAAAAATATTCCCTCTGAGTTACGTCGGAGGCACTTCACTAAGTTCATCGATATTCGAGGTTCATTAATACGATTAGACTGCATGACATTATATAATTATGTAGGGGATCTTGTTTTCATCTTTTTGGTGCAAGCGAGTTTTTTTATTTGTATATATTTTTTTTTTTATTTCTCGTTGAGTAACATCGTTGCTAACAAAATACACCGTACTACTTTTATGAATCCAAATGTAGGGTTTTAATTGTTTTTTCAGTTTTAAAACGTTGTAATTTAACTTGCCTGATAGACGTTGCCACATAATGTAAACACAATCATAAAACATAAAAATAAAATAGCCTGTAATACAGATCACCAGGCGCTCATCCTGTGAGACCGGGCAGACACAAAAAAAAGTATAAAATTAATTATGAATTATGACATCAGTAATCAAATAAAAGTAATAAGCGGCGGTAGCCTAATGGCTAATGCATCGGTCTCGCAATCGTGAGGTCGCGGGTTCGAATCCTAGCCATTATTATACCGACGTGAACCCACTCCTAACACAAGCCATTGAGCTTAGTTGGAGGGGTTAACATGATTGCTAGTAATGTGCAAGCAATCCCACATTACTAGTTATCTTTAAAAAATAAATACAAATTCTATGACGCCTGCTTGTTTTGATTTTATTTATGTACTAATTTTTAAATATTAATTTATATATATATATAAATCAATGTCTGTATGTATGTCATCTATGCGTTCCGAAACTATTGATTAGATTGTGATAAAACTTTAGAATGTTCTAGGAAGGCCGGCGTGTGTTCTTGACTTTAAAAGCCACAGCGAAGCGTGGCCGAGTTGAGCTAGTATTATTATGTTTATAATTTAGATTAGTTTATAAATATTTTGTATATATTGTATTATTTATGATAAAAATATATATCGACTGCCTCTGTGGCGCGGTGGGAATGTATCCGACTGCTACGCAAGAGGTCGTGGGTTTGATCCCCACCCAGGATAAAACTTTGTGTGATGAGCACGATGGTTTATTCTGTGTCTGGGTGTTATTTATCTATAATATGTATGTATTTAGAAATATATAAGTTTGTTTATCGGTTGTCTGGTTTCCATAGTACAAGCTCTGCTTAGTTTGGGATCAGATGGCGTTGTGTGAGTTGTCCCAAGATATTATTATTATTATTATATATGAATGTTATTTTATTAGGTGAGGAGCGCGAAACAGAAAACGTGCCACTAGTGTCCCGAGCTAAGAAAGAGAAGATATCCGCCAAGAAAGTTGTTAAAGATCTACTGTTCTGCAAGTAAGTAGATATTCACCTGTATCTTGTGTTAAGGTTGAAAGTCGAAGAGAGTGGGCAATTGCATGTCGGGCCACGATCAATGTAGGGTTCCGTAGTCCCCCCCCCCCCCCCCCACCATCCGAACAATACGGCTTAAGAAGTGGGTTTTCACGCATAATCTAGGGTTGTGTGGTATCCCCCCCCTCCCATCCGAATAATACGGCTTAAGAATTGGGTTTTCTGTTGTTTTTGTTTCATATTTACAAAATTATATGTACTTAATAATAACTTCAATGGAATTTGTATGAAAATTTTGATTTTTCTCATTTGATCAGCTGTTACTTGTAAACTTGTAAAGCCTTCTTAGCTGTGATAGTTTTCCTTTTAATTTCAATATATATACTACTACCGTGATTTTTTTTACAAATCTAACATTAATCATTTAGCTGGCAGGCGGTAGGGAACACTTGGCTCTAACAAAAATTTGCACTTTAAAGCTTATTACACAAACGGATACCTAAATCGAAAAATGGTTTTTACAACCCCTAAATGTTTTTAAAAGACCTATTAAACTATGGGGTAGGTGAGGGAAATAGCACGAGTTTCCCTTAGAGAAAAGTTTAAAGAGATAGGCATTTTGACAGTTGCATCACAATATATATATGCAAACGTTATGTTTGTAAAGCAAAACTTACATTTATATAACAAAAATAGTGATATTCACTCTGTGAATACAAGAAATAAGCACAAATTGGTAGGTCGATATCATAGGCTTCATAAAACTTATAACTCATTCATGGGACTAGGTGTTAAATTTTTCAATAAAATCCCAGTCAGCATATCAAGTCTACCAGTAAATAAATTTAAGAATGTAGTCAAGAGACATCTTATACAAAGAGCTTACTATTCAATCGATGATTATTTAACTGATAAAGATAAATGGATGTAGTTCGTTGCTCCCTATTAATGTATTGGGTTGTATAGTTTATTGCATTTTACTAGGTGAATATTGTTGTCACAGTTTGATAATGTTACTTAGGTACTAGTTAAGAAAACGATTTACTTTTGTAAGTAAAGATTCTGCGTGATAAATTACGGCCATTCTTTTCTTTCCTTTGAAAAACATGTATACTTATTCATTAAGTAGCAGTAAATTGGCCAATATTTAAGCACATAAAGTTTTTACATCGTAAGTGGATGCTCCTACTATGTTGTGCCCGTTGAGGCTGATGTATCCGATCTCGTGTACTCTTCTAATATTAATGACCTCTTTTTTTGCATCAGTCCTCTAATACATGGTGTATAATATAATGGTGGCAGCACCTTACCTGCATATACAGTTTATAAACAGAGAAACATTGTAAACATTGGCAATTTGAAAAGAGTGGCCACGAGTTTTTATTGCCTGTTCTTTTCTCGGGCTTTACCTATTGTTTGCGAACAGGCATTACCAGTAAATGTAGAATCGACTTTTCACAAGTGTAGTATTTTGCTTCCTAAGTGAATAAATGATTTTTATTATTATTATTATTATTATTATTATTAGCACATCCCTACTTTACATATAGGGGAGATACCCATTTTTTTTTATATTATACTAGCTTTCGCCCGCGGCTCCGCTCGCGTGGATGTCGGTTATCGCGATAAAAACTATCCTTTGTCCTTCCCCAGGACTCAACCTATCTCCATAACGAATTTCATCAAAATCGGTTTAGCTGTTTGAGCGTGAAAGCGTAACAGACAGACAGACAGACAGACAGACAGAGTTACTTTCACATTTATAATATTAGTATGGATATATAAATTGTCGGTATAAGTAATATGTGTATCCATGCAAAATTACAGCCTTCTAGCACTAACAGTCTTTGAGCTAAACTGCAGAAATTATAGGGGTTCCGTTTTGCCATTTTGACTACGGAACTATAAAAAGCGGGCGAAATTTGAACCATTTCAAGTTGCGACTTTACTATAATACACTTTATAATACTTATATAATATTAATAATTACGTTATACATTATTGTTTAATGGCAGCGGATAGTGTATGTTGTCAGTATTGCACCTACCATGGTGACATAGCTGGTTGCATTATTATTACATTGTTATAGCATATTCTTTGTGAAAGGCGTATGGCATAAGAATTATACCTCCCCTGGTACAAAATTCAATTGGATTATTATGGCATAGAACTTTTTAAGTCATACTTTTTTTAATTAATAACTTTTATTATCTCTTCAGAAACCTGCTATGTTCAATGGAATGTCACGAGCACGCATGGCCGTTCCTCTTGCCAGTCAACACCAAACAGTTCCCGCAGTACAAGAAAGTGATCAAGTGCCCCATGGACCTCTCCACTATCAAGAGGAAGCTGCAAGATAACATGTAAGTTAATTATATACAGTTCACAAGATTGTGTTCGAGACTCCATTAACATACACATACATACTTCACCCGACTCGGGGAGTTTTTGTTGCTAGCGGTACAATTTTGACAAGTACAGAGTAAAGTTGATCTTCTCATTTGAAACGCATAGTATGTTTGTAAAATCCCCCGCCACACGAGGCTTATACGCTACTGCGGGAGTCGTCATTTATAAAAGAAAAAAAATACTTTACTGACTGACCGTATCAAAACCCACATCACCTCAATATTATCTACACTAAATATAATAAAGAAGAAAGATTTGATTGTTTGTTTGCATTGAATAAGCTCTGAAACTACCAGCCCGATTTGAAAAATTCTTTCACCATTAGAAAGCTACTTTATCGGGGAGTAACATAGGCTTATTTTGTTGTCAAAAAAAATTAGAGATCCCTACGAAATTGCAAAATGTAACTCCAGGTATAAAATTCTACGATATGACAGGCTAGTACTTCGCAGTGTTAAACAATCCTTTTCTTCTTATAGATACAAATGTAAAGAAGAATTCGCATCGGACGTTCGCCTGATATTCAGCAACTGCGAAGTATTTAACGAAGACGATAGCCCTGTGGGAAGAGCAGGACACAACATGAGACAATACTTTGAAGAGAGATGGACACAGATCTGAAATGTCTCCTAGGATATTTGGACACAGGTCTAAAATGTGCCCTAGGAAAGGTATGCCCAGATATGATTTGTATTTCCACCTATCCAAAGAACAATAGCGAGCAATTTGATGTTTGTATCACAAAATTAGCTGTTGATTTTTCCATACGCTAACACATTTATATAAACAATTGAGTTGTAATTGTCTAATATAAGGCCACTTTATAGTTTTGTTCAATTTAAAACACATTTTTATTACTACTAGGTGTTCCAGCCCACATTTATAGCCTATTTCGCCTAGGCTAATCTGGCTAAATTTGGACTTAATGGGATACAAATCGATCTAGGCAGATTTTTTCTAAGACACAACTCAAGTTTTATCCCAGGGGGCTTCCTAGGAGAGCTGGATTCTGGAACATAGACAAGTTCTATTATTTAAACCCTTATAATGTCAAATCCATACAAATTTTCCTTTTCGCAGGCGAAACGTTTTTAAACATATAAACTTGTCTAGCTTTTCAGGTCTTTTTAGTGTCCTAGTGAATAAAATGACCTATGTATACGAGTGAGTGACTGTTTTATATCGATTAATAGTGATGGTTTGTATCGATAAAGGTATTTTGATCGGGTTTTCTATCAGTAGTGATGTAATATAATAATCGGTAATTGATATATAGAGGTGAACTTTTTATCGATTTGGACGATATAATATATGTGTTTCCGATAATTTCGGATTTAAATATGACTTTGATGTGTAGAAGAAAATAATATTGAATTTGTCTGATATTAGTTGTTTTTTTTTGTTTCTTAAATACCTTTAACTCTTATTATATGGTATTTATGTAGCAAAAAAAGACACTAAAGTGACACGAAGAAAATAAACTCGAAGATTTATAATTAAACGCTAGAACTAATAAATGTGTTGTGACTTTTTTTAATCTAAAATGTCACACATTGTGATTTAAAATGAATGTGACGTAAACATATTTAAAAAAAACATCTAATTATTGTGGTTAACTAACATCGGTCTTAAAAAAAAAACAATATTTTAATTTCTGACTGTACTCACAAACTTAGTGTTGTAGGAATAGTAGACTACGAATAAATGATTTTATCACGATAACATGAAAACTTCAGAGTAATTTAAAATTATAAATGAACAAACTAATTTCATTCCAAAAAAATGTATGGAAAGACATTCCAAAAGCGACTATCCCCGGATATGACTTCGAGAATCTCATGTAAAAAAATTGTATTTCGATATGTGATGATTAAAAAAAAATGAAAATTTTTGAAAAAAAATAATAATGAAAATTAAAACAACGCACATTGGACCGTTGTTGGTGTATTTATGTAGTTGAGTGTACATAGTAGCTGTAATTTAAGTTAAAATGAAGTATTAGGACGAGATCTAAATAAGAATAGTGTTAGACGTCTTTTCGAATATTATTTTTATAATAATTTGCGCTTGCAACGAAGCAGTATTTTTAAATATGTCCGCATTTCTTTTTGTGTCTTAAGTCTTTATTTAATCGCGCGATTGGCAATTTTCGTTTGGTAATATGAGCAGTTAATTCTATATCTTCCGATATTGTTCAATCATTTCGTAAAAATTAACGAACGTGAAATTTATTTAACAAAAAATATATTTACTGTTTTTTAAAAATTAACTAAAATTGTTTATTTAAAATTAATATATTACGATTATAGTTTGTGCAAGATCGATAACGGTTAACAAGTAGTGTTTCTAGCAGTGTTACAACAAAAAAAAAAACAGTTGTGCGATTAAAAAAGGCAAAAAAAAAGTATAAATACTCTAATTTTCGATTCGGTGGCCAGTTTATAGTGGAAAAGTAAAATTGTACAATGATATGTGTGTAAAAAATATAGTCGTCTCAATCGTGCACTACACAGGCATCGTGTACTGCGCGACATAATGCGGGAAAGCGCTGACTTACTAATACTAAAATATTCAACAAAAATATCTAAAATTATACAGAATTTATATTTTGTACAATTGAGGGCCGTAACCCCTCTATAAAATTGTATAATATCGTAAAATTTTGAAAGTATAATTTAAAATCAGGGGACTAAATCGCTTCACTTTTTTTTTGGGATGGCAACCTAGCCAATTTTACATTTGATTTTTCTACAAAGGTTAATTTGCCGTACGTTTTGAATTCAAACACTCCGGAATACAGGGTTTATTCCAATGGAGTTTAGAGTGGACTACTTTTAATTTTCAAAAATTCTTAATGTCTACACATTAAACTCGGACCTATAAAAAATGTGACGGTTCAGTTTGCCGCCAACTTCACAACAATACCCATAGTAATTCTTTATTTTTCATATTTTTGTTGAATATTTGTTTCTGATTGTAAACTCCATCAAGGGTTACATTCAAAATAGATAACAAGCGCTCTTTCCAGCCAAGTCGAGTAGTGATAGTAGAATAGGCCTAAGATCGTTAGCGAGGCACTACCTCGCTATCGGTGATTGTGTTGTGTAATTGGGGGGCCTTACTTGAAACATATAATAAACAAAATTGAGCTTTATATCGTACCTTTTAAGTTTATTTTAAATAATCACGTAATTCAAGACTGCTGGCTTAATTTTTTTAACGTTTTCTGATGAGCATGCTTTTTAGTAACTGTCCTTATTTCAGAACACTTTATAAGTTTTAATAACTTGCGAAATCTTATAAAATTCTCCTAAATTGAGTCGTATTTTAATCTCAAGGTTTTGGATTTCATATTACAATTTCGACTGGAAATTGTATACACAGTTTTGCTGCATTTAAAATTAATATTAATAACTAAATATTTTAATTTTATTAATATTTTAATTAGATTCAATTTTCAAAGTAATTTACTTAATGTATGCTTCGTATTTACGTTAATATAAATTAAAAATATTCAAGTAAGGTCGCTCCAACATTAATTGTAACAAAATAATAATTATTCTCTGAAAAGTTAACAATAAGTGTGGTAGAATTGTAAAGCAGGGAGTTTGTGATCTGTGTGTTTATTGTAATTAATACGTCTCGGCAGAGCTTTCTTTTAGTATTTATTTTTTAATTATTTACATCACAAAAGAGAGACATCACTGAAATTCTGGATCTTAAAAGTGTTATTAAAGGCATAATAAAATAATTGTTTATTATTAAGCTGAATGCTGGGACTTCTAAAGTAAATTGGACAGAATTCCGTTAAATAAATCTTAAAATAGAATACATTATAATATTTGAGAAATAAAAAAATACTTTCGACTTTATTGCCGTTGATATAATGTCCACTTTCGCTAATAATGTGAGTGCATAGACAATTTTAAAAATGGCATTACATGTGAATTTACTACAGTCGTATCATTGGTATAATAATAGTTCATGTTTTATTGATAATGTCCTTAATGAAGGACAATAGCTATTCTATTATTTAAATGTTTTATTAATTTCTCAAATATTCTGTATTTTCTTGTGTGATGACAATTGATTATAATAAACAATTGGTGATAGTATTTTTTATTATTATATTATATTAATTTAATGCATAATCTATACTGTATTTTATACTTATACTATAAGATGGCTATGCCGAGGCCATTTCTCGAACAGAAATTCAAACAAATGTTTTTGTCTGCACTTGAACACTGGAGTTATACTAATTATACGAAATTATTTAGTATCTAAAAAACTTGTAGTCAAAAAGTCTTAATATGTAATTAGTGCAGTCTAATTTCAGTGTTGCAAGTCTAAAAAAAATAATCTGATGAATAATCTATCTTCTAAATGTAAAAAATTAATACTACAGTCATATTAGTATTTTTAGGTTTCTTTTATTTTCTATTTATTTACGCATTATTTATTTCCAAACTGATTATTTTAAGCCAAAATGACATTATTATTCGATGATTGGCATTTGCAAATAGTACTTATAATTACTGGATTTTATATCCGTTTCCTGTGAATCCGACATATTGTTGTGTATAAATAATTTTCCATAATTTTAATAAAACCTTAAAATATAATTTTAGACAGCTTTACGAAATAGGGTAGTATTAGAATATATTTTTGTAAACGAAACATTTTTTTTATTGCCAATTAAAAAATAGAAGTTCCATTTTTAAAAAAAAACAGTTCTTCCATACACAACAGTATGTCGGAACATTAATTATTAAACTACAGAGTATTTTAGAAAAAGTATTAATTTAGATAATACATAATTCAGCTTTTTATAATTATTATTTTTACTTGTGCGTCATAGACAGGACTTTTTAATATAAATTGTGTATCTAGTTTTAAATCTATGTATACTTAACCTTTGCGTAACACGTTTTGAGGAAAACGACCTACTGCCATTAAGATAAGGTCTATTTTCGTTTAAAACGTGTTCTCAGAGCGCATTGTCCGAAGAATGTAAGGGCGAATCTTACGACGTTTATGTTGTGTGCAACGGTTGATTTTAATTATAAAATGGATATATAAATTATATATACGAATAAATAAATAATTTTTGAAGCACTCCCTTTTTGTTTTATTTTTAAGTGTTGTTATTCTTCCTCGAGATATGCTTGGAGTCTCTTTGATTCATAACGAGGTCATCCGACAAAGAACAATAGTCACCGACATAGTACGCAGGTTAAGCACGCTGAAGTGGCAAAGACCGATGCAAACGAGTCCTAGAGTGGAGGCCGTGACTTGGTAAACGTCGCGGTAAGACGACCCCCAGCCAGGTGGACTGACGACTTAAAGAATGCGCTGGAATGAATTGGATGCGGAAGGCGGACCGGGTGTTGTGGCGTAAGTTGGGAGAGGCCTATGTTCAGCAGTGGACCCATGCAGGCTGATTGATTCTTCCTTATTTGAGAATTCGCCTGCGCATATGATTTTTCCTTCTTAAGGTTTGATTTTCAATTTCGATCAAAACACTGAAACACGTGTTTCTTTATTTTAAAACCAAAAAGCTAAATACGACATTTCACAGATCTAACTTCAATACTGACGGAGTTTCATACAAACTTGCAAACCCGTAAAATAGGGTTTGCAAGTTTGTTCCCTTAAGGGACGAATTTCTAAAAAACCCTTTTGTGGATGCTTAAAACATAAAAGACATCAACTGCTAAACTTTTAGGTTTAGGCTCTGTGTTGATGAATCAGTCAGTCAGGACAAGTGATTAGAAATTAGAACGATACAGAGAAGAGAGAAGATTATATGAATATGTTTATATTATGCAAAACTGCAAAAATAATAATCTATACTAATATTATAAAGCGGAAGAGTTTGTTTGTTTAAACGCGCTAATATCAGGATCTGACCAGTATATCCGATTTGAAAAAATCTTTTTTTGTTGGATAGCCCATTTATATATACATATAGAGGAAGGCTATAGGCTATATAACATCGCGCTACGACTAATAGGAGCGGAGAAGCGACGAGAAATGTTTCAAAAACGGGGAAAAATTACACATACGAAGTTGCGCGGGACAGCTAGTTGATTATAAATCCCTAGTAATTGGGTATTTGACTACTATCAAAATAAAATATTTTAAAATAACCAGGTAAAAATATGTCATGAAGTGTTCTAAAAAATATGTTCATTTATTAATTTAATGTGTTACTTAATTTATAATCATAAAGAGAAACACTGAAAGTAAATAATTTGACCATAGAAAATGTGACGTCATATGCTAGCATTCCATACAAATTTGTACAGAGCGGCTCGTTTTTGACATTTCTTAAAAAGAGGCTGATTTGACTTTAGTCAAATACCCTATTGTTATTGGAATAACGTAAAGGTAGCTTACTAAACTAGAAAAATATCCAAACAAACATTGTTTTATTAATAAACGAAGTGCGAAAATAGTAGGTACGTATGTTAAAAACATATTTTAAATACCTAACACTTAACTTTTTAATTGAAAGAGATAGCGCGGTCCAGGTCTATACGTCAATGGATTTTTTTTTTTTTTTTTAAAAAGACGACTCCCGCATTAGGGTACAAGCCCTGTGTCGCGGGGGACTTTACAAACATACAAATCACGGACACAAAGTACACCCAGACTCGGAACAACAATTTGTGGATCACACAAAGTGGTGTCTCGTGTGGGAATCGAACCCACGACCTCTTGCGTAGCAGTCGGACACACTCCCACTGCGCCACAGAGGCAGTCATTTGTCAGTAGTTTATATGTATAAAAAATCCTGTTGTTTCTCAAACTGATGTACTACACGCTGTATTTACTTTAGATAAATAAACATTATTATTATTATTATATATGGCAATGTTAACAGAGAGCGGCTCATTACGATTATGACCTTTGAAACATGTATTCTTAAATTTACTTAATAAAAATGCAACAGTATGTTGAGCTGATATCTAACCGGCAAAATTGTATAGGAACGGGAAGAAGAAAGTTTGTTATATTTGAATGTTTCTTATTCAATGCGAAAACTGCCTTCACACGGCCGTAGCTGCTGTACAAAATATTTATTTTGTTCGACCTACTCTAAACGAGCCATGTTTTACGGCAATTTGTGGCGGCAAGGCTGTGGCCGGCAACATGGCAGTAATGTACCCGACCATATAGCAAAACATGTTTTGTATGGTCACCTATGGCCAATATTGATTTGTACTAATTAGTAGCTCACTTAATTGTCATTAAAGCTGTCACAGGGTATGGCCCTAGTATGGCAATTGTTGGCGGGCTGTAGGAGACTGGATCATGCGTTAAACTATTGCAGACATTTGCCATTATTGGCCGAGCAATTAGTTGCCAATAGGGCCGCCACAAATTGCCTTAAAACATAGCCTGTTTGGACGCACCTTTAGTTCTATATTATTGAATGTTGCTGAAGCAACAGCTCTTTTTGATAAGTGCATTGACGCACATTGCAGGACTTTGTGGTACCATCTTGTAATAATAATAATGTATTTTTTATTCTTTTTAAATTATATATTGCAGTGTAAATAAATACATTATATTTTAAACCTATTATAAAATTGATTGCTGAATGATTTGTTATTGTTATTTTTTTTTAATTGTTATATTTTTGTTATATTGTACCTACCTAATTTGTGTAAAAATAAATATTTATTTACTTTCTATTAAAGCAGAAATTGATTAATAACCGTTCAACACATAATATGTATGTTACAGAACTTCCAGTCAAACTGTCAAAAAAATGTGGAACGCTTCACGATTTTGCGTGTCATCCTTGCGCAGGGGCCATGCTAATCTCCTCTGTATCGTTCCAATTTTAGTATATGTACTGCCGAAGCAAGTACATTTAAGCTGCTCAAATTTTTGTATATATAGTTAGTGACTATGAAAACTGTGATAGCGCGATTCAGACCGTAGTACACTTTGTATGGAACGGTACCATAATTGAGTACAGCGCCATCTGACAAAACATACTAGTACTACAAAAGATATTTGATAGATGGCGCTATAGACATGTCTGGCGTGGGTACGAAACAAGATAGAAATAAAATTCCATTAAAACGTTTTTAATGATTTAATAAATCAAAACTCAGCGTTATTCTGAGTAGGTATATTATGGCTAATTAAATAATAATAATAAATGCATTTCATATTTAAAAAATGATTTTATACAATTAATTAGCTAAAATAAATTATGGACGGATTCCGTAATTAAACCTAAAATTGAATTATACATAACTAAAATATAAAAATACTATTATTTTTTATTATAATTGAGATTGTATTTTAATTATAATAAGCCCTTGGCAATTATTATCTAAGACATTTTTACAAAAGTATATTTTTTAACTTAAAATATAAATTCGTATAGTTTACTTAATTATTTAAGAATAAAAACTAAATAAATGAGGATAGACTATTTATTTCAGAGTAAGAAAAACATGTGAATGTGAGAATCGAGTTCGATTTATTTTTTTCTTTTGTAAAAGTATATAAAATCTGGATTTTAAATGATGACCATCACTTATTATTTTTTGTCTTAATATCATTATATTATTTTTTGTAAATGATGTCATAAATTGCTCCTCAAAAATAATAATACAATAAATGTACTTTTTGGATTACAAGCACCAGAATTTTACTTTTTTTTTTCGCTGTTGAAAACACTTTACAGGTGAAAACAATTTGAGCAAATTAGCCACCAGAGTGGTAGAAACAATTCTGGTTTTTAGTTATATTCTCAAATATGCAATTTGAAACTTGCTACAGCCTACAATGCAAGTGTTCTATGAGCTGTCCTCCGCCGGCAATATTGCATTTTTTTTACTTTATATATATTATTAGATATTACCAACGGTGCAATTGGTCATTTTGATATGAATTATATTGTAAACATTCACAATTATTAATAAAAAAATACTTACAGCCATTTTACAAGAGGTTATTAATTTTTAGTGTATAGTACGCAATACAATATAGTAATAGTTAATAATAAAAAATATCCATTTCATAAAAAGGCTATGTAGCTAAAACTTGAGCAAGCGATTACCAGACACCTAATATTTCAAATATTGGGTATTCGAAACATCACTAAGTAAAATTTAATTTTACTAAACACATTTAAATAAATGGCTAAGGCTATAAAATGCATCAACAATTTATGTAAAAAAATGTCATAATCAGGGGTGTTTTTATTTTTATAATGGCAATATGTTTTTAACTTTAGTTACCATTGTAAAAAAATATAACGATACGTCGATTAACTAAAATATTTAGAATGCTTTTTTAATCAAAGAATTAGTGAAAACATACACGAAAATGAGATATGTTATTAACACAAATAAATCTTATTTAGGATGCCTTTATAACGCAAGTGAAAAACACTATTCGTCTTCTTTACTCTTATAGTTTTAATTCTATTCTTCTCGCATCATTCGCCAATACGTTCAAAACACTTGTTTAACATTTGTAAGAAAATATCTACATATAAGTATCAAAAACATTATTTTTGAGTCATAAAGCGATGGTGAAAGTTGACAAAACTGTCAAAAATAACCATCAACATTGCCATATTAAAAAATCCCGTTATTATTACGGGACTTTTGTTTTAAAAGAGTAGAATCTGGTTGATCCAATCCCGAAATTCAGAGATTCTTGTGTAAACGCCGGGCTGGTTGGGTTCCGCGCAACCAATACCCCAGGAGATGATGCCTCCTAGAACAAAACGGTTGTCGCGTTCTCGACGAATAACCATTGGGCCACCGCTGTCACCTGCAAAATGTGTTACGTAGAGGTTAGTGTTGCTAGTGTTATTAATTTTATAGGAGTTTGATTTCAACCTGTATGCATGTATAAAGAGGCATCTAAACGAGCCATTTTTTACGGCAATTTGTGGCGGCAATGCTGTGGCCGGCAATATGGCAGTACTCTCCAATATTCATTTGATGGTTGCCGGACGATCGCTGAGCGATCTATGTTGCCCGGCCAACCTGGCCTTGTTGTTGTTTCAGTCGCCCTCTATTTTATTGTTGCCGGGTTGTGTAGCCCGTTTAGGAGACTGGATCATGCGCCATACAATTGTAGACATATTGCTATTATTGGCCGAGCAATTAGTTGCCAATAGTGC
This sequence comes from Herminia tarsipennalis, assembly GCA_945859575.2. Taxonomy (NCBI): domain Eukaryota; kingdom Metazoa; phylum Arthropoda; class Insecta; order Lepidoptera; family Erebidae; genus Herminia; species Herminia tarsipennalis. Next base: position 4,088,461 of record OX243859.2, read on the forward strand.
CGCCACAAATTGCCGTAAAAATGCCCTTTAGACACCCCTTAAATGTAATGGTAATAGATTCTGTTAGTTCTATTTTCAACTAAATCCTTTCGTCTGAATAGTTTAAAAAATAAATAGAAATACTATTAAATATTTTGAAATAATAGTAAATGAAGATTGTCCTTATATCGCACGGAGAAAAGTGAAAAGAAATTAGGGAGATCTTTGCCATAGGGCAAAGATCTCCCTAATTTCTTTTCTGATAAAATGGGATAAAAATAACCCGATTCACATGGATTATGTAGCAAATAAAGAGAATACTAAACCAAGAGAATTGGGTAGATGACTACAATAACAATAAATTATTTTACACTATACAGGAAATAGCATTTGCAAAAATATTCTGGAAAACAATGTTTCTCTACAATTTAACGTTGTCATGAATTTATAAACATCAAAACAAACATTGAAACAAAAGAATGACGTCATTGTTTTGTATTTCATATAAATTAGTACGAGGCGCATCGTTTTGACGTTTCATAAAAAGATACTGATTTGACTTGACAGTCATCTACCTTATTAGAGATGCGACTACGCATTTCATTGTCATATTTTTTTTTTTTAAATACATTTCTCCCCTTTGGGTACAAGCCCTGTGTCGCAGGGGACTTTACAAACATACAAGTCATAGACATAAAATATACCCAGACTCGAAACCACAATTTGTGGATCACACAAAGTCGTGTTTCGTGTGGGAATCGAACCCTCGACCTCTTGCGTAGCAGTCGAACACATTCCCACCGCGCCGCAGAGGCCGTGTAATTAATATTACTAACTCGTGTTTTTTGTGATTATTTTCGTTTCAAAATTTCTTAAGTATTTACTGTAACTGTTTCAACTTTAAACTTTAATGAACTCATTTAATAGTACTTTTTTATATTGTTAAAATAAAATTTTGTGGGTACTTTTAATCGATTAAACATAATTAATCGTTTTCGTAACTAATTTTAGGGTCGCATCTCTATGACATGCGCGAAAGTGTTATGAACCTAACTTCACTCTGGCCGAGTTACATTGAGACAACTGTAATTTTACAACTGTAACTATACATTTTCTTAAGAAGTAGGTAAACATTGAAGTAATTTTTATAGGCATTAATTGCCAATTACTTTACAAATACAATAATTGCAATTTTGAAAGATAGAAATTTTTTAAATCCAGACTCAGGAATCGAGCCCGAGACGTCCCTAGCCAAACCGGAGCCAGAAGCGAACCACCTATCTGGACTATGTTACTAGACCTCAAATTTTTCTATCCTTTGATGCTCGCGAGTTAGGCCCTCGCAGCGCCATCTAGTCGGTACTTAAAGAACTATTACGGCTTTTGTTATTGCTTCGTTACAGAGAGCGTTTTAACAAATCATGATGTCGCAGGCCGAATATTGAAGTAATTTTTATAGGTATTGCCAATTACTTTACAAATACAAAAATGCAATTATTGTATTTGTAGGTGAACATATTTTTATATGTTACCTTCACAACTGTCTGCTCCCCCCGCCTTCCTTCCGGCACATATAAATATATGAGGTATATGTTCATTGTACCCCGCCTCCTGGTACATCGCTTCACACGCCGAGTTGTTGATCACTGGAACTGATACCTCTTGTAGTATGCTTGGTAAGGGACCAGCTGTGGAAGATATAATAAGTTAAGCTATAATAATAATATCTTGGGACAACTTACACAACGCTATCTGATCCCAAACTAAGCAGAGCTTGTACTATGGCAACCAGACGACAGATAAACATACTTAAATATTTCTAAATACTATAATATTATAAAGTTGAAGATTTTGTTTGTTTGAATGTGGTAATCTCAGGAACTACAGATACGAATTGAAAAAATATTTCACTGTTTTATAGCCCATTTACCGAGGAAGGTTATAGGCTATATAACATCACGCTACGACCAATAGAAAGTAAGTTGCAAAAGCGGGGAGAATTAACGCCGACGAAGGTAAGTTAGTTATAGATAAATAACACCTAGACACAGAATAAACCATCGTGCTCATCACGCAGTTTAATCCTGGGTGGGGATCGAACCCACGACCTCCGGCTTAGCAGTAAGGATTACTGACCATTACACCAACAGGCCATATTCAAGCATAATATTCTTTGTGTAACTCAATATTATAATTTAACTAGCTTTCACCCGCGGCTCCGCCCGCCTGAATGTCGGTTATGGCGATAAAAACTATCCATGTCCTTTTCCGGAACTCAAACTATCTCCATACCGAATTTGATCTAAATCGGTTTAGCTGTTTGAGCGTGAAAGCGTAACAGACAGACAGAGTTACTTTCACATTTATAATATTATATTAGTATTGATTTTAGCCTTCATTCGCATAAAAATAAGTTGGTTTAGATTGTAAGTAGAAGTACAATTGACTAAATGCCTGGCAAATGTTGCAATTTCAGCGGGAGAGAGATGGTAAAGGGGGTACCTAATCGCCAAATCTCCCCGCTTTTTCTTTAAAATGATAACTAGCAATGTGGGATTGAGTCCCACATTATTAGCAATCTTGTAAACCCCTCCAGCTAAAGGCTTGTGTAAGGAGTGGGTTCACATCAGTAGTATAATGGATAGGATTTGAACCCGCGACCTCATGATTGCGAGACCGATGCCTTAGCCATTAGGTTACCGCCGCTTAAGTTACGACGATACTTACTGTCAAATAGTCTTCCCCAGCCCGTTACGTAGGCAGTCCTGCCAACGTAATCATCATCGTTGTCTGGAACGCAGACCGGCAGGATATTTGGTTGGAAGGTCACTGGCTGGTCGAACCTGGAAAGATACGATTAAAGAATTTAGGCACCTTATTCTGAATGTTTTTGTTACTGTGGGCTTTCTATAATAAAAACCGGCCAACAGCATGTTGGACCATGCTCAAAAGGGTTCCGCAGCCTTAAATAATTGCATCAGCAGATGAGCATATGATTATGGAACTTACGCCTTTTTGTTGAGAAACGCAATTTTTCGCCAATAACTCAATGACGGTATATCCGATCATGTCCGAAATCATTTTAGTTTAAAGTATTTATTAAGAAATATTTCATTCAATCAAAAAAGTTTATTAGAATCCTTAAAAAAAATATAGAGCCTAAACCGCTAGTGTTACAAACCTGACATTTTGGCACCTGTTCATAGGTGCTCATACTCGTGGTACAAGTCTGTCGCCCCCTTTACAAAACAAAAAATACATAACAGTGTTATGTTGACCTTACATTCTGTCACGCTACTAATATAACAATAATTCGCATAATATACATAAAATATTTTAATGGCGCCAAGCTATTTGCATCTTAAATATATTGAACATAATTAATTTGAATTTAAGTGTGTCTTTAACATCTAAGAATGTCAATAAACAGACACAAAAATGTGTAGGTTTATAACGGACAATTTATAAAAATAGATACCGAATTATTTATGTGGATCTGAAATACTACCTTACCCCCATATCAAGTTTATAAACATTCAAACATTGTAAAATTGGCAATTTGAAAAGAGTGGCTGCGAGTTTTTATTGTCAGGTTCTTTTCTCCGGCTTTACCTATTGTTTGCGAACTTGGCATTACATGTACCTACATGTAGAATCCCGACGTATCACAAGAGTTGTTTTGCGTTCTAAGTGCATTCTAAGTGAATAAAGAAATTTGATTTTTTTTTTAAATTTGCATGTGAACAGAGTGATTAGTTTATTTTAGTTACTTTCAGATTGTTTTAATTATTAAGATACATTACATAATTTATTTTATCAATTACACAGTTAAAATACATCTAACCAATTAAACAAGATATTTACAGAATTAAAATAAAATAAAAAAGGAGGGCAAATCCGTTTAGGCGTTAAAGAATTCCTCTCCATCGATGTCAACAGGTAACGTTCCCAGAAGGTTGGCAGCATTGCCACGTTGGATGGCAATGCTAATTCTTTGTGCAAAGAAAAGGCCAGCCTTCTGGTCACGGGAGGCACTGATAAGACGTCGGAAAATTTCCTTACATAATATACTAGCTGTCCCGCGCAACTTCGTATGCGTAAATTTTCCCCGTTTTTGCAACATTTCACGTCGCTACTCCGCTCCTATTAGTCGTAGCGCAATGTTATATAGCCTATAGCCTTCCTCGATAAATGGGCTATCCAACAAAAAAATAATTATTCAAATCGGACCAGTAGTTCCTGAGATTAGCGCGTTTAAACAAACAAAGCAAACAAACAAACAAACAAACAAACTCTTCCGCTTTATAATATTAGTATAGATATATATTTTATTATTTTTTGATAGGGAACGAAAACCTGTTGCATTAAGCTTTATAACCACTAAAACTTGCACCATCTATGCAACCGAACACTATATCACATTATTATCTATACTAATATTATAAAGCGGAAGAGTTTGTTTGCTTTGTTTGTTTGTTTGTTTGTTTGTTTAAACGCGCTAATCTCAGGAAGTACTGGTCCGATTTGAATTTTTTTTTTGTTGGATAGCCCATTTATCGAGGAAGGCTATAGGCTATATAACATCACGCTACGACTAATAGGAGCGGAGTAGCGACGAGAAATGTTGCAAAAACGGGGAAAAGTTATGCATACGAAGTTGCGCGGGACAGCTAGTAAGTAATAATATATCAAAATGAACTTCGGTAAGGTCAAGTGCACTGGTGAGTGACCGACAAACTTAGCGAAGCGACGCGTCCAATTTAAACAATAAAAAATATAATACCTTTAAATTATTCGGGTTCTGTATTTACAGATTTTTCTATTAATTTAGATATTTCATATATTTTTTATATCTAACTAGCTGACCCGCGCAACTTATTCCGCGTAAATTTTCATGTTTTCGCAACATTTCTCATTGCTACTCCGCTCTTATTGGTCGTAGCGTGATTTTATATAGCCTATAGCCTTCCTCGATAAATGGGCTATCCTACAGTTTGTTTGTTTGTTTGAACGCGGCAATCTCAGGAACTACTTGTCGGAATTGAAAAAATCAAATTTTCCGTTTGGTAGCCCATTTATCGAGGAAGGCTATAGGCTATATAACATCACGCTATAACCAATAGGAGCGTAGCAGTAATGAAAAATGTTGCAGAAACGGGGAAATTGTTACGCATAAGAAGTTGCGCGGGACAGCTATCTATACTAATATATAAAGCGGAAGAGTTTGTTTGTTTGTTTAAACGCGCTAATCTCAGGAAATACTGGTCCGATTTAAAAAAATCTTTTTTGTTGGATAGCCCATTTATCGAGGAAGGCTATAGGCTATTATTACATCACGCTACGACTAATAGGAGCGGAGTAGCGACGAGAAATGTTGCAAAAACGGGGAAATGTACGCATACGAAGTTGCGCGGGACAGCTATATAGATATATTACAACTAGCTGTACCTGCGACACCGGCCGCGTGTGAGTTGCTTATTGCGATAAAATATATCTAGACCATGTCTTTCCCCAAGCTATATAATTCCAAAATAAGATTTTGATATTTAGAATTTCCAATTATCATCTAAATCGGTCCAATGACAAATGAGTGAATTTGATGCTTTAAAAAATGTTTTCTCTTTACTACAGAAAATCCAGTAGTTTCAGAGATTATCGTTAAGAAACAAACAAACATGTTCTCTTTATAATTATGATAGCTTTCACACGCGGCTCCGCTTGCGTGGATATCGGTTTATCGCGATAAAAACTATTCTATGTTCCCGGGAACTGAAACCATCGACATACTAAATTCCAACGAAATAGAGTATTTGACCATTGACTTATAGACCTGGACTTGGATCTCTTTTCTAGATGACTAATATAACAATAAATTATTTTATACTATACAGGAAATAGCATTTACAAAAATATTCTGGATAACAATCTTTCTCTAGAATTTACGTGGTCATGAATTTATAAACATCAAAACAAACATTGAAACTACATGATTTGAGCATACAAAAGAATGACGTCATTCTTTTGTATTTCATATAAATTAGTACGAGGCGCATCGTTTTGATGTTTCTTAAAAAGACTGATTTGACTTGACAGTCCCCTATTAAAAAGTAAATATTGACTGCAAAGCGTGAAAGAGAGAAAAAAACTCGTGCGGCCCTGTCTCTTTGTCAGGTATTGTCTGCAAAGTAGCGTTGTCTCTTTCTAGAGAGTAGTCAATTTTGTGAGGATATGGCGCAATCCAAATCTATACGTCAATGTATTCGACTGAAGTCAAATCAGCATCTAGTTAAAACTAGTTTATGTATACCTCATAGATTAGTAACAGAGCGCAAGGTACCCTAAAATTAAATAGAATCGCCATGACAGCTGTCGTGCTAACTGTTTTTATTTCAAACTAGATTGACTGAATATAAAATAAAGCACAAATTATAATAAAATATTATAGTTAATTGTACCATTATATGGACGTAAACATGTGGAGGAACGTCTAATTTGTCTAGGAAATAAAAATGTTGTTTATTTTAAAACGCTTGAGTCGATTTTATAATGAAACATTTATAGACCACCGAAAGACAAAAACGCAATCATTTCGATTCATACAGTGCCGGTCCGGTTGGTTTTGTTAACACTTGATCCCCTGAAGAGACTAAAATGTTGATTTGGAGGACTTTCCCGTTCTGAGAGCAGGTGACAAGGCATAATCATAGTTGGAGTCGGGGAGACAGCCAGTGGTACGTCCACTTAAAGATTCATTTCCGTGCATCGCGGCCGATCGCGAGCCGCGCGCGGCTTATGACGAACGGCTGACGCGCGCGACCTATGCGGCAATAGTCAGAGTATGAGAATGTATGGTGCCGTTTCCGAGGTAAGCGACAGACGCGCGCGGCCGACGATCGGTCGACGATCGGCCGCGAATGCACGGAATTGAACCTTAAGGACTGTTGTCTCTTGACTAGAAAAATAAATAAAACCACGGTACCTTTTTTATCTCTTTCTACTTACGCATGCGCAATAAGTGCAAGGCATAACAGCTTGCTTTTATTGCTCAAAGATGTCCGCGCGCATACGCGATGCATTTCTAAGAGCAGCTCTCTATTTACCATTATGACAAGATTTTGACAGTTAGACGCGCAGGCATAGGGTAAGATAGAGATAGATAGGATAGCGGTTTTCGCTCTCTCTTTCTTATCGTGATTTTTTTTCACTTACAGTCATGTTTTTCCCCTACTAATATTATAAAGCTGAAGAGTTTGTTTATTTGTTTGTTTGAACACGATAATCTCAGAAACTACTGGTTTGAATTGAAAAATTCTTTCAGTTTTGGATAGCCCATTTATCGAGGAAGGCTATAGGGTATATATCATCACGCTACGACCTATAGGAGCGGAGCAGCAAAGAAAAATGTTACAAGTTGCGCGGTTCAGCTAGTCTACAATGAAGAGGTCATTACCAATTTAGCCTCAAGTGTATGATTACGGAGATATAGGCCAAAACAGTTTTTAGCACAATGGCGCCACAAACCCCCCACTAATTTGTGAGTATTTTGCGCATTTATATTCAGTACCTACGTCATACTGAACCTCAATTCAATCAATATTAAAAAGAGTTATCCTCTGTGGCGCGGTGGGAGTGTGTCCGACTACTACGCAAGAGGTCGTGGGTTCGATTCCCACACGGGACACCACTTTGTGTGACCCACAAATTGTAGTTCCGAGTCTGGGTGTACTTTGTGTCCGTGACTTGCATGTTTGTAAAGTCTTGTATCTTACTGCGGGATCGTCTTTTTTTTTTCAAAGAAAAGCTATAGAGAAACTATACTAGACCAGCTGTCGCCCGCGGCTTCGCTGGCGAGGATGACTTTACCCCGTTAAGGGTTGGTTACTCAAAAACACTGAAACGCACGTTTCTCTATTTTATACCCAAAATCCAAATACGAAATTTCACCCATCTAACTTTAAAACTGACGGAGTTTTACACAATCTTTGGATGGAATTTCACAAAACTCCAATTTTATCCCTTTGGGGGTTGATTTTCTAAAAACGCTGAAACACGTGTATCTTTAATTGTTTTTAATTAATTAATTCATGAATCATTCAAACAGTCCAAATTCTGTTCACAATGTGTTGTGAAATGTAATCATCACTTATTTTCAATAATAACCATGGATGATGTACTCCTAAGCAACTTGAATGGCCTATAAATCTGCAAGTTTTCAATATTTTCATTTTCTTTTTAAGATTCCGTAACCAAAATGGCAAAAACGGAACCGTTATAATTTCGTCATGTCCGTCCGTATGTCACAGGCATTTTACGCAAAGACTACTCAATGAATATTGATGAAATTTGGTGAAAATGTGTCTTGTATTAGCCGCTACTTCGTTATTAGCACATAATAAAAACAAATATTTTTAGGGAGTCACTCCATACATATAACAGAAGCTGTAATTTTTTTTTCAGCAAACATCAACGTTTTGCAAATCAATCGACAGGTCTTCAAGAAACACTTAAAGGTTTTTAATAAACTTTTTTGAGTGAATAGATTTGGAAATAATCACTCCGAAAGTTGCATAAATTGTCCCCCCCCCCCCCAAACTTTTGAACTGTGTTACCATAAAATATGAAAAAATCACAAAGGTAGCTTATTAAATAATTTTAAATCAAAATTTGCCCGGTTTTTTTATATGATTTCTTGAAGTAAAAATCTTGTAAGGGTGTCCGAGCATTGCACTATACTAAAAATAACCTTGTATATGTATAAAAGATTGAAAAAAAAAGGGAATTAGAAACATACATTAAAATAATACAAATTGCTAAAGACTCCCTTAATTAGGTACTTATAATTAATACCTCCGGACCTTGCCTTCCTCTTATCGTTATTCAGATCAATCTGCAAAGTTAAAGTGATTTGTATGTTTCAACTACCTAAATGCCCCCCCCCCCACCTCCCGTCCTGAACCCAAGACGAGGAGTACGCAAATGTACTGCGACGATTTTTTTCATAAATAGGTACTAACATTTGTGACTTACCTGAGTAAAGCCACGTCGTACTCGAAGGTCCCAG